>CM021792.1:51321-75120 GCA_011076525.1 Nettapus auritus | reverse complement strand
CCGCGAGGGCGAGGCGAGGAGGCAGCCGCCGCTCCCGCCCGCCCCGCCGCCGCGCCGAGCCTCCCCCATGAGCAGCAGCGGCGGCGCGGAGCCCCCCGCGCAGCCCGGCAGCATGAAGGACCTGGACGCCATCAAGCTCTTCGTGGGGCAGATCCCGCGAAACCTGGAGGAGAAGGACCTCAAGCCGCTCTTCGAGCAGTTCGGCAAGATCTACGAGCTCACCGTGCTCAAGGACCGCTACACCGGCATGCACAAGGGTGAGCGGCCCCCACCGGGTCCCCGCAACCCGGTTCTGTCCCCGCTCTCCCGTCCCTAAGGCTCGGCGCCCCCCACCCGCTGCCCGGGGGCGGCCCCGAGCCCCGTCCCAGCCCGCGCCGGCTCCCTCCTGCCGGGCCCCCGGAGGCCCGACGAGCCCCCGGCGCCCCGCAGCCCCCGCGCGGCCCCGGCCTGGAGCGGGGCCGCCGTGACAAAAGCGTCGCTGAACGGGCTGGGGTCGCCGAGGCCCGCACCAGGAGCCCTCGTGAAAGGGGCGGCAGCGCTCGCCGTGCCCTCAGACCACCTCCCTGGCCGTGGTATGGTGCCACAAACCTGAAGTCTGCGTAACAAAGAATGGAGGCGGCCAAACCTGCTGTTTACGGTGGCGGTTAGGAGAGATAAGGGGCCTTCTGGAGCACTACATCGCTGGAAGAGCTTTAGTGTATGCTAAAAAGTTTGAGGAGGCTTGTTTAGCTACGTTTATTGTTGTGTCTGAAAGCTGTATTTTGAATAGCTGTCGCGTTCAGTATGTCAGCTCCCTCTGTGGAGCAGTTCCAGCCCACCCGTAGCAGACGTTTAGGATCTTGGGATCACTGCTGCTCCAGCAATGAATGGGAATTCACAGAGCCCGCTTGTTGTGAGATCTGACAGAGTGATCTCAGCACCGCTGCCTGGCACACGCAGAGCCAGCCTGCAGGTAACCTGCAGTAAGTACCTGTAAAGCTATCAGTGCTTGGCCTGGGCCTCTGTGCCCTAAAATGATTTGTGATGAGGCCATGTGGTGGTGACCCCTGAGGAGGGGGAGTTGCGTTCAGTCCTGATGCCTTTGGTTTCATGTTGTGGTGAAAACTTAAAAAAAAAAAAAAAAAAAAAAAAAAAAAAAAAAAGAGTGCAAAAGCCAACCCAAATTGTGGATGCCATGGCTAGTCCAACACTTCCAAACTGAGCAGGGAGAGAAAGGGACGACAGAAAAATGAGTTTATTTCCAAACAAAAAGTCAAATCTAGCTTCATTGTAAAAAGACAAAGTTCCTCACTGAAGCCTGTCAGAGTTAGACTGGCTTGAATTTAGCTGAAGAAGCAAGTCTGACTTGGGACTTGAGAACCAAAATGTTGTGTGCTCATGTGTCTGTGCGTGTGTGGGACTTAGTCCAAACCTGTTACTGTCTGACAGTGAGCAGCCAGGTTCCAAGCCCAGTAGGAGGAGAATGGGCCCAAGGCATGAGGTGATTGCACATTTCATTGTGGTTGACTTATTTAATACAGAGTGTGTGCTCTGAGGTCGTGTTCCAGGCAGGAGGCAGATTCTGGAGATAGGAGGTTAGAGGGGGTAGCACTGGTATTAGCTAGATAGGTGCGAGAGGAACTTGCTAAATACAGGGTTTATACAGCAAAATATTCCTTTGATTTTGATGTTTTTGAGTGGATGTCAGTGTTGGTCAGGCATTGTTGTGCTCTGTTCTGTCCAGAGAAGGCCATTTGGATGTGCAGGTTCTTCTGGTTGGTGCTGTACAGCCATCTCCACACACCTTCTGTTTCTTTTGGTCCCTCTGTTTTGTACAAATGGAAAGATTGGGATTCCTTTTCTGCTGGCTTGGGTTATGTGTAGGTAGACCCTCTGCCTGGTTTGGGACTCAGCAATGCATGTCATTCCTCCACAAGGATGTGGAGGGGTTTAATACCCAGTGAACAAGTTAGACCCACAGTCCAGGCATCCCTGGCCTCAGTCTTCCCCTTCCATCTTACTGGGTCTCAGTGTAGCATGCAAGAAGGCTAAGCTGGCGAGGAGCTGCTCTGCTCCCCTTGGTATCAGCAGGCCTGCAGGGTGCCGGCAGCAGGGGAAGCACTGTCACAGGGCCTGGTCAGGGCTTTCACAGCCCCTGGGCTGTTGAAGGCTTTGGTAAATCCTATGCACTCATCCCTGCACCATAGGGAATCTTCCTGGGGCAGTTGAAACAGCAGATTCAGTTTTTTTTTTTTTCCCCCATTCCCTGATCTGCAGCAAGAAGTGATTGAGAGCTTGCATGCATCTTCCATCTGCTTTTTCTTTTTCGCAAAATGGGGAAAAGCACTTGTCTGAGAAGCCAGCACTACCAGTAAAGATCAACAACTCTTCTTGCAATCCCTTGCAGCTTTACACTGGGAGTTGAGCAGCTCCCCCTGTCCCCAGGGAGGACAGAAAGATGGAAAGGGTTGGCTGGAGGCATGAAGGTGTGAATTGGACTGTGGAGTCCAAAAGCTATCCCCTGTGGACTGCCTTGTACGTGTGCTGAGAACTGATGAATTCTCTGGAGGCAGAGGAAGATCTTAACAGGTGTGGCAGAAACGAACAGAGTTATGAAGTGGCTTTGTTAGTGCCTGACTGTTAATGGCCTCAGGAACCTGGCTGTTGG
The DNA here is from genome assembly GCA_011076525.1 of Nettapus auritus. NCBI lineage: Eukaryota > Metazoa > Chordata > Aves > Anseriformes > Anatidae > Nettapus > Nettapus auritus. Next base: position 72,473 of record CM021792.1, on the reverse strand, counting down.
TAGTTGATGCTATTCCAGTCTCCTAATGGTATTAGTGAATCAGTGTTTCTGTTTATGTTAATCACAGATGTATTTGCATGTTAATGGCTGTGTTTTTCTTAAAGCTATTATTTTCATGGAAAGAACAGGGAGGCATTTGAACAGGCTTTTGGAATGGGTCAGAGGAGACTGAATAGGGAGAATCAAGTGGAAATTTTTGGCCTCAGGTTCCAGGATTGGGCAGAATTCAGTTCCTACAAGACCTGTGCTCTCCTACATGGATTTCCTTGCAGTGCCACGAGAGAGGAAGCCGAGAGACTCTGTAGCATGAGATATGGACCTGAACTGCTGGGAAATCGCAGGGGCAGGAGCAACCCTCTCACGGGGCGCCTGGGGACAGGTGGGTGGCTTTTCCAAAGGGCAAGGATGCAATAACAATCTCAGTGTCCTGTGCCTCACTAGCAGCTGAATTTTGACTCAGCTTCTGTAGGCTTGTAGATAAGCTCCCTGCTGACTCCCTGCTTCCCCTGCTGAAGTATTTGACGAGATTTTAAATGCTAAGTTGAATCTGGAAAGCCCTCTGTTCTGCAAGCTGACAGCCTTTTCTTACCCAAGGCTTTATAGGCTGCTGATGTCTAGAGTAATGCTTAGGATCTGAAGGGACTGTAAATCCCAGGGTCAATGTGTGGTTTGTAGGGAGAGTCTGGCACATAGTATCTTTTTGCTCCAATGTCTTGCAAGTGGAACAAGGCTGGTTTTTGCTTGCAGAGAGCTGAAAACCCTTCTGGAGCCAGGGGGGGTAGGATGGGTAGGTAATAGTGTGAGCCACCTTGACCCACACGCAGCCTTTGGAGAGCGGCACCCATGCAAACCATGCAGCCTCTTCTGTAGTCAGCCAAAGGCAGCATACCCCATCGCCTCTTGGAAGTGGAGGCAAAACGTGATCACAATGCCGGTCTGCTATCTAGGTAGTAGCTTGTTTTGGGAGGCGTGGCACCGACGCGTGGTGTGTTCCCAAGATGGAGCCTGTAATTCATGGGACACCAACTGCTTTCAGTTACAGGTGTAGGATAGACATGCACACAGCCAGGGAAGACCCGTGGAGTGGGTTCCCTGCTAACTTTTGAGTCCTGTTTTCTTTCAGTGTTCAGACTCCCTAAATTCCAGCCCTCTGGTTGTTTTTGCTGTCTTCCCTGATTTTTCCTGTGCTGCAGGCTGGCAGACAAGTCCCGGAAGGCCAGCAACTGGTAAAGTCCATCCTCCCTGCCCGTTTATCTTCTTGCAAGATTTTAATGAATTTTTCCATTTTAATGAATTTTTCCATTTTAATGAACTAATTACTCATGGTCACATGCACAGAGGAGCTGAGGGAGGGCAGGTGCCAGAGGATGGCAAAGCAGCGTATTGCCACTGATAAATGCTCTTGCTGGAGGACAGGGTGGCTTCCTGTGCAGTATCTGTGTGGTAGCAGCATGCCATGTCTCTCGTTCCAAAGAGAGCTGACAACCTAGACCAGGATTTTCAGTTGGACAGTCTGTGCTTGATGACTGGGAAGATAGGAAAGGCATTTCCTGGCTTGCAGCTTTTTGGAAGGCTTTTGTGATCCTTTGGAGCAGCCCCTGGTGCTGTTTCTGCTGCCAAAGGGTGGCTGGCAAAGTCCAGGGGCTCTCTGCCTTATCCTTTTCCCTCTTGCATGTTGTGGAGCCTTTGGTGGTTTATAGCGCAGCTGGTGAGTGGGCATCAGACCTGTCCTGCCGTGTGATCCACCCATGAACCAGCACTCAGCCCCCAGTGGATTTGGTCAGGCTCCCCAGTTCTGTCTGCAGTGAGTGCTGAAGCAGGTGGGTTTGCTGTTTCAGAGGCCAAGGCTCTGCTCTCTCTGTTTCTGTCTGGCGTTAGCACGTTGGAAGCAGCTGGTGATGCTGGAGCTCCCAACAGCCCCGGGCTTTTCTAACACTGTGTCTCAGCAGGCACAATGGGCCGGGTGTTAGAAGTGCCCAGGGTGGTGTGAGCCTGTTGGCCAGTGACCTGAATTTGCTGTTAACTAAAGCAGGAAATGTAGAAGTGAGCGTGACTTGGGCCCTGTTGCAGCTCTGTGAATGTCTTCCCGCTGTTGAGTAGATTGCTGATGAAAGAAGGGCGCTCTTCTCTGTATCTGGGTGGCTCTGTCAGGCTGAGGCAAAGATGTCATCATTGTATGTGGACATGGTGCCAATGCATACAAATCTGATAAATTGCTAATTCACAGCTCCCAACTTGAGAGTTTCATGTGCTAAATCTCACCCTGATTATCTCAGCGCAGCAGGTGGAATCAAGCAGGCCAGCATCTGTGTTTGGAACTTTGGTGACCAGGCCTCCAAATCTGTTAAAAATGGGTTTTGGTCTCTCCAGTTATACAGGTGCTTTTGAGGCTTTTCCTGATGCTTGACATCACAGCTGTCTGAGAGGGCAGAGAGAAAGCAAAGTGGTGCTTCTCCCCCATGGTAGGGCTAGCTGCCTTTGCCATGCGAAGTAAAGTTTACCTGCATGTTCTCCGTTCCTGTTGCATTTGTTAAGTTAGCTGGTGATCCCATGTCTGCCTTGGAGCAGCATTTTCAGTTCAAAACCTGTCCAATAAGGAGTTTTAATTATTTGTTAGAAATATCTAATACTCCTGTGCTGTTTGTGGAGGGGAGGTTCTAGCAGGAGCTGTGAGGACAGGTAAGAATTGCTCAGCTGCAGCAACTGATGGCAGCTGGGGTAAAATAATACCATAATCATGTTGCCATGGATTGGCATTGTCCTGAGCAGCTGGCTTCCCTGTGGCCTAAAAATGTTCTGTACCATGGAGCTCCTCTGGGGCAGGGGGGAGAGATCCAGGCAGGCCTTCTCCTGTCTTCACTACTGGATCCAAAGGGAGCTGAAGAGGCTTTGGAGAATGCCAAGCCAGGCATGAGAAAGTGAGGGCAAAAGAGCAGGCTTCTCTGGGCTGTAACGATGCTTCTGCAACCCTGGCATGACTGTATCCATGCTGACATTTGGTAACAAGCTGAAGGGACGTGTCTTGCCTTTGCTTAGGATGTGAAATGCCACTGGGAGTGGGAGGGGTCTCAGTGAGGGGGTCAGATGTGTTCTAGCATTTGAGTTTATTCTCCAGCGCTTTGCCCAGCCTCATCTGAAACGACTCAAGTGACAGAACTCCACGCACCTCCCTGGGGAGATCATTCCACAGTCTAATAAATCCTCCCTCTGCTAGGAAATGTTTCTTGATAACTGTCCAACTTATTCCTTTGTTCAGTTTCATTTGATTGTTCTTAGCATCAGAGCACCCAAAGATGATCCCTCTTTTTCCTGGAGGGACTACAGTTCCTCCCCTACTGTGATGGTTCCAGTTTTAGGCTAAGAGGTTGGGTCAGATCTTGTCATGGGTACGTATACTGATGTGTATAGGTGTAAGTATGATACAGAGAGCCAAGCCTCCTCCAGTGGCTTTCTGTGATTGTCTGGATCTGGATTGTGGCTCTTTGTATCAGCCTAAAATCTTGGATGCTTTTCCTCTTTTCTTGGTTATTTTTTTTTTTTCGCTATCAATAATCATAGCGGTCCCTGCATCCCTTCTGATCTTTGTCTTTTGGGCCGTTTCTCCCACAGGTAATGTTAGCCTGCATTTTGTTCTGTTGTTTCTCACCTTTCTCAACACCAGTTTCAAACTTAGTTCATTCATTGGGACCAGTTTCCACAACTTCAACAGACCTTGGACGAGGCCTGTAAGACCTTTACTGTTGTTTCTTTGCCTGTTTCCCTAGAGTTGGCGGTACATCCAGAACATCCAGACTTGGTAATGTTTGCCCCTTTAATCAGCAAACCTCGCCCTCTCCGTCCACTAAGATGCTAACTAAAATAAGAAAGCAGTCAAGTCTCACGTGAGGGCTGTCCTGCGCACTTCATCTTCACCTTAGCAGAACAGTTGGGATGCAGGTCAGCTGGAACAGGCCAGCATGTTTGTAGTTCATGTACCTTGGTCACCTTCTGTTACCAAAGAGAAACATTACATGTGTTTTACATCTGCAACTGCACATCTAACTCGATGCTTACTGTGTCCAACTGCAGGTTGTGCATTCCTCACATACTGTGCCAGAGACTCTGCCATCAAAGCCCAGACAGCATTACATGAACAGAAGACTTTGCCAGGGGTAAGTCCCAGTGAATTGTGCCTGGAGCTTGTACCATGGGCTGGCAAACAGGGGATTGCTGGGGAGGGAGCAAGGGTGGAAAATGGCTTGTGAAAGAGGAGTATGGTTTGAGGGTTAAACCAGGGAGGGGAGAGCCAAAGCACAGGGCCGCTCTTCAGAGCTGCTGCTTTTTATCTGCCTTGCCAAGGCTGCCCCATGTAACTCCAGCCAAGCCTGTTTCTGTGCTGCTCCTTGGTCTCTGTGGTGTGATGTGACTTCTCCAGCTATTTGTTGCTGTCACTAAGGAGCTTTGATGCTTTGGGGTGCAGTGCGTGTGCCCAGCAAGGTACCAGCCCCTTTTCTTCCAGGTGTGCCGAGCTATCTGTGGCTTATTCCTGAGTCCTCCTCGCTCTACAGCTGGTGTTGGGAGCAAAGTGCAGTCGGGATCCCAGGCGACGAGGTGGTGTGGAACAGGCCCCTCATTGCAGGCAAGCCTTCTGCTTCCCAGGGACTTGCTGGCACACTGAGAGGAGTTTTTGAATTGTTGCCATTCCTGCTTTGTGGTGTGAGGGCTTTGGCTGGGCAGTTCCCTTGCTGTGCTGAGGGGGCTGAGCAAATGCGGTGGAAATATTCATTTGTAGCTGAGTAGGTGGAGGCACTGGATACTTGGAGACAGAAGCTCACAGGAGGCCCTGAGTGCTCAAGGCAATGGGATAATTAATGTAAACCAGGGGTCTCTGGGGGGGGGGGGGGGGTAGGAATTCTCAGCCATAACATTTCCTCTTTAGTCCTGGTCTAGACAACTTCCCTTACCTCTCCCAGCGCCCCTCAAGACCTCCACACATAAATATTTTCATGTTTGCTTACTTGTACTCCCTTTTTGCATGGGCCTATGTTGGCATTTGAGGGCTGGACAAAGAACCTAACTTGACTACCACCTAACCTGAACTAATAAAGATTCTGTTACCTCAAGGCAGCGAGGGGGAAGGCTACAGGTTACAAGATACTCAAATACTAATTGAGTTAATTTTGTGAGAGGGAAAAGACCAGTTGTTGAGCTAAAGCAATGTAATCTTCTGTGTGGTGGTCCTGGGCAGTCTATTATAACAAGTTGAAGGTTGGAGGAGCAGTGTGATGAATCCTGGAACAGTGCTGTAACACAGTGGGGAAGAGACGGATATGTCCCTGCCTAGTATCAGTAGAGGGACCCTGACAGATTATTCCTGTGAGGCTCGGGGGATTCAAGGCAATCTTAGTTTTGTTGCACATCTACATTGGGAATTTGTTGCATGTTTCACTATGTTCTTTATTATTTGTCCTGCATGGGGTAGTATTTAAAGCAGCAATGCAAAGCAGATTTATCTGGGATGTGGTGATCTAAAGGCTTTTTATGTTATGGGAGACGTAAGAAACTGCTTCTCAAGTGGTAAGAAGTGTGTGCTAGCTAAGTGCTTTCAAACATGTGAGTCTTGAGACAGTTAATGAGCAATGTGCTGTAATTAAGCCTCACAATTAAGATGAAGATGAGCTGTGCTGTATTTGGAGCTATCTGTCTTCAGGCTGACAATATACCACTTCACATTTAATTTCTCTTTTGGGAATTCCCTGTGTGACCAAGAATGTAGGATTCTCTTTGGCCATTTAAGTGGTTGTTCAGAGATGCTTACTACCAGGATAAATCAGACATCCATCCTGATATGGGTAGAGTTGATTTTAGCATGGGCATGGGTTGCTTGACCTGAGGTAGCTTCCAGCCCTGTTTTCTGAGTCTGCTTTGCTGGTTTCCATAGAGTATCACCCATCCCTCTGGCCCAGCTGATCACAGAGAATATTCTGGAATTGAATCACAGCCAGGAGTGCTAGGTAACTGGTTGTTTCCGTGTTTTGGGAACAAGACTCTGGAATTTCTCTGTACATTCACATCTAGATCATTATCTTATGAACTCTGTAGCAAAGCCTCTCACCAAAAATGCTGTGAGGAGGACCCTGGGTAGGACAGAGAACAGAATGTACTAGACCACACCTCTAGGATTTCAGTAAATGGGCTGTAGTCTGGTAAAGGAGAATTTTCTTGTTCATTTTACACATTTACAACCCTTTACTGCAAACAGATTAACAGGAAAAAAATAAAGAGTGTATAATGTAGGGTAACAGGAACTTTTACCTGAATGGATGACCAAGGATCAGCAGCTTTAGAGACAGAAAAGGTCGGAACTGACGTAGAAGGATTTTGTTGGTAATCCTATGCTTGCCGTTGTACTGCAAAGCAACCAGAGATGCCTCAGGTACCCAAGTAACCTTCTTTGTTGGTCTCAGTGCCGACAAAGAGACCAGACCAGTGGTTGATCTCAACTGTTCATAAATCTGAATGGAAACAAATTAATTTCTTAACCTAGACTGGACATTTGGTAACAACAGACTTAGGGAAGTGCTTTGGTGTAGTTTCTTATGGGTACTTAGACTGTGGTCAGGCAGCTTGGTAGGGGAACTGGAGGAGAGTTTCTGGGTTCTCCTCCCAAGCTTGTCAGTGGGTTGGCGCTGTGCCCACAGATGTATTGCTTATGCCCTCTGGGTTTGGATGCTGGGGTTGTCAGCACATCTAGGAACACTGCCACGTTGTTCCTGCAGAGCCATACCTGCAGTGTAGCTGTCCTGAGGTTTTATATGGTTGCTGATTACAGTAGGTTTCCTACATAAATCGGTAGGAGTAACCATGGTCTCTACTGGCTTTTATGATGTTTCTGTCAAGTTCTTCCATTTGGGGATCAAGTTCTCTTTGCACTGATGAAACACATTTAATCTGATTATCTTTAAATTGGGGGCTGTTGGATGTGTGGTAGTTAATAGAATGCAAAAGCATATTATCAAAATAAGCAAAAAAAAGCTTATTTTGGACAGTAAGAATTAACATCTTTTTCTGAAAGTAGACGGATTTTCAGTTTACACCCCCTTTTGTAAGGTGTTGGTGTACTCAGGGCATAAAGCAAGAAGACTGTCAGCTGTGTGTTGCATTGTCTGAAACTTGTGTTCAGAGTACAAAACGCCTGTGTTGCTGTCAGAGCTGGTGAATTGCCATCAGGCCAGTCGTGAAGTAACAAATGCATGGGGATCTTTTCTTGGGGAAGGAATGATGGAGCTTCCTAGAAAAGAGAGGTGAAGGTTGTCATCACTGAATAAGCAGAAGTGTCTGATCACCCAGCCTTGCTAAGGAGTTTAAAAGGATGCCAAAGATCTCTGCCCTTGCTCACAGCTGGGGAAAACAGGAAGAATGCTCAGCCTCTTGGCTGTGCAGACAGGGAGCCTGTTTCCAGACGCTGTGGTGTGGGCCCTTGGATGGGGCCAGCAACTTGTGAACCTGAAGGGTTCTCAAGCCAAAGGGGTACTGTGCAGTAAGGCAGGTTTGCCCAGAACCCTGCTTGGTAGGCGCGATGAGCAGGAATCACATCGCAGTGTGCTTGTAGTGACTCATGCCGTGCAGCATGCAGGGAGTGCCAGCATCACAGCCGGTTCCCTGCCCAGCAGCTGCCTCCCAGCCAGCTGACACTTCTGCTCCCTGCCCTTCACAGTGCTCCTGGCATCGTGCACATGGAAAGGTCCTGCTTCATGTTCCCTGAGGACAGGTTGGGGAACTGCACGGTTAAGTCTGAAGCAGTCCCAATAAAGCAGTTCGACTGTCTCCAAAGACTCAAAAGAGATGGAGACAGATCTGCCGGAGGAGCAAAACAGAAACCATCTTCCTTTGTGGCCTAAGTCTGCAGGGCTTGGGGAAAGACACACAGCCCATGGAGGCTGAACAGAGGCAAATTCTTTGGATCTGAAATGCAGAGAGAAAATCAAGCCCTCATGCTCCTTACTAGAACTGTTGTCTTCTCCAACTGCCAGCCAGCCTAGCAGTGCAGTGTTTCACCTTCTTGCTGCTCCCTGGCACATTCCTCCCTAACTCAGTGAAATGATATTATATCTCAATAAACCATGCCTTTGATTCGTGATTGTGCCTTCACTTTGCTGAGTTCTGAAAGGAACTGGAGAGGTTATTAATGACATGCAGTGATCACACACCAAGTTAAAGCCTCTTGCTAAGTGAAATTTGAGGGAAAAGCAGCCAGCTTTTCAATATTTCACAGAAATGCTTTGTGTCTCTTTTCATTTGCAGCTAGACAGTTGCAAATTACATAAAATTGCTCCTGAAGAAGGGAAAGAAGAATAGAGGGAGAGAAGGTGAGGGAGGATTTTTTTTTTTTTTAAGTAATTCTTCTGGCAAGATACAGTTACAGTTTTATTTCTATGCAGAACAAAAGAGGGCTTGCTGAAAGGTAGGCAAGTAAGTGGCAGAAATTGGTATTGATCCAAGCTGGAAATGTGGGCAGTTTAAGAGCAGCAGTGGGGGTACTGAGATGTGGCTATGTTGTGGGGAGAACTCATGGATGTAGTGAGGGCTTGGGAATACAGGGACGCAGGAATGGAAAATTACGGACAGCAGCAGCGTTAGAGCAGAGCGAGACTCTGGGAATGCACCAGGGGTTGAGATGCAGCAGCAGTAACTCACATGGTTGGGCATAAGGATTAATGCAGAGACACAGCAGCAACTGAGTGGAGGGCATCCCTGTGGGCAGGCTGTCTCCTGTGCTGCCAGGAATGAGAGCTCACTGGACTGTCAGGATCCACAGTGAGTGACAATATAAGGGAACACGGGCAACTGGAGGGGTTTTGGTAGAGAGGTCAAAGCATCTCGTTTTCCCCTCTCCTTCTCTTCTGTACAAATCCTGGTGTGGAACCAGTCTGGAGTGGTATTTCTGAAATAGCTTCTTCATGTGAACACTACAAGATACTGCAGCTGGCAAAGCTGGGATACATGCTGAGAAGTGGACTATGGGGTCTGAGCATTTGGCTGGGGGCTGGAGCTGGCCTTCAGTTACTGTTTGAGGTGGCTTTTGCAGTTTGAACCCTTGGGAAGGGCAGGGTGGAGAAGCTTTTTCCACTGCAGGTGGCAAAGAGACAATTTCAGTAAATTCACTAGGGAGCTGTGCAACTTCATCAGTAGAAGGGTGGCAGTGCAGAGAACTTGTGAAGGCTGTCTCATGGAAATGGCAGCGGCAAGATGTGAAGGCACTGGGCCAAAGCAGCCCCTGGGCAAGCAACAGTAGAAGTGCCCGTTCACTGCAGAGGGAAATGCAAATGCTTACTCTGTCAGGGATTTGCCTCAAGGGGCTGAGAACTAACAGTGAAGCGAGGCAGCAGCTCTATGAAATACATACCCTGAAGAGGCAGAGGGAGAGCAAGCTGCCAAGACAAATACTGGTTTCTGCAGCCTACAGAGTTGGAAGGATAATGAAATTAAAGATCAGCACCCATTCCTGCGTTGCTTATTTAGTATACATTTGAGTGTGTGTGTGTGTGTGTACGTGTATATCTAGATCATTTATAAAAACATTAAAGAGAACTGCCCCTAAAATGGAGTCCTGCGGAACCCCACCAGTGACTGGCCATCAGCCTGATGTAACCCCATTTACCAGAACCCTTTGAGTCTGACTCATCAGCCAAGTGTTCACCCATCGCGTTACGTATTTATATAGCTGTATGCTGGGCATTTTGTCCAGAAGGAGACTGTGAGAGATATTATCAAAAGCTTTGCTGTAATCCAAAAAGATTACATCAGCTGTTTTCCCTTAGTCAGCTAGGTGGGTAACCTTGTCATAAAAGGAAATAAGTTAAACAGGACTTCACCCTTGTGAACCTGTGTTGGCTGTGACCAATGACTGCATTGTATTTCAAGTGTTTTTTTTTTGTTGTTGTTGTTTTTTGTTTTTATCTTGGTGTCCTAGCACCTGTAGAAAAGGATTTGAGGAATTTGGCACTTTCTTCTTCTCACCTTAAAGGTCCTTTGACCTTTGGTGACACTGATCACAAGTGACAAGAAGAGATTAGGGCAACAGGGACGATCATCTAATGTCCTCCTTGGTGCAGTGCACTGAAGCATCAAGGAAGGAGCCCTACAAGAACAGACTGACCATGGGTTCCTGAGAGACTGAACTGACGTGTCTGCCAAAGTCATTCATAAGGTAGGGGCTGTAATTGCTATACTGGGCTGGCGTCCCCTCTGGCTGTCTGATGCTAATGCATCAATGTCACTTCCATAGAACTGTCAAGAAGATCCAAAGGCTTTGAGTCACAGCAGTAAGCTTCTTGCCTTGCTCCCAGAGCAGCACTAGCTGGAGTGGGAACAAGGATGACTAATTGTGTTAAGGAAGAATGAACAGCACAGAAGAGAAACCAAGAAGTAACGCAGCCCATCTATGTGTATTGTGGCCCATATGCTCAGGTGGCTGCTGGCTGATTCCTGGATGCACTCAGCTTTGAGAGGGAAGGGGAGATAGCTCCCCTGCTCAGCCTGATTTGTCCTCTGTGCTGCAGTTCGGGAAAATACCCCTCAAAAAGCTTGTGAGATTAGTTGGAGTTTACTAGCATCTTGTTACTGCCACAGACTTCCTGCATTGACCTTCATTGTCATGTACCTTGGATTCTTCCACCTCATCATTACCGTTGTCCCCTTCAGAATGGAATTGGATGGGGTGAATTCTTAAACAGCCTTTAGTGTTGTTCCAGAAAGCTGCTTGTTGCTAACGTTGCTCTGTGTGAGACCACTTACCTTTCTCCCTGAAGGATGGTCCTTCTGGGTAGGACTGAGACATCAGGACATCAGTGGAAAGATGCAAGCAGGAGACTTGAGCGTTGAGACTGGCACCAGTCCATCACTGCTTGTGTTCCCAACCACATGCAGAGTCCAAATGAGCAAATCAGCGTTTAGCTTTGTCTGCTCTGCACCGCTAGAATTGGTTTGGATCAGTCAGTCAGGGCATTTTTAACTGGCTCGAGGAGGACCAGGCCACAACTTGCAAAGTCTAAGATCTCAGGACCCAATTCTGACAACGGCCTTGGATGCCTTTTGGTTCCTGAAGTCCCAGAGGAGCCAGCCTGTATTGTGTTTCTTCTGCTCTGCCTCTGACCCACTTAACACTATGAGGTTCCTCTGCATTGCATCTGGGGGGCTATTCTACATCACTTACATCACTTGACTCCTTATTAATAGAGAGGCTTGCCCTGCCGTCTGTAGGGGTTGTCTCCTCTCCAGCTTTTGCAGCGTGAAAGCTAGAATAGCAAGAGGTAGCAGTCACTGTTCCTCCTCTGGGAGCATGGCTACCAGACTGCTGAGATGCTGGGTGTTGCTGTAAATGTGGGGAGCCAGACCACCTTCAGAGGGGGCTTTGGGGAGGCGAAGGCAGGGGGGAGAGAAATAGTGCATTTCTGCCTCAGTGAAATAAGTAGGGAAGCTTCCTCTGACCTCAGCAGGATGAGGAATTTTCCCTAGATCCTTGATCCCAAGAGCGCTACAAGGCTGGGAGCATTTCTGTGAAACTGTGGAGGAAGACGAAACGGAGCAGTTTCTCTGCTGACCAGCTGCCAAGGGTTGGGTGGGATGTAGTCCGGACACTCTCCAGCAAGGGCACCCATTGCTGCTGCTTCACCAGGAAGCTCTGGGCTCCTCTGGGCTGTGGTGGCTCTCTTTCCAGCAGGGTTCTCATCCCTGCTCCCTGAGGGCTATGTAGGAAATGTGGGTGCTGTGCTTTGTAGCATCAAAAAGCCTGGTTTCTGTGCTCAGAGTAGCTTTATGCCACCACACGCTGTACAGTTGCTTCCCACCACTAACCCCGAAGCACACAAGTTGCAAAGGCTGCTTGTGTGTGAGGAGAGCAGTGCAGGCAGACACTGCTCTGCAGGAGCTGTGGGCTGTGGAGGGGGGCATGGCAAGGTGTGCGTCTACCTTGGGTGGGGGGCAAACATGAGGGAGAAGCTGAAGGGAGTGGTGGATGCTCTGCCCCCCCCCTTGTGTGTGGCTCGCTGGGTGTCTCTTGCTGCATGTGGGCTAGGAAGTTTCCACGGGTCCAGTAGATCACGGGGCTGACAGCTCTTGGTCTGTCTTGAGCAGCAGTTAGGAAGCAAGGCAAGGTGTGGGGGAGAGGGACTCGGGGTGCAACTGGCCCACGCGCGCCTGACAGCGTGTACTAAATGTAATGTGGTATTCTTCAGAAATGAACAAATAGGTTAAATTGTAATGCTCAACTAAATAATTCAACGAGAAAAAATAAGCTCAGCTTGTAAGGCAGGCACAGCCTCATAAATCATTCGTTCTTCCTCCGTGCCACATGTGTGTTCGCGTATATGTGCTTGTGGGTTATATTTATGTGTGTCTGGGCACGTGCATCTGTTTAGCACTTGGGATTTGAGGCATTTGGGATTTGAATCTGCCTCCGTTTGTGACTCTGGGGCCAGTTGGGCTTGTACAAATACATCTTTCTTAGACTCGGGTGTCTCTGATTACTGCGCAGCCTGAGATGATGATTAGAGAGGACAAAAGAATTTGCATTTCCGGAGTTTGGCTGTTCAGACTAAAAGCATGTTCTCCCTGTTGTCCTGTTCCTGTGTTCCTTCCTCAAATGGAAGAGGTAACATTTGACCATCCTTTCTGTGTTTTGAGACCCTGTAGAGTACTGAGCTCTTTGTCCAAGTCTTTCATGCCACAGAGATGCTTCAAGGCCTCGTGACCTATGGTATCGAGTTAAAGCAGCTGTGGACTCCCTTTACATTTGTAGGCTCGTATCTCTGCTTGAGAGGCCTTTGATATTTTGGTTCACCTTTAGTGGCAAAATGGGACTTAGAAGGATTAAAGCTGTAGTGGTGTCCTGTTTGTGGCAGCCTCTGCGTGTCCCAGTCTCTGCAAGGAGGATCATGCCTGCCTCTCCTGCCTTTGGAAGACTTCTCATTTCAGGTAGCAGCAGGGAATCCTGCTGCTCTCCTCCAGCCTCAGCATCTGGAGAAATTTATTGTTTTCTCCTCTCTACCCACGTCTTCCAGGGCAGATTAAGATCAGCCCAGAGACCAGACCTCAGTTCAGTGACTGGTTCTCAGCCCCTGGAGCTTGCAAGGTCTCTGGAAATGTTCCTCCCTCAACTGAGGGCTTGATCTGATGTAGGCAGCAGGCGTGTCTTCCTGCACCCTGCTGAGGTGCTGTGTCAAGTAGTCAAGAGAGGGGCCATGGCCACAGCCCAGGGGTGCGCATCAGCCTACGGGCGTGTGGGTCGGTCCGTGTGCTTGCACTCTCCCTAGGCTGCTGTGCTGCCTTGGGTCGCCACAGTCAGATACTGCTCCCAGGCTGGCACTGGTGCAAACCTGTGCTTCAGCAGCCTCTGCTGCCTTGCAGCCGTTGTGGCGGGGCACTGCTGTGGGCCTGTGACCCCAGCCCTGGGCACCGGGCAGGGGGCAGCCCCACCGCCTGCCCCTGGTGGAGCAGGGAAGGGAAGGGGTGGACAGATGGGTGGAGGGGCCCCCTCCCCAGAGATCATACTGAAATGTCTCTTTTCTGCAAAGCAGAGGGAATGCCCCAAGAGCTGGTTTCCAAGGCAACCACAAATGTCAGGCTCCATGTGGTGAATAACTGTTGCTATGACAACAGCTCTTTTACCCATGGTGCAGGAATTGGAGTGATGGCACAACTGGGGGAGGGGATGGGTGAGCTGTCCCCAGATACCAAGCCCCCCATCTCTCCCACCCCAATGTTTTCCGCCTCCTTGCCCCCGGTTGACAGCCCCGGGTGCCCCTGTGCTCTTATGGGGGTGGTGTGTTCTTGATTCAGCAGCACCCCTTGCTCCCTCCCTCCCTCTCTGCCTCCTTTCCTCCCCCCAGATGGATTTGCTTCACACAGGAGATGTGATCTGAATCCGTCCCTCCATCTCCCTCCCCATCTGTTTAGCTTAATCCTGGTTTTGCTTTCTGGGTAGAGACAAAGCTATTTCTCAGAGCTGCGGAAGTGATGGGGAGGGAGGTGGCCAGCCGCTCCTCTTGGCTCTGCACCGAGCCCTCACGGAGCACACATCTGGGCCACCAGCCCTCTCCCACCCAGCCTGCTGCCAGAACACCCTGGCCAAGTCTTATGCAGGCTTATAACCAAAGGATGTGAGCAGCCATTAGAGGCACCGCATCTCAGCGACAAAATCTGGGGGTTTCTGCAGCAAGGTCTCGCCACCTCCTGAAACCTGCCTCACATCCCATTCAGCTCACAGGCTGAAAGAGGCAGAGCCCAGAGGCCAGTGAGTGCCAGAGCTGCACAGGCTGGGGCCACCTGGCAACACAGCATGATGTCGCAAGCTCTGCAGATCCGTGCAGTTGATCCCGAGCAGGAAGGGTACCCTCAGCCTCTCCTTCCCTGGCTGACACAGCACATCCTGGGAGATGGGGCTGAAGTCAGTGCTGCTCTCTGCCAGGGTGCAGCTTGGTGGCAGCTTGGCCTTTCTTTTGGGTGCTGCCAGGCAGCCCCTGCAGCCCTGTATCACTCAATGGGGCAGGGTAACTTGGGCTTGATCCCAGCTTGGGATTCTCATCCTGCCTGAGATCCACCAGTTGGGGAAGCCAGCTCACAGCCTCAGGCTCTCCCATGCCCAGTGGTCAGGCTTTGGCAGCCGTGCATGGCAGCCCATTACCTGCTGGCTGGCGTCTGTCCTGTAAGCTGCTGAGTTACCTGACAGGTTGCCTCCAGTTGCTGTGGATATAGTCTCTATCTTGGTTTTCTGGCTGGTCTGGCTCAGCCACCACCCGGAGCCTCACAGTAGTGCACTTTTTTCGTGCCGGCTTCTAATCACATTTCAGTTTGTTACTTATGGCTTGATTTCATTTTCTGTTTTGTTGTTGCTGTTTTTCCAGAGGGTGTTTCCTAAGAGAGAGAGCAGAGTATTGCTGGACCTGCAACTTCTGTGCAGGTCTAGCCTTCAATATTTGTGATTATTTTGGTATTCTGAATGTCATTAGTTCAAGTCACTGTTAGTCTTTGTGAATGATGCTGATAGAGACATGGCATGAGATTGGCGGTGAATGTGGAAATCTGCCTTGTATACCATTCCTTGGAGGACTTTCTGGCTCAGATAGATCCTGCTAGCCTGGGGAAGAGGCTACGGTTTGTCTCTTCCCTTTCTGGGAAGAAACAGTACCATACCATCTAGCAGACAAGAGTTTTGCCCTGCTTTGCAATTCAGCTGTGAGTTACTTAGTCCAGCAGCTCCTGGGTAGA
This sequence comes from Nettapus auritus, assembly GCA_011076525.1. Taxonomy (NCBI): domain Eukaryota; kingdom Metazoa; phylum Chordata; class Aves; order Anseriformes; family Anatidae; genus Nettapus; species Nettapus auritus. The sequence continues at coordinate 57,227 of CM021792.1, read as the reverse complement.
AGCGTCCATCTGTTTTACCTGGAGAAGGCTCATATCAGGTGGGCTTGCTCTGGCTCATTGCTTATGGTTGGATTGTTGCTGATGACACTAATGGGTGCAAGAGAGGTAAGTGGCTGTTCTCCACAACCAGGTGTAAGGATTTTTTGTCACTTTCAACCATAACATTCCCTCTGTGGTCAGGAGATACAGCTGGAGAGCAGCACTGCCTTTCTTTAGAGCCAGCCTGGGGCATGGAACATGCCCTGAGTGCAGGAGGACTGGGGAGGGGGAAATATAGCATGCCAGCTTGCTGTTCAGAGGCATTCTTTGTTCCTTCCTGCTAAGAAAGTGAGTGGCTCCATTAGGTGAGGTGACTGAGTCAGAGCAGACATTGCAAGAGCTTCCAGGCACGGTCTGACCTTAGGCTACCCTAACCACCCTGCAGGCTCCAGTCTCGTGATGATGACCTGCTTCATTTGAGTCCTTTCTTTGCCATTAGCTGTATCTGGAGGAAGCGGAGGTTTGTGCATGGTGGACATCTCCAGAAGAGCTGTTCCCTGCAGGCCATCAGCTGAGCAGGGGGAAGTGCCTGGCTTCCTTGTGAGATATCTGAAATCTACCTGATCCATTCTCCAAGGGTTCTGGTTGCCATCACAGTGCCGTTGTTCCTTTCTGATACTCTCCTATCCCACACAGCAGGCAGAAAGGGGAATCATGGTACCAGTGTCAACAGTACCATGTGCCGGGCAGATGGGCCAAACTCTAACCCTCTGCATTTCTTTTTCATTGCAGATGGCACGCCCGATTCAGGTGAAACCCGCAGACAGCGAGAGCCGTGGAGGTAGTTGTCATCTCTCCTTGTTTCTCCTTTGGTGGCTTTGTGGTTGTGAGGGGGATCAAGCAGAGAGACAGAGTCCTGACCTGGCCTTCCCTTTCAGCATTCTGTATGAATGGATGTTTGTATGTGGCAGGGATTTGGGGGGTGGGTGGGAGGGAGAGGCGAGGAATAGGCTTTGATGGGGACTTTTCAGCTTGTCTCAGCAGGCAGCTGAGAGCACCCCAAGCTATAAGGGCCATAGCATGGCTGACCACTCTGTTCTCTTCCCAGTCGTTGGGGGTACTGTTAGCCTGGCACCGTCTGCCCTAGGGGGTTGCCGAAGCAGGCATGCACATTTGTGTGTGGCATGGGGTCCTTGAAGGTGTAAGCATTTGGGAAGAGGTTTCCTATTATTTCCTTTCTTCCTTTTATTGGGTTTCAGCCCAATAAAAGCCAGGTCAGTGCAGCAGCACTGGCTATTTAACTTCTTCAGTTTGGTGCTGATTCTCCTATCTGCAGCTCACCCCTCTGCCTCCCCCATCACTGTTGGACTTTCTCAGCCCCTCCACTCTCAGTACTGCAGCAGCCCCCATCACACTGCCATGGTCCAAATGCTGTTGCAAAAAATATCATGTGGAAATGTCTCTGAAGGAAAAGGATCCTGAGTTTAAGCCTGAGATGGAGGTGCTGGCAGCCTGCAGGGGGCCAGCTTGTTTAGAGCGGCATATACCGAGTAGTGCAGAGCTGGAAGACTGAGAACTGGGGAATCTTTCTTAAATTAATGGGGAGCTTACAGCAGCTCAGATGCCTCCTTCAGGTGGACAAGGTTTGCAACTCCATCTCTTTCCAAATACATGAACTCATTTTGCTGCTTTTCCTTGTCCTACTAGTACATTTCTTTTCCCCTTCTTTCATTCCTGCATCTGCCTCTCCGTTCCATGTGCTGTTGGCGTTGCCTCTGAAAGCAGTTTTTTTGATGGGGAGAATGTTTCTGGGACTATTTGTTCCAGTAGGACAGCATATTCTGCATGCTGTGTTTAGATTTGGAATACTTTTGTTTTGGATTTTCAGGTGTCATTTCCAAGCAGCTTGTAGTGACTTTGGTTCATTGCACCAGCAGAAACATGAGATCTATTTCATAATATTTTATATGAATGTGTGTATTTACATCTGTGTGATCCTCCTTTAAAAAAATGTTTACCTGTTTAAGTCAGATCATTTTTTCCAAATAGAATCTGCAGGTTTTCATACTTACTTGAGGGATTAGGCATATGACTTCTACTGAAATCTGGCCATTTTTATTCCCTTTGTTTATGCTGAAAATCCCGGCCATTGCACCTATGGACGTGTTTCTTTTGAAAAGAGCCATGGCTTCTCTTTTATACATAGCACTGCTTTTTTTTTTTTTTTTTTTTTTTTTCTCCAACAAAACGTGTTGGAACTGAACATCTCTGATGAACATCTCCTTTGTGAAATAGAGCTGACACAGGTCAACAAGTTCAAAAGTTGTCAGTAAGGGATGCACACACACACACACAGAGCACTGCTGCACATTTCTCTGAGCATTTTCAGACAGGAAATGTTTCCGTGACAGCAATGTGGGCAAGACCCCTTAGATAAAATCTGCTTCCTCTGAGAGGAACTGCATAGTGCTGTGTCTGGGCTTCCTTGCTTACACGGCTTTCGGATGCTGAAGAGCCACATGCCTGCTCAGGCATGCTGTGGTGCCCTGGAGAGCCAGCATGCAGTGAGCTCTTCCCCTAGGCTGCCCACGGAGCCCCACTGCAGCACAGCAGCGCAGCACAGCAGGCAGAGGAACTGACTCTGATTGTTGACACTTTCCAGTCCAGCCTAACATAATTCATGCCCTGTCGTATAGTCTGGCACCTTCCTGCAGATTCCCCAGCCCATCATCCTGTCCCTGCTGTGGCCTTCCGTCCCAGGGGCAGCCCCCACATGGATCTGCTGCAGGGTTGGAGTGGGGGTGCTGGGGCTTGGTGCGTGTGTGAAGTCTAGCGACTTCCTCTGGACAGCTGTGCATCTGTCTGTGTCTGTAGAAGTGCTAAGTATATAACAGTAACGGACCCAGTAATAATGATTAACAAGTGTTCCATTCTGTTCCTTGCAGCTTGTATCCCATTATTCTACAAGTAGCTCAATCAGCATCCTTTGATCAGTTCTCTAGTGAAAGGCCACTGTGCAGCATGAGTAAGGTGATCTTAGTCTGCCAATTATTTTTTGCTTTCCCTACAGCAAGATGAGCTTTATTTCTAAGGGAGGAAACAAACAAACAAAATCTTAATGACTTTTTAATTAATTTTTATTATTATATTATTAGCAACATTCACCCCAAAGTATTTCAGATGCTGCCTAATCTAGCAGATCTGGGCAAAAAGTATACATTAACTTTAAAAAATGTGTTTCTATTTCACCATGCCAAAAAGAAAGATTTCTTTTCCCCTTCCCACAAAATTGGTGCAAAAGTAGCATTTTTTTGTCTTTCAAGGAAAAGGCAACAAAGAAGAAATTACCATTTTTTTCAGCACCCCTTGCTTCTCATTCAAAAAGGCTTTCTTCCTGTTTTCATCTTGCTGAGGTATTTCATGGTAGGAGAAAAAATGGTCTTTTTTTGACCAAATTCTCCCTTTGCTCCACCTCTCCCTAGGGATCGCTGTTTTCCCAAGAGGGAATCTCAGAAACAGCCATTCTTACTGAAGTGTTGGAAAGTCTGTCTGTCTTACTGTCAGTTGAGAGGCAGCAGTCTCCATTGTCCCAAGTCTTAATTTCTGTCCCCATTCCCAATAACTTCCACGCCATGTCTGCCCCCAGTGCTGGGACACACCTATTGATGGGGATTTGCCAGGGAACCCTGGACCTGTCTCTGGGAGACTTTTGTGCTGAGGCCTGTGCGTCCTACAGCCTAGAGAAAGGAAGATGGGCAGCTCCTGTGCTGCATCCATTGCCACTGTCTGCCTGTTGACAGGGCTGGTAATTAGCTGGGCTAATGCTACCTGTGGAAATGAGACAGCTTGGCCCTGGAATGCCCTGCTGTGCTCTGAACACACGTCTTACCTCTGCAGAGCTGCTACCTTTAGCATAGCTTTTCCCCATCAAACCCCATTTTATTCTGGCTTCTGAAATGCTTGGACTTTGCATTCCTGCTCAGCTTTCTCTTCACATTTCATCAAGAAACTTGGCTGAGCCTAACCAATTCAGCCTTGAGCTTCACCATATAATGCCCATGAAGTCAGAAGATAAGAGGAGCTAACTCCCTGTCCCTTCTTTCTGCTTCTTCGCTTCATAATATTTATATTGCGGATACTCCTTTTCCTCTGGAAATGCCAGTACAGGAGCGCATGTTTGTAAGCAGAGGATTTTGTTAGAGAAGCAGCAGGGACTAGGAAAATGCATGACTCTTCAGCAGGTCATAATGTGCAATTGTACTGGTGAAGCTCTGCTGCTGGAGCCACCCATGACTCAGCTAGGTTGTGGCCTATTAAAACTGGTATTCTTTCAAGTGGAATCCTAGTCAGATGCAGCCAAAGTACTGAAATCTGCTTTACCAGAGAAGCTGAGAGTCATTGTGATGCTTCAGATTGTTCTTGCAGGCAGTGCATGATGGATGACGTCCCCAGACTGCTGACCCTCTGGGCACTGAACCTTTTAGGGACAGAAAAACAGCAGTCTCCAGGTTAGAAGGATAAAGGGAAAGGTGGTAGCCAAGGTGCTGTTTCTTGCTAGCTTTCTCACAGCTGGAGTGTGCCATTGCCTTAGCAAATTTCATCCCAGAGGGCACACACACCTTGCATGTGACAGAAATCTTGCTTCCTTCACTCACCACAAAAATACATCCTCTTCTGGAATCACAGCAGTTGTTGTTTGCCAGCCATGCTGTGGTAGGCTGGAGGAGATGAGTAGCAGAGCAAAAAAACGTGCTTGAGTGAACACAGGGAGACAGGACAGGGAGGCACGCTTTTGGTAAATTCAGTGGGCTCTGAAATCTCTAAGCTTATGGAAAGTGCCACAATCTGTAATGATTGCAAGTGTCAGGGCATCAACTCTGCTTCCCAGCAATGGAGTGGAGTCCACCTTTGGCTCCTGGATTGCTTCTTAGCGGCTGCATATCCAATTGCACTTGTGTCTGGGAAACCATGCAAACAGATGGGAGGCTTACAGGGAAAAGCAGCCCTTTGGAGTCTGAACACCTGCCTCCCTCCAGCCCATGTGCCTTGCTTCCTTCCAGTTTCATTGCAGGGCTCAGAAAACAGTGGTTCCTGCAGGATCCATGACAAACTGGAGTTCTCCGTGTGGTGGAAGCGGCAGCAAGACAGCCCTCTACATTTGTCTAAATCAGATTGCTATTTCCAAAGGTCTCCGTTGTGATGCTCCTCTTGTCAGAGAAGTGGCTGAGCAAGTTTGCAGATTTGGAAAGAGCCATTCCTTGTAACTGTAGCCCCATGCTGGCAGGAGGTAAAAGAAAGGCTTGGGCAGAGCAGAACTGCTTGGACAAGGGAATGGCTGTATGCATCGATGAAGCTCTGTTCTGCATTACCCTTGAAAGGAACTTCCTTTATCCTTTCCAGGGCCTCACACCTCTCAAATTAAGCACCCTGAATTAAGTACATGATATTGGAGCACCATCATTTGTCTCCTGGTCTAAGGGATGCTGTTCCTTGTGCTGAAATGGCAGCTGTGGCCAAGCCCTGGAAAGGTTGTTATGGGGATATCTGGATGCTCAGTGTTACTAAACCCTGCAGAAGGAATTTGCTAGGAAAAAAGATGCCACCTGCATGAATTCAGAGGAGGACCAGTCATTCTGGTGCAGGCTTTGTCAGCTCCTTCCTCCTTTCTCTTCTGCCTCTGATGTGAGCCCTAGAGGGCCAAGAAGAGATGGAGTGAGGGGGCAGAGGAGCTTGTCTGAGCTTCTTGCAGACCTGGAGCACTCTGCTGCATTGAGTTGATCTGACAGCTAGCCCAAGCCCATTAGCAGTGCATTAGTACAGAAAGCTTGCTGCATACCCGAGGAGATTTGCTGCAGGACCCGACCCATCCCATCCCATCCCATCCCATCCCATCCCATCCCATCCCATCCCATCCCATCCCATCCCAT
>CM021792.1:10889-50242 GCA_011076525.1 Nettapus auritus | reverse complement strand
TCTTCCTCTTCCTCTTCCTCTTCCTCTTCCTCTTCCTCTTCCTCTTCTCTTCATCATGGTTTTAAGCTGTTCTGCACAGGCAGAAAAGCTGGTATTTTTTTTTCTTCCAAACTAAAAAAAAGAAAAGCTGAAATACCCAAATAAAAACAGGACTTCCAAAACATTCTGTCAGCAAGCTCTGTCAAACAACAGAAGACCTGCAGCAAAGCTGCAAGGACTGAGACCAGCTTATGCTATTTCAGTAGATCTTTCTCAAAATATAGGGTAAAGAAAAATGCTTTTGATGCGACAAATGGTATGAGGATGAAACCACAAGAATTGTCCTGGAAATTTCAAGGCCCTCTGAAGGAGAAAACAGATAGCAGTTCATGGTTTAATGTTGTCTGGATTACAGATTGATGAGGTTCCTTTTTGTTCAGTGCCTCACTTGCAAAGTTGTGGCCTCTTGCATCCATTAGACTGCTACTTGGTGGAGTCTTAAGCTTTGTGTGATTGTGGTAACTGTCAGGTGTCTGCACCAAATTAGTTATCAGCCAAAACTAGAACCATTTATCTGACCCTTGGGTGGGGTCAGATGCTGTCATATTGCTAATGCTGCTGTATGGCACCTGGTCTATTAGCTCCTGTGCCTGGGCATTGCCAGAGCACTAAATTTTGGATGGACTCGATCGACTGAACTAGTGCCTCCAAAATGCAACCAGTGCTATACAGGTGCAGGGAGGAATGTAGAAAGAATAGGAATAAAAATGGAAGGTGATGAAATTCCCACAGGTTTAGTTATTCAGGAAATTACGAAAATGGGAAGGTGGGTAATTTGGCCTTTTAACAATACACAAGACCATATATTTCAGCCACTTCCAGTGATATAAACCAGGAGTATGTGTTTGGGACTATGTAAGAGCCTTAGATTCAGCCCTTTATCCATGGTGGATCAAAGTGGCATCTGTGTTGCATGTATATCTAGTGCCCAGAGGAGTACTGTGCCTGCATGAGCTAGTGTTTGGGTTCAGCAGGATGGTGCAGCCATAAAAGTGGTTTGCTGTGCTGTCTCCACGGTGGAAGAGTGCATCTGTCTGCGCGTCCCTTCTGCTTGCTGAGGAGGTTTCTCTATGAGTGTACTTGCTGGGTGTGGGTCCGTGTGCGGGCGTGTTCCTGCCCCATGCATGAGCCTCCCATTCCCATGTACTTGTCCGTGAATGTTGTGCATATGCATGTGCTTTTCTGCAAGGAAGCAGTGACACGCGGACACTTCTTGTACATCTTGCCAAGTGTGTGGAATGGAAGGGGAGCAGGAAGGCAGCGTGCTCATGCACCTGGGCGGGAGTCATTCTCTGAGCTGGGGATTTCCCTGCAGTGTGACGTTCGGCCATATGCACACACCACCACCCCTGCAGCCCACTCTGCTGTTGTAGCTTCAAGACCTGTTGTTTTTCAGGTCATTGCACTCAAACAGATAACAGCTTCCTTGCTATTTTCCCTGACATGTGTCACATTACGTTGGTTTTGTTTGAAGCTAGCCCCTCCGATCTTGTCGCTAACAATAAGGAATCCTATCTCACTGCTCTTCCCAAGTCGCATCCTGACATGTTCACTCCTGTGGGTCATGTCTCCCTATGCATGTTTGAAGCAGTGGGGGAATGTTAACTCTTAAGTTGACACAACCATCTCGCAGAAGTAGAAATCAGGCTGGCAGTGGGCTGGGATTTTAATGCTGTGCTATTTTAATAGCTGTTCCCAGCAATCTGTGGAGGATGTTACCCCAACCGCTGGTGTGTTTGTGCTTGAATGAATGGCGTCAGGCTGTGTGATGGGCCCCTGTGTGGACTGATGGATGGGGGGGAGGAAGCCCTGCATGCCACCTCCACATTTCCCAATCCCAACAAAATCATAATCATCACTGCTCCCTTCTGATGGAGGAACCCAGAAAGACCCTGTGCACGAGTCTTGGATGTGTCGGCCAGCCTCTCCCCTTGTCTCCCCAGTGTGACCTGGATACATAATGCCTTTAGAGGGGGGTGGATGGGAAACATGGAGCTGTTTGTTGACTCTCACCTGACTGTCTTGCATTTGGCCGATCCTGTTTTGAGACAAACGGGGACTCGTTTATTCCATGTCATAGAGGACAGCTGGGGAGACACGCTGGTTAGACTGGGGCTGGGAAGAGCAAATTGAAGTGAAGATGCTTAGGTATGTAGCAGCTGTGGAAGTGGTGATCTTGGATAGAGGGAAACAGAAGCCAAGGGTCCTGTATTTATTCACCCTGCCTGGGATGGTCTGCTGTATTTCCTGAGGTACATTCTTGAACTTCAGATATTGTGTAATAAGGGTATAATTGCCCAGGCAGCTTTTCTTAATTACCATTTGCACTGGATCATCCAAAGGAAAGGGCTAATGAGCAGGAAATTATTACTCTTTTGCTTTCCCTCAGGGAGGGGAGGACAGGGGAAGCCACAGAAACCTTTGCATGTGTGAGGAGCTCAGGAAGATCCAGCAGACTTAGCCTGAGATGCATTTCAGTCAACACCAAAACATTTCCATCCCAGGCATGTTTTCAACACGAGGCTGCTTTGTGCTTTAGTGTCCCTATCCTCCTGCTTTGGACTGCATGCCTCATAGAAGGTTGATGTTTCTGTGTTTGCCCCTAGGGGACAGGAAGCTCTTTGTGGGCATGTTAAATAAGCAGCAGTCTGAGGATGACGTGCTCCGGCTCTTTGAACCATTTGGGGTCATTGATGAATGTACAGTGCTGCGTGGACCTGATGGTAACAGCAAAGGTGTGAACCCCTTGGTGTCGTACCCTTTCTCCCTGCTCTTCAGGTACTGCTCACCTGCCTCACAAATAGTGCCTCCTTTCCACTGGGGCACTTCTTCCCTCACTACATCTTTGTGGGAACCTGTAATCCAGCCAGGCATAGGGAGTAAGGCAGGAAGAGCTGTCTGCTGCAAGAAAAGAAGGGGGAAGATGGACAGAGATCTAGATGAAAGGAGGGGAAGCAGAGAGCTAAGAGTAGCTGAGTTATCAGAATCACTAGTGAGCCCGTTGGCTCATTCTGGGTCTGCAGTTTGAAATGTTTGTACCCACAACAGGGAGTGCATAGAGAGTTTGGGGAAGAGGTAATCAGGGGCAGAGGTGGAGATGGTGGCATCATCTATAGGGTGCATCACTGAAACAACAATTTGAAACCTTTCCTGTTTTTTTCAAGATAGAGTACTTGGAACGAGTCATCCTTTTTGTTCCCCACTTCTCAGGGTGGCTTTCCTTTGCCCTGCCTGAGACTCAGATACTGTCTCTTATGTGACTATGCAGAGGGCGCTGTCACAGCAGTCCCATCACTGCGTGTCCTGTGCTCTTTCTGTCCCTTTCCAGGCTGTGCTTTTGTAAAGTTCTCATCTCATACAGAGGCTCAGGCAGCAATCCACGCACTCCATGGCAGCCAGACAATGCCCGTGAGTATGAGGCCAGGGTACCTACCCTCTTCCTAATTCTCTTTCCCATCATTCTGTTGCAGAGAACTCCCTTTGTCCACAGCTATGACAGGTTCAACTGCAGTTTGCAGCTCATATGGTTGTGGGGGCTGGGTGCATGTGTGCACATCTGTGCTCTTGTCTTTGGGAACCATCCTGTCTCCTGGTCTGGTGTGTGCGTCTACGCTTGCCCAGACTGGTGGCGACAATACTTTTATCTGTAAAGGCTAAATAAAAGAGAGCCAAGGATCAAGCCATGAATCTGTCTTGGAAGCAGCTACCCAGAGTAGTTCAGATCAGAGCAAGGTGCAAGCTAGCGCTTCAGCAATGCGAAGTAAGGACTCCAGTGCTGAGCACACTCCCTGGCCTTCTCCCATGTAGGTGTCGCAGGAGGCCTCCGGGGCAGGCTGGGGTAGATGAGAATGCCTTGTGCATAGCGTGGGATTGTGTAACCACAGCTGTGCCCTTTCATGCAAGTGGAGCTGCAGCTGTCTCTCACAGTTCAGGTTGGATATCAGAAAAAGGTTCTTCACCGAGAGGGCGGTTGGGCACTGGAACAGGCTCCCCAGGGCAGTGGTAACAGCACCAAGCCTGCAGGGGGTCAAGAAGCATTTTGGACAATGCTCTCAGACACGTGGTCTGATTTTTGGATGGTCCCCTGCAGACCCAGGAGTTGGACTCAATTATCCTTGTGGATGTCTTCCAACTCAGGATATTCTATGATCCTATGAATCTCTACCACGGATTGGAGCAATCCAATTTCTCCAGTTGGATTGGATGTGTGGACAGAACAGTGCAATGCTGCAGCGGGGCTATTTTCAGCTGCTGGGAACTGCTCTACCTATCCAACCAAGCTCACAGTGGTGAAGGCAGCCAGGGATGTCTGCACCCACTTGTGCAGCTGTGCAAAGCTGTGTGTGAGGGGAAGGGTGGGACAGGGATGGTTGCATGGATGGATGGATGGGGAAGGGTGTGGCCCAGGTTCCAGGCAGCTCCTGAGCACTTTCACTCCAATATTTGCTCTTCTGCTTCTCTTCCCACTCCTCTCTGCTGCCTGCTATGCCCCATCCCACTTTGTCTGACTGCTGACTCTGGCTGTCCCCTGGCCTCCTCTCCCCCTGCCTCCTCTCTCTGTCTCTCTCTGTGCCTAGGGCGCCTCCTCCAGTCTAGTGGTGAAGTTTGCTGACACAGATAAGGAGAGGACCCTCCGTCGTATGCAGCAAATGGTGGGGCAGCTGGGGATATTCACTCCATCTCTCACCTTGCCGTTCAGCCCATACAGCGCCTATGCGCAGGCTGTGAGTATCACGCGTGTGTGTGGGGGGGAAGGCTGCCCTCTTGGCTATGGGGCAACACCATACCTGGGCTGGGAGACCACAGACAGATCTCTAGAACAAATGTGTGAAAGCTTCCCGCCACCGAGAGTTGTTCCTGGCTTCAGTTTCTCAGTCAGCAGCATAGCCTGGAAGGGGTGACAGGAGACATGTGGAACCTTCTTAAAATGAGGCTGTATTTCTCTGATGTGGTGTAGACTGGCGGAGGTGTCTGGGAAGAGGTCGAGCCTGATCCAGTGTCCTTCTGTCTTGTGTTGTGGACAGCTCAGAGGCATGATTCCTGGGTAGTGTCTGCCAGACAGGGCAGCCTGCCAGCTTGTGAACTCTTCAGAGTCCATGGCATAAATGTGTCTCACTTTCACTTTCGAAGAACCATGAGAGCCCTGGGCGCAACCTCAAGTGTTTCCTTCTCTGCTGAAATTCTCAGGAGGGCCCTAATCTTCCCCTAGTGCTGTGCTTGGCTCCCAGGATTTTCTCTTTCGGCTAGCATGATTGTGGTGTTTGCATGATTCTGGAGAGGGAGCGGTGGTGAGCAGAGGGTCAGAGGTGTTGCAGCTGTCTGACTTCTTCTCTGGCAAGACTGGCTTTTCGTTGAATCTCAGTGAGGGAACCTCATTGTCTTGCAGTGATGGTAGGGATTTCCACTGATGTTTGAGGTAGGTCCTAAAGTCAACAAGTCCCTGATCAGTTGTGGTGGAGCATCTTTCAGGTCTTGGTGACTGTCAATTTAAAGTCTCTCTGCTACCAAGTATAAAACCCATGGAAAGAGGCTCAGAAATTGCGCAAGGTATGAGAGATGCTTGTGTCAAAGAAAGAAGGTTGGTGCTGCTACTGAAAGTAGTTTTCCTGGGTGACAAATCTCTTCTTCCCACATATATGTGGACATATCTTTCACCTGTGGCTTTAGTGGCTACTTGGTTTGTTTCCCTGTTGTTTAGCATAGACTGATTCTTCTTGTGAAATGGGGCTGAGTGTGGTTATACCATGCCGAGCACCAAGGCTGCCAGCAGATAAATTGGTTCAAGGGGAGAGCCCTCTGAATGGACACTGCTGTCTCTTGCCAGGGCCAGTCTTTTCTGTCTGGCTGTGACGTCCACAAACCATCTACACCAGATATCCAAGGTTGTAGGTCTGTTCAGCTGTGGGCCAGCTCTGGCATGAACATTCTGGTGTATCTTCTGGTGTCATGGAGGTGGTGCTGACTTGTGCATGGTGTGGTGGTGAAGGAGGCAGGAATGGGCCGCACACTGAGAGTAATGGCAGAAAGTACTTTATTATCTTATGGCCCACACTGTGTAAGGCAGGAAAGCAGCAAGGTCTTCTGGACTCAGTTTTTAAATTTCCTCCAATCTTCAGAAAAGCCTGCTGATGACAACAGAGTCAGTCCTCAGCTGTGCTGCTTGCTTCTCTGCATCTTCTTTCTCCTCAGCTGTGTCTGTGAATTTGTTGCCTTGTCTCTGATTCTTTGCTGACCTTCCTGTTCTGTGACTGTTTTGCCTTTATCCTTGATTCAGGACTCAGCCTGTCTCCCACTCTTTCAGCACCTTTCTTCCTTTACATTTTACTTCCCACTGGCTTGGGTTCCTCTCCCCTTCTTTCTAAGGCACTGACCTCACACCTGATTGTTTCTTCGCAAGTGTCATCCCAGGCTGTATTAGGTCTAAAGTTACTCTGATTTTCAAATAAGATTAATTAAAAAATATGCAAACAGTGCGTGTTAGCTGATAGAATTTGAAAGAAAAATTTGCATTTTTACCTGGGAAATAGGACTGGCTAAGCGGCTGAAAAGAATTTGTTTAAATGCTAGAACCAGATTTTGATCCCAGGTGTCTCTTCTGCAAGTGAAAAGTGAGTATTTCCTTCACTTCAGTTTACTCAACAAGTTGAATTCAGTGATTAGTTCAAATGAAATCGGAGAACTGGTTGGGAAACTGAAAAAAGAATGTCAATACAGGCGAGGCCTGAAGAAGCAGTGAGTGCAATTTACAAACTGTATATAGTGGTTGAATATTTCTTGTAGTTCCTAAATCAGTTAGTTCTAAACACAAAACATAGTTTGTTTACACACACACACTTTTTTTCCCTGTTATTATGGTTCATTAAAGTAACTTGATACATATAATGAGAACTATTTCAGCATGCTAGTTTGGTGCATTTGCATTTGAATGCAGGTCTTGTTCCAGCTAGAACCTGGCAAAGACCAGGCATTAATGAGAAAAAAGAAAATCAATATTCATCTAGTAGGTAAGAAATGCATTGGTTTCTGCGTTCTTAAATGGAGAAAGCATGAAGATAGGACTAGGAATATGTGCAGGCTGTTTGTCAAAGGGATGCCTTCTTTAGCAGGACTTTCAGCGCTCTCAGGAAGATTGCATTTTGCTGTGGCTCCAGGTGAGTGGTTCCCAATGATGTGAGTCAGTCCTGCTCCAGGGGAATCACTCCAAAGACAACGTGGATGCTAACAGATTAAATTATTTCAGGGCACTTGCTTTCTGGGGGCAAGCGGTAGTGAACCCCTTTGCTGTCAGTGCAGAGACTCTGCTGCATGGTGTGCTTGTGTGGCCGCCTCAACCCCCCCAGGCAGGAGGAGGTGCCACAGGGCTCTCTCCTGAACCTGCTCTGCCCTGCGCAGCCAGTTCCACCCCAGCCGCTTTGCTTTTGCCAACAGAGAGACAGCAATGCCATGAAACTAGGCAATTACTCTTTTTTTTTTCTTTTTTTTTTTTTTCTGCACCAGTAATAATTGTGGTATGGAGGAAATGAAGACAAGGTTCAGCTAGACAATGAACTTATCAGAGTTACCAGGTCTTCCAGCTGAGACCTTAACCAAGCTGGCAGACTCAGCCATTTGTAGATGTGGCAGGTTACATGAGTGTGGTAGATTAATGTTGCAAAGGAGGCAGTGGGATACACTTGTAGTTAACATAAAGAGGATTTGTGTTTTTCTTGTTTTTGCCATGTGCCACTCCAGCTTCTTCTGTGGAACAGCAGTTTCCAGAGCATTGCACCTATGCATCCCCAGCTCATCTTGCTTGACAGTGAAGACAGGGCTTATAAAGGGGGCTAGATCATTTTGCATCCAGAAGGTAATCTTTGTTGCTGCTGCACCCTGCAAGCAGTCTGATTTAATCTTATGCCCCATAGCAGTAGTTCGTGGCCAAACAAGACAAGAAAGACTTTTCTTGGCTTCTTCCTAATTCTGTGCCCAAACTTAGTCCCCTTCTTTTGCAGCATGCACCTCTGTATGGTCAGGTGTGTTACGGGACCCAGAGGAGCAGCCAGCCTCCAGCCCCAGGTGCAGGCTGCTGAGCTCGGGGAATCGCATGTCCTTCATGACCTGTGGAGGTTATGGGTTGTGCATCTACCAGAATGGGCGCCACGTCTCGCAGCGGCTTTGTAGAAGCTGGGCAAAAGGAGAGGGGTTTGAGCTGCGCTTCTCGAGTCACTTGGGTTATTTAACACCTGGCACAGCCCCAGGAAAAAGGGCAGCACTGAGAGAGGGGGCTGCGGCTGGCAGGAGATGCATGTGCCCCCCCTGAGGAGCTGCAGGCCTGTGGTGAGAGGGTGCCAGGAGCACCCCTTCCCTGTCTCTCCTTACTGCGGAGCTCCCTGAGCAGGGAAGGCCCTGTCGCCTTCCCTCCTGGTGCCTCACAGCTGGCCCTGCACCTTGCTGCATGACACAGCCCCCAGCTGCTGGCCAAGGAGTGCTGGCCCAGGGCTGCACCAGGCCGTCGCGGGGTCCGAGGGCTGCAAGGCGGCTCGTGCTGCCAGGCCTCGCTGGGATGTGGGCAGCTCTGGGGGACATAGCGGGAGCCTGGCGGCCGGCTGGCCCCAAGCGCAAGGCCCAGGGTGACCCAAGGCCCAGAGTGGTGCCTGGCCCTGGCTGCGCAGGGCTTTGACGGCCCGTGGCCCTGCTTTGCAGCTGATGCAGCAGCAGACGACCGTCCTCTCCACCTCCCACGGCAGCTACCTGAGTCCCGGCGTCGCCTTTTCCCCGTGCCACATCCAGCAGATTGGTGCCGTCAGTCTCAACGGGCTGCCAACCACTCCTATTGCACAGACATCAGGTGAGGCCTGGCGTGGGCCAGGATGCAGCAAGACCTTTGCTACTGCTGAGCCCACTGCTCCAGCACTAAGCATGGTGCTCATGCAGGTAAAAACAGTTATCACAATCTTCTGGGATCAGCCTCTGCCTTAGTCCCCTTATTTTCTAACAATGAGCCGCTGTGGGTGGTAGTACGTAGTTCTGCACAACTGTCTGCACCCTCCCTGACAGCCTTATGTGTTTAGCTTACATTCCTCTTGGCCTGCTGGTGTTCCTCTCTGCAACAGTTGGTCCCTTCAGTATAGTATAGTAAAGAACGACCAGGTTCCCAGGATCACACCTGACTGAGTACAGCAGTGCTGTTACTCGTTATCATCATCCCCAATAACAATATCAGCTGTAATGCACATTGGGTTTGAACACCTGTCAAGAACAGGGCTGTAGCATGCTAGCTGCTCTACAAACCTGGATTAAAAGTGTTGTAACCCAAAGCTCTGACAGCAGCCAGAACTAGCAACACTGTACACACTCTTCTCACCAGTGCTGCCTCTAATTTTGTGAAAACTCCAGTGCTAGTGTCTGACACCTGCAAGTGCCAACTAGAAGTAAGAGCTTCATACACAGCAGTCTTGACAGGTAGATAGGAGGGAGCACAGGCTTTGCAGGACCTTGTCTTACATGGTATCTCCTTTCTTGCTCTGCAGGGCTACATTCACCTCCCCTCCTCGGAACAACAGGTGTGCCCGGACTGGTGGGACCCATTTCAAATGGATTTACTAGTGTGGTACCATTCCCAAATGGCCACCCAACCTTGGAAACGGTTTACACCAATGGCTTTGTGCCATACTCAGGTATGGAGCGCAGGAAGAAAGCATCTAGACACCTTTGAAACTGCAGTTAGCTTCTCTTTTCTGGATTCCCACACCAAACACTTTTTCTACCTGAAAGTAACTACCTGGAAGGAAGTTGTGGGGAGCTGGGGGGAGTTGTGGGGATTCTATGATTCTAGCCCCCTTCCAGCAAGACACTGAGACTTACTGGAGCCTGTGTCTGAGAGATTCCCTTTGCAGTGAGTCTGATTATGTTCTTCTTTGCAGCCCAGAGTCCTTCAGTAGCAGAGACTTTGCACCCAGCATTTACAGGAGTTCAGCAGTATGCAGGTACCAGCTTCCCTTGTCTTCCTCGAGCCCTTGTGTGGCTGACCAGATCCTCAGGTAAACTGTTCTGTCTCCTTGGAATACAGCTGTGTATCCAACCACTTCCATCACTCCCATCGGTCAGAGCATCCCTCAGCCACCTCCCATTCTGCAGCAGCAGCAACGTGAAGGTGAGGATTAGGGTGGGAATGTATGTGCAGGATGGGGCCAGGG
Organism: Nettapus auritus; assembly: GCA_011076525.1. NCBI lineage: Eukaryota > Metazoa > Chordata > Aves > Anseriformes > Anatidae > Nettapus > Nettapus auritus. The sequence continues at coordinate 40,028 of CM021792.1, read as the reverse complement.
GTTGTGCTCAGCTCCTGCACCCAGAGCTGATGGAAAGGAAGCAGCACAAATCTTTCATCGTTTGTATTGGAGCTGCGTTACAGAACCGGCCTTGTCTCTGCAGTGAGTGGACTGGAAGAGACAAGCTGCTGGTCAGTGCTAACTTTGAGCTTATCCCTGGCCAGATGCTGCCTCATACAATGCAGGCAAGAATCACTAGACCACCAAGCTTTGGCATCAAAGGTTAGCAAAGGAAGGTCAGCACTTTCCCTACATGGGCTGGGGAGAAGGACACTTTATTTTTGCTGATGCCAGAACCACATTGGTATCAGTCAATCCAGTCTCTCCAATGTATTGTCCTCTCTCCTTGGCCTTCCTAGCATCAGGGTTTGTTTTTCAGCTTATTTCAAAACTGGCCTGGACAGAACTTGAAGACAAATGAATTCTCTGTCTGCTCCTGCTTCACACAGCAGGTGTTGGCAAGGGAACAGCTCCCCGTGCTTATCACACTCACATGGACCAAGTGAAAGAGTTGGCAGGACCAGGTTAGCCCATAAGTAGGATGTGTGGCAATCCAGGAGATTCCCAGTTTGGGCTGTGACTCATGGGTTGAATGCAACCACTGCATGGCTGTAGGCAGGAAGAACTTGCAGCTTTCACATAGAGCTATCTACTGCTTGGGGAAGTGCTGAGCAAGCCTGGGGAAACTATGAACATGGAGCTGTTACCTCAGCTGATTCCCTTCCAGTACAACGGCACCTGGATACTCACAGGGAGTTGTCATTTCCAGTACTCCAGGTGGAAACTGGGCAAGCTCTGAAAGTGAGTCTGCTCTCCAGAACCTCTAGCTCTCCATATTGCCTCCCAGATGGTTTTGGAGAGCTCTCAGTACCCTTGATCCAGTAACTGAGACAAGCAGGAGGAGGTCAAGACAAAAAGAGGCAGTGCTGGGGTTCTCTTTCAGTGCTGTGCTCTGAGTTGAGCCCTCTTCCCTTTCCCTTTGGGGGCTGTCTGTGCTTTGTCTCTCCCCATTACCCTCATGCCTGCAGGTCCTGAAGGCTGCAATCTCTTCATCTACCATCTCCCTCAGGAGTTTGGGGACAATGAATTGATGCAGATGTTCCTACCCTTTGGCAATATCATCTCCTCCAAGGTGTTCATGGATCGTGCCACCAACCAGAGCAAATGTTTTGGTGAGTGCTGTTACCCAAAGGCAAAGGGAGCATGACGTAACTACGACATATATGCATTGAACATGGAACCAACAGTGCTGCTATTATCTGTGTCTGTGTCCTGTCCTTCAGGTTTTGTAAGCTTTGACAACCCATCCAGTGCACAAACTGCTATCCAGGCCATGAATGGCTTCCAGATTGGCATGAAACGTTTGAAGGTCCAGTTGAAACGACCCAAGGATGCTAACCATCCCTACTGACAGGAGTGAACAATCAGGAGTCACTTCTGCAGCACAGGTAAATCTGGCATCATCACAGTCCAGTTTTCTACATGGTGCTGGCCATTGCTGGTGGGGGCAGCAAGGGCTGGCTTCTCCCTAAGGAGTGGGGAGCCAGGAGCTGAACACAGTAATGCAGACAACAATGTAGAGGCCTTTCCTGCCAGGGCCCAGGCCTACAGTACTTGAGCAAGCGACCAGGACAAGCCTGGAGACAACAGCTGGGTTCAACAAGAGCCTAGATCATCAGGCAAGTTTGTGGCAATAAGGCAAAGCCAAGGCCAAGCTAGGGAGCTAATCTGCAGGCCAGTATCAGTGTCAGGACTGGTAAGGTAAAGAGGGTCAGATGTAGTCCAGGGATTGCCAAGCAAATGTATTAGACAAATCCACCATCAAGATAGGAAGACAGTCCAGGGGTTGAGGTCCAGTAAGCAAGCTGCATGACTGGGCATTGTCACAGCTATGGCTAAGGTGGAAACTCTCACATCTGTGACATGCAGATCAGACAAGGACTGAAGGCACAGGCCTGAGCTGAAGTGAGGCTCCAGGATCCATGGGCACAGAGCATGGACAGAGGCCCCAGGTGAGGCTAGGCAAGACAGTTAAGACCTATCAGTACAGTCAGGTCCCTGTTAGCCAGATGGGTTCAGATTACCTAAGTAAGGCTTCAGCTTACTTTCTGCCGTATCCCATAAACTATTAATCTTCCTAAAAAGGTCTTAAAATACAATAGGTCTGTTCTCACCTGTTGCATGTGCCCTGAAATTTGCCTGGAGACAATGCTTCAAGAGTAAGAAGGGACAATCCCATGACTCGTAAGGATCACAGAAAAACTGTTCAGAAAACAATTACCTCCCGATGCAGTCACACAATGATTTTCTGCTTTGTTCAGGGCAGTCCTAGTACAACAGTTAACCACAGAGAAACCAAGTGCTCCTGTCTCAGGTGGGGACAATAAACTAGAATTGGGCCAAGAGAGGGCCATGTCTAGAAATAGTTCATAGAATCATAGAATATCCTGAGTTGGAAGGGACCCATAAGGATCATCAAGTCCAACTCTTGGCACTGCACAGGTCTACCCAAAATTTTAGACCATGTGACAGACCAATTGCTTCTTAAATTCAGACAGGCTTGGTGCAGTGATTACTTCACTGTGGAGCCTGTTCCAGTGTGTGACCACCCTCTCAATGAAGAACTTCTTCCTGATGTCCAGCGTAGTTCAGTGTACTCATGACAGCTAGCTCCTATTTCTTTTATTTCCTGTGAAATGGAAGGCCTATGGAAAGGGTCTAGAGCACAGCTAAGCCTGTATTGTGGTCTGCAGTGCCTATCCCCATGGCTACACAACTTAATGGTTGCTACAATGTCAGCTGAGCCTTGAGTGATCTGTTAATCCTTCTCTGCTAGCCACATCATCAAGAGATGCTTATGAGCCCCAGGTGATGCTCTGAAGGGCCACAGAAGAGCTGCCTAATGTGAGCTGGCTGTCACAGAGCTAGTTCCTGTGAGCCAACAGACTGGGAGCGAGGGAGGGCCAATCTTGATCCCATCTAATCGGGGTCATCTTCCTCCACATTTAAGCAGCAGCAACTCAAAGCCTGAGGTTTGCACAGATGTCCCCCTAATCTCCCAATTCCCTCCCTCCTCCCTTTCTATTCAGGTGAAGGGAAAGCCATAGGAAGAATTTATGCTTCAAGTTGATTTACAGACAGGCCTGTCAATTTATCAACTCTTTTGATGCCACCTCTTTCCTTCCTCTGCTCCCCACTTATTCACCCCATCCTCCTCCTGCCCTCTTTCCTAAAACCATGGAAATTAAAGAGAAGAATCAGTATCTGCCCAGCAGGAAGATTCTTGCCACATCAGACTCATGTGTTTGCTGCTAACATGGTGCATAGGAAAAGGGACCAGAAAAATGAACAGCCCCTGGGAACCCTAACCTCTTCCTCTTGAGATGTGCTTGGAGTGCATGGACCAAGAAAACCCACTGGTGTGTCTCCAGGTTACTGCAGTGGCATATGGAACTTTAGCTCTGTCTGTCCCACCCAGCCCATCTCCTGCCCCTTTCCTAGATAAATACAAGTATTATACAGTCTCTTTTTTGCTTGTTCTGTTTTGTTTGTTTTTGAAGTGACTCACAGGACCAAATTTTTCCATTCAGAGGCTGACTCCTTGCAAGAGGGGTTGGAAGCTAAGGGTTTACCTCTGCAGCAGTGTCTTCTCAGGAGGCACTGCAAATAGACCTGAACGTTTTGAGAGGATGCCTGGATGGACAGAGAGCAAGAGAGAGAGCACATGTCTCTACTCAACATTAATAAGAAGCAAGGAGAAAGAGAACCACATACCTCCAGGATTAGGATGCAGCCAGCTGCTCAGCTCAAGTCACTCACCCACCAACCTTAGCACCAGCCTGGTTAAGGATCTCAAGAGCTTCTGTCTTACCCTTCCAAGGGCTTCTGCAGATTAAGCTCCTGGAATTTGGTGCCAAAGCCTATTGTGAGCACTCCTCAATTAGGCTGAAAGCACAGGAAATGAACCCTTTTTCCTACAAGAACTGTACTGCCTCCCCACACATTGTACTGGCCCAACTTCATAGCTCTTCGTGGTAACAGGGCATTTTTTTTTTTTTTATCAAGGGAGAAGATGAAAGTGTGAGCAAATGCCATCTCCAAAATAGTGACAGAAACCTCCCAGGGGCCACGCGCTGCCTCCACGTATTGGAAGTGGCTTAAAGCTGGCTAGCAGGCATTTCTGATTCACAGACCGCACAGGACATATTCTCCATCTGAATTTAGCAAGAAGACTCACCTCTTGCACCCTCTGCAAAGCTTTCACAAGCAGACACAAGGATAGTATGTTGAAGGGTGGTTGTCCTTTTTTTCCCCACCACTCCCTCCAAGGGACAGATTATACATTATGCAGAATATATATACACACACATATATACATACACTTAAGCACAGAACATAGTTCAGAGCTTAACAAAGATCCCTGAGTGTGTGTGTGTGTGGGGGGGGGCATACTGACAAGGCAAAACCCTTTAATGACTTGAAACAGTCTCTTCTAGTTTCTATTAAAATGAGGAGGAAAGGAAGAAGAAAAAACAAAAACAAAAACAAACAAACATAATAATAATAATAATAATAAAACACCCACCTGAATAATTAGCTTCATTATTCCAGAATTTGATAAAGTATCAAGAACATTCCTGTGTGTATGTATGTGCATGTCTGTGTTCAACTGTGAACAGAGGGTTGGTGGAGAAAAGTTGATGCGATTGATCCTGAAGAGGGATCCAGGGACTTGAGAGGACCTCGGCCACTTCTCATCCTCCTCTAGTTTCCCTTTGTTCAGATGTCTGTGGCATAGTTCTTTAAGTACCTTCACATCTCCTGAACCACCCCTCTGTATCTAATGCTGCGAGTTTACAAGCAAGATGGATGAAGCTGTGGGAGTCTGTGTGTTTCTATAGTCCATGTTTACTTATTGTAAATACCATTTTTATACTTAGCATCTATTATGTATGTGATTTGTATAATGTACTTTATTTCTGCTACAATTAATTTCATGACGTTTAAACTTAACCTAATTTTGAACAAAAAAGAAAATGACCAACAAATGCAAAATGGGAAGAAAAAAAAATAAAAGGGGGGGGATTTTGGAAATGCTAGGTCAAGCTCGTTTAAAACAAGCATTTACAATTTCTTCCATCACAGTTACTGATGTGACTGTACACTGTTACAGGTGTGATACAAGCTTCATCAATGTCAAATTCCTTGCTCTGGTCTAAAAAAATCTTAAATTTATTTAATAAAAGTTTTACTTCCTAAGTAACTTGGGTTTTACTTCATGTGTTAGCTGCATCTGCTCTATCTAGTACTTACACTGGAAGACAGTCACCAAAGGATTGAGGCAATGAAACCTGTTTCATTCAGCAAATTATCTGCAATCAGTTTAAAGTGCAGTGGGTTGTAGTTGTTTTGTTGTTGTTGTTTGTTTGTTTTTCATTTTTTTTAAGCCCTCCCCCCCCTCCTTTTTAAAGAAATAAACTGCATCAACACATGGTAATTGAAGAGCAGAAGGATTGAAAGTTTGTCTTACAGCTGCTGGTGCTGTATGTGTCTGTTCATGCATCAGTCATTATGGCCCAAGCCCATGGTCATGCTTACGTGGTACAACAGCCACACAAGTACCAGTCACAAGACCACAAGACCCACCACCGGTTATTGCTTCAATGATTAGAAGCCCAGGTCTACCACCAGTTACTGCGTCTTAGATGAAAAAAACCCAAACTCAAACACTTGCTCGTTCAGCACAAGTACGTTCTGCAGCCCCAACCTGCTGGTTTACAAGCACACGTCCACAGAATGTGAGAAGTGCAAGAGCTTTGTGTGTTTTGCGACTCCGTGGCTATGCCAAGTAATGCCATTTGGCGCCTCACATTGTTCACGCTTGAAGGACATGCGTTACACCCTAACCAATGCCATTTTCTCCAATTAGCCTTGCTGCAGCATTAATAAGCCCAGCATGTAATTTCTGCTGATTAGCCGCAAGCCCTGAACACACAGCGGTTCTTCTGGAAGTTTCTCCCAGACGCGCACAACACGCGCTCCTCTCGCTAACCCCCACGCCCAGGACGCTGCCGCCGCCCTCCTCCGCGGCCGGGCGCTGCCGACCCAGCCCCCGAGCCGGGCCCGAGGCCGTGGCGATTGGCAGCTGGAGGAGCCGTACGCCAATCAAGGCAGGGGGCGGGCCTGCCAGGCTTCCCGCCAACCGGGCCGCGCTGCCGCCGGTGCGCAATCGGTGGAGAAGCTCCTGGCCCCAAGCAATTTGCATATTCCTCGAGTTCCAGCCAATCCGGTGCTGCCTTGCCACGGCGCTTTCCTTCCCTCCCGAAGGCGAGCGCCACCGCCCGCCCGGCCCGTTCCGAGGGGGCAGGAGGGGGACCTCCCACGGGCCCGCGCACCGGGCGCCGCCCCCCCCCCCCCCCTGCGGGGGCGGGGGGGGGGGGGGGGGGGGGCGCCCCCCCGCGGCCCCCCCCGCCGCCCCCCCCCCCCCCCCCCCCCCGGCGCCGTTTTATCACCGCCCTCCGCCCCCCTGCTGGGCCCGTGCGCCCCCAGCCAGCCTCCTGGTGCACGCCCACACCCGCTCCTTACGCAGACGCCCCCCTTTTACTCCCCACGAGGTCCGCGGTCATCTTTTGCGGCAGGTGCATGATTTGCAAACGCACCGGGGAGGGGGTTGAGCACGGCCAGAGGGTCTTTCTGTGTAAGCTTCTGTTCTTGTCAAAGACTATTGTCAAAGATCAGCCTGCAAATAAATCCTCTTCCATGTTGCTCTACTTCATCCCCTTCTTGCATGTGACTCAGGCTTTCAGAGGTGTAGGAAGTAAAGGTGTCGTTGACCAAAGCACAATGAAATTTGCTTCTCAGAGCATCTGAGTGCTGAGCAGCTACAAGCCCTAGCCATTATTGGGGCAGGGGGAGGAGGGAGCACGCGTGTGTGTGAGCGAGGCATCCCAGTGCACGTCCCTTGTTGCAGTTCAAAGCCCACATCTAATGGCCTCAGCAACACTCCCAGGATCTCTGTTCCCAGCTCCCCCCTGCTGCCACTAGCAGTGAAACAAAACAGCTTTCTCAACACCAAAGACTGTTCGTCATACTAGTAATAGACAATCCATATCCCCCACATCGGGGATGTAATACAGGAGAGGAGACAGACTGTGCAGCCTTCAAGGGCTGCTGTAGTTATAGTAACTCTGTAAAACCTGGTTCCGGTGGCAGGGGAACAAAACCCAGAGGCTGCATATGTGCTGCAGCCACCATGGGTAGAAAACCTCCTGCACCTTGGTGGCACCCGCTTGGATGATGGTGAGTGCCGCTTCAGCAGCAGGAGAAGCAGTTAGGTACACTTTGCCCCTGGAAAGAAACAATCAGAGAATCACTCAAAGCTAGTCCCTGTTGTGGTTTTAATTACGCAGAATGACTACCACAGGGTTCTGCATGCTCATGTTCCACGCAGAGGTGGCCACACACGCACAACCCATATGATGTACCCAAGCAGATACACTCTTCATGTGTTTTCCTGCATATCCAAACAGACGCCCACGCCATCTTAAATACAGTTGTTTGCACTTCTTTGCATGCTTTCAAGGGATGTGTTCCTGCAGACACTCCCTGCCGGACTCTCACACCCTCCTCCAAATACATACCTGGTCTTCTCTAATGCTGTATCAGTATCAATCAGGCCCAGGATGCACAGTGTGACAGAGATGTTTCTGTTCCGCATGATGAGTTCATGGCGCAGTGAGCTGAAGAATCCATCCAGCGCAAACTTGGTGGCAGAGTAAGAAGTGGTGAAGGGAGTGGGTATTTTCCCTGGAAAGGAGAAGAGAAAGGGAAAGACCAGAAAAGTGGTTGTAGGAAGGATGGTGCCCCATTTAATGTAACCACATGGACTGGGTCACATGCTAGTCCATCTGGCCATGGTAGTTCCCAGTCACCCAAGCACATTAGGTCGCAGGGAAAGGCCACAGCTGTGGTGAATACAGTGACCTTGAGCAGATACACTGAAGGCTTGCTCCTGCCTTTTCATCCCGTATAGTAGGTACAGCTACTTTGGCTGCTATTTAGGCTGGCCAAAGCCAGAAGGCCTTAGAGCAGCATAGTAGATGGTTTAAATGTTGTGTCAGAAATGCAGGAAACGGGCCTGGGTGTGAGGGACTGGAGCCAAACAAGTAGCTCAGGGCGCATGCTGAGTAAAGAGCAAAATTACAAGGGAATACAAAAAGGTGCAACTCAGGGAAGGTCTTCCAGAAAGCAAGATGCCCTGCCAGCCACCATCCTGCTTAATATTAGAAAAAGCACAGCTTGAACATCTGTTGAAGGGCACAGAGAAACTGTGTGTGCTGGGAACCATGGTTTTGACAAGAACAGCACTTGTACCAGTTACAAACACTAACCTGCGAGGGAAGAGATGACCACCAGAGAGCCTTTATTCTTCTCCAGGGTGGGAAGAGCTGCTGTTGCGAGGGCCACATAACTAAAGAAATTCACCTAAAGTGATAAACTAGTCACGGAAGGAGCAAGATTGTTTGGAGAGAAGGTCATCATGAGCAAGAAAACTAATTCAGTGGTCAAATTAAATGAAGCATGGCTTGGATTTGCGATTTCAAACATCAGGAGGAATGAATCATCTCTGTGAGAACAGGGATAGGTAGTGCATATGTAAACCTTTCAGATTCCAGAAAAAGCAACGGAGAAGAGTCAGAGTGAAAGTTATTCCTGGGCTTTAACATACAAATGTCTTGACAAGAGATAATTAGCTGTCCCTGATTTCTCTGTATGCCATTCTTTACTCCACATTGTGCAACTGCCTGTACCTACCATACTGATCTCTAACAGTTCTGGGCTAATGAGAGATAAGAAGGACAGAATGAAAGAGAGAATTGAAGTTTTTCCCAGACATTCTTCTGCACATACATATGCCAGCATAACTAAGCAAAACACCTTGTCTAATGACAAACCATTTGACCTGACACACAAATGAAATAAAAGCTTTGTTCTAAACCATTGCCACAGGCTTGAATTTGCCTTTGAGCCTCTTGAAGTTGTCCCAGGAGAAGCTAGACTCACTCAATTCCAGATGAGCTCTTCCTGCTGGGAATCCTCACCTGCATGAGCCAGCGGGTGTATTCCACATCTCCATTCCACATCTGGAAAGGGGAAATGCCAATGTGGTTTAACACTAGGTAATCCAGTCCCCCTGTGAACAGGAGAAAAAACAGTGAAATAGGGTGGCTGTCCCCGATCAGTCACTGAGGAACTCAGAAATGCCAGCAGGAGGGCTGAACCAGCCCCTCAGGAGGCTAGAAAATGCTTCAGCATGGAGACATTAAACATGTCCATCTGACAGCAGCTGTGCCTGCTTCTCAAGGGTAGAACTGGAATGAAAGCTTTTTCTTTGACAGATGGTTTCTGTAATGATATTTTGGGGTAATGCAGACTTGGAACTTAATTCCAGTGGTGTGCTCTATTTTTAAAGTTTTAAGTACAGAGAATTATAACAAAAATAAAGATTGGTATGAGAATGTATATGAGTGAAAACACCAGCAGAACTAGCAAAAGGGTTAAAAGAATGGTAAGATGTTGATGGCTGCTGGATTGGCAGGTCATCCAGATCACAGCACACTTTAAGACAGTTTCTTAAGACACTCACAGCAAGAAGACAAACAAAGAAACAAACAAAAAATAATGAAGTAATTAAGACACTCAGGCAATGGACAAACGGACAGTGAGTATAATAGAAAATGTTGCCTAATAACAGCCTTAACCTAATAAGACGGGGTGAAGAGGCGAATGATTATAATCACTCAACTCTTACAGGGCAAGTAAGACAATAAAAAAGCAGTGCATGGTCACCAACCAAGAACCCAGGGAACATGATGAGGACTCTACAGCTGGTATTCACAGAATCACAGAATAGTCTAGGTTGGAAGAGACCTCCAAGATCACCGAGTCCAACCTCTGATCTAATGCTAACAAGTCTTCCACTAAAACATATCCCTAAGCTCTATATTCCTTGTCCTTTATATTACCAGTAGTAAGCCTGGACAGGGTACTTGGTCATACACATCTTGTTGCCTGTTAGTACAAAAGAACAAGTAGCTGAGAATCTCTGGGAGTACGTGTGAATCAGTTCTGGTTAAAATAAGAACCTCCTATGAATTCTTGGACTGAGCCTTGCTAAAGGAACAGGTCACTGCTTTCAAACCTCCTAGTTTCTGTTTCTCTCAACACAAGACTCTATGTCTGCTCAGGGCTGGGTGTGTGCAGCTGGTACCTGCTCATGTATAGCGAATGCGTGAGGTAATCTAGCTGTTGCTATGAGGGCACAGTTTCAGCAAAGTACTTTGAGCAAGTATTTTTTGCCTATTTTTCTCCTCTAGCAAAATATATTTGTATTTGCTGCCTGAAGAGCCCTCCTCATGAAAAGCAACTGAAAAGTCAGCCACTCCCAGACTGGTGTTTACAAATGCCACATCCTCTCTTCCTAAACACTCCCCTCAGTGAGGGACATGTGGAACCTGAAGCAGGAAGGTCCTAGTGGAATGTGAGTTATCTGTGTGTCTGAGAGCCTGAGAGATGCCAAAGATGAAGACAGAACAGAATTAAGATCACAATTAGAACACCTCCTGGGTTCCGGCCTGGTTCTGACCAGGCAAGCAGTGAACATCTGAAAAATTAAGACACCTCTCCTTTCACAGCTTCCTGAACTCAGGTAAATTACAGAAACCCACATCTCTTGACTCCAGGGTTATCAGAGAGAAGCCAAGACTGGCAAGGCCAGAGGAGCTGGGATGAGGACTGTTATCAGATTTATTTCCGATCAGTTTCCTCAAATTTGGATGTCAATGTAAAGCAAGACATGGCTTGAGAACTATAATCCCTGAAGGGTGACCAGGACATGGTGTCTTCTAAACACATACTGAACAAAGGAGCATGATATAAACTGAAACAACCAGCAAAGTTTGTTTTCACTCTTCAGTATCTGCCATTTTTCTTCTGCTTACCCAGTTTTTGGACAGCAAACTGAACCACCTTTTCAGGCTCTGAAGGGGAAGACATATCGGCCGGAATATAAAAGATTTTCTTTGCTCCAAGTGTCAGGCATTTCTCCATCACCTTGAAAAACAACACTCCCCCAGAGATTAAAGAAAATGGGGTATGAGGGGAAAGAACAGAAGGCCACTGTAAGGAACTTTTTTCTCCCCACACTACAGTCAGTCAATTCTAGACAAAGACACACACTTTAATTCTAAATCTAACACTATTCAGCCTGCAGGGGGCTCATTTTACATCACAACTTCATCTACCCAGTTAGACAGAGGTAACTCTTAGCAAGATGCAGATTCAATAAACCTTGGAAAAGGATCAAGAATCATCCAAAAAGACAATCTTCTTCAGGAGAAGTGTGATGAGTATGTGAAGGTGCGAATGGTACATCTAGCTGAAATAATGCCTGCCAGGCTTTAGGAAGTGTCCTAATGAATACAATGCTCACTGTCCCTGACCCTCCTTTTGCATCATTTCATAATGCAGAACTTTCCAGGCAAGTCACTTATCCCCACAGTCTGAAAGAGACCTCTCAGTTTTGTCTCATTTTATATACTACACATAAAGGAGTCTCATCTATTTGAGCTGTTCAAACATTATTACAGAAAGTTTGTAGTCTTTAACAAAAAAAAAAGATACAAATAGAATTGCTTGGACACTGAAGAGGTACACAGTATCTCATAGGAATTGTAGTTCAGACAACATATATCCATGTTTCCATATAGGCCAAGCTCCCTTCTGAATAACATCTTCCTTCTAGATTACATCTCCCCAGTATGCCCTCTGGTAAGAAAAAGGTATATTGCAGCAGACATTGGCGTATGACAACACAGACAGAGCAACCCATCCAGGTGACAGATAGAATGGTAGAGGACACTGACAGTGAATCAGGTTCAAAACATACTGCCCATACATTTTTTTTTTTTTTCCCAGAAAGTGTTAAGAATTTCTTACAGTAATTTAGTTGGTGAGTAAAACAGTTGCATTGGAAAATGCCAACATTTGTGTGTGTGCATGCATGTGTGTGCAAAAGTCCAAATCCCTTATGTTTTCCCTCAAACAAGGAAGTTCTTACCTTCTGCAGCACAGATTCCCTCCTAGCAGTCAGAATAATTTCAGCACCAAGTCTGGCATAATGGTATGCCATCTGCTCTCCAATCCCAGCACTGGCTCCAGTCAGGAGAACACGGGCACCAGAAAGGCTCTCTTATTCATGGGAAAAATGAAAAAAAAAGGTATAGAAGTAAAGGAAGCAGCAGAGCAGCTGCCCCTAGCTAATGGCAGAGCTCTAAATTAGGAAGGTGTGTGTGTGTTCTCAAAAGACTCAGTGCTTCTACAGAACTAGTAAAGAAGCAGGACTGTCCCAAAGAAGCCATGAGATTAACAATGCCTTCTGATGCTAGACTGAAAATAATGAAGGATCACCTAACCTTTGAAGAATGAGCTACTTTTCCCTTCTGACAGGTGCCTGTAACACAAAGCTAGTCCTCAGATAACCAGCCACCTCATGTCAAGTTGCAAGCCACCTTGACCTGTTTTGGACTGGGTCACAGGAAAGCTCACCTAGCTCACAAGCCCTGGCACATGGCAGTCAGCTCAGCCTAGCTCTTATGATATGTAACAGTTTGTTCCTTCATCCTGACAACCCCAGGCTTGCAATTCAGTCAGAGAGCAGGAAGCTCAGTCTGACCCACCCTGCTCAGACAGTAGCCGACATGCTACCTGGCTCCAACTCTGGTAAACCATGGGCAGAAAAAGACCACCAGTCAGTTTGGAAAAACAGTATCCTCTCTTATACATCTTATATTCTAGTTTGGACTGAACCCTGTGGTGAGTCTACCTGGGTTAAAAGTGTCTTTCCAGAAGAAAGCTAGAAGTACAGCTATAATCCCTGTAGCACAAAGCACTTTTCCAATTGGCCTCATATCCCTCAAAGTCGTAACAAATGAAGCCTCAAAGCTGAGCACTGCAGCCAAAATACTGTAATCGCCTTCCTCTGATGCTGTCAGCCAACCTGCAAGAGACAAAAGGTTTTGCATGACAAAAAAGGAGGGGTGACCTTAATAATGCTTATAAATCTGTACAGTGTGAGTGTCAGGAGGATAGAGCCAGGCTCTTCTTGGTGACACCCGATGATAGGACAAGGGGCAATGGGTGCAAGCTGGAACATAGGTTCGGCTTAAATATGAGAAGAAACTTTGTCACACTGAGGGTGACAGAGCACTGGAACAGGCTGTCTGGGGGATGGTGGAGTCTCCTTCTCTGGAGACATTCAAAAAACACCTGGATAAGTTTCTGTGTGGCCTGATCCAGGTGTTCCTGCTCCGGCAGGGGGACTGGACTGGGTGATCTTTCAAGGTCCCTTCCAGTCCCTGACATCCTGCTAACATCTCCTTTCTTTCCTTGTTTCAGTTTGGGTGCACGTACCGGGCTCAGCCATTTGCACGCCCAGGGACATGTGCGTGCTGTGTGTCCTTCACCTGCTCCGCTCAGGCTCATCCTCCAGGCCGGGGTTAATCCCGCTCCGGGACACAGCTCTGCACGGCCTTACAGACGAGGCTGGCTAATTAATTAGCAAGGAAGGCAGCACCGGAGAGACAAACGTTATACTCTTCCCTCCATCTACCTAAACAGAGCTTAGGTTCGTCCTGTCCATTCGCAAAACTTTTCACATTAGGCTCCGGTGCTCCGGTGCTCCGGTCCCCCGGTCCCGGTCCCCGTCCCCCCCCGCAGCCCCCCCCCCCGCAGGCCCCCCCCCCCCCAACTTACGGCGCCGGGACCCAGCCGCAGGCACCACGTGACCACTCTCGCACCTCCCCCTCCCGCCCCCTTGGGGGAGGGGCAGCCCGGCCACGTGACCAGCTCCCGGCGGCCTCGGGCCCAGCACCCTGCCCTTGGTACAGCCATGGCCGCCCGCCTGCTGCCCGCCGCCCGGTGAGTGCCGCCGTTCGGCCTGGCCCGGCCCTGTCCCGGCAGCCGCTCTGCTCGGCGGGAGCCCCGTGGCCGTTCTGCGGAGGGCACAGATCCGTGAGAGGCGCCGGGGGGTGGCCGCCCTGTGGCGCTGTTTGTTGAGGAGACGCTTTGTGGTCTGCGCGTCTGGCCGAGGTGCAGGGGGAGGCTGTGGAAGGCGCGTTAGGGAGCGAACGGTACATCTTCGGTAGGGGAGTCCCTTTTCCCCCAGATACTTGCGAATGTGTGGATTTAAGTATTGACTCTCGCCTGCCTCTCTCAGTGTCTGTATTTATCATAAGTTCTGTTGCATTGCTGCGATCTGGAGAGGTTTTATGTAGAGGAAGTAGCTCTCTTCTCTATGAATCCGGAAAAGTCACTCTCCCCAGATCTTTCATCAATAATGAGACAAATAAATAAGGGTCAAGTATTCGCATCTGTTTTGTGGGATGCCACCACAGCTGTAAAACTGTAGTGTTAGGACAGCATGTGCGCTGCTGGGAAGCTAGCCTTGGCCATGTAGGCTTGGCTAAATGTTACCCAGACTGTAATGAGCTAAATAAGATATTGGTACCTATCAAATTAATCAGATTACTTATTAACAAGATGGCAAGAACCACATCATTAACGTGCTGAATCCTTTAGTCTCTTTTATCAAGGGTCTAAGCCAGTGGTTCTCATACTTTGAAAAGTAGCTCATACTTAGAGATTTTTGATGCTTCCACGTTTTTTATTCTTGAAAACTCTTGCTGATAAAAAGCGAACAGGTATGCTTCCTCACAGTTGACAGGGACTACTTGGTCTAGGGAAAAAAAAAAAAAGGATGATAGCCAGATACTTTGGTGCTTTTTGTCTGAAGTAAGACCTCACAGGAAACCATTTGTGACCTTTGATTTCTTTATCGATCCCCTCCATTTTAAAGTCACAACCTGCTGGGAGAGATGCAACAATACAATGAACTGAAATGTTGCTACTTTTGATTCTTTCAGGTTTATCATCAAAGGAAGCCTGGCTGGAGCTGCTGTATATGTGGCATATGGTCAGGGGTTGCTGGGCAGTGGTGCAGAAGGTGCTGAAGCCCTCAAAAAAGCTCAAACAGTACTGCCTCCAGCTATCAAAGAATGGACAAGTTACGTAGGCTGGGAGGTAAGGACCATGCAGATAAACACAGTCAGCAAATTGGACAGTCTCTGAATAAGGAGAAAACATTGGGCTAATATTCAGTTTCCAGTGACGTTGGCAGAGGTTTTGCTGTTCAATCTGAATTTCACACTATGAATTCTTCGATGATATCATTTGAAAGCAGACAAGGTAACTAGCCTATGTAGGGTCAAAAAGGAGAGATTGCAAGCTTGATCTGGGAGATATTTCAGTATGCTTTTTATTGAAGGATCCTATATACTTTTTAAAAAATAAAGAAAAGATTCTTCTCCTGATTTGTCAGATTGCTAACAATCAAGGTGAATTTAAATTTCCTGAAGAGGCCCTTGTCTTTGAATAATTCTTCATTTTTAAAATCCTCAGGACAAGCCTTTGCTGAAAGTTGGAAAAGTATTTCCCCTATTGGAAACTAAAATTAGCAAATATATAACTGTAAGGAGTAAGTAATTAAGTATTTATGGAGGTGATTTTTCAGGAGTACCCAAATGTTAAGTACTACCTTCTGCCTCTACACTGTAGGAAAGAAAAAAGTCTAGGCCTTAGGGCACATGTCTGATGTTTTTTGAGACTTAGAGGGAGCAAGCACTGAAGTATCTTTGAGATCTGAGGACACGAAACTTCTCCAAGGTGATGTGGCTTCTCTTATAAGTGAAACTTCCAAGTGCTGATATTTTGTCTTTCTTGTTCTAGCTCCCGCCCACTCCAAAAATTGACTTTTCCCCCTCTGATTCCTGGAATAAAGGTAAAATAATTTTCCGTTAAACTGTGAAAGGGGCAAAGGACCAACAGCGATCCAACTTATCTCAGTACTGCCATCCTTAAGTGAATTATGGAGAAAGGGATTATTGTGTAATCTGGTAGAGGGAGCACTGGATCTTGGACTAGGGATGCGTATTCTGCTTCAGGTTCCACAACTAGCACACTGAGTGACTTTGTGCATTTCATTTTATCTTATTACCTTAATTTCCAATTGTGAAATCAAGAGGAAGATGTGTGCCCATAAACCTCTTTGCCTTTTCTAACTGGAGGAGCTAATACATCTTTTACCTACAAAGCTTGCTTGCCTACTGGTGGGTACTGCCAGTGCTCCAAGGTACTCTCTTGTATCCCAGAATGTAAGATTGAATGTTTCAGTAAAGTATCGGGGTGGGGGTGGGGGTCTGTGGCTCCAACAATAGCTAGACGAGAGTTTATGGACCAGTGACATGTGGTCATCAGTAGTGGTAGTAGTGATCAGGGAAACTAGAGCATAAAAAATATATCATGACTTACTCTTGAAAAAGGTGAATCTTTTATAAACTCTTCATATACTAGTGTCTGAACTCCATTTCTGTCTTTTGAGCGGGGACAAGTATTCCCATAATTGCTAGAATTTTAGAGATGTTTGAAGGCCAAAGCATGTTATAAATACCTAATAATTTATAGTTCTTATGGTGCAGCAAATAGTCTTAATTTAACTGTGAGGAAACAGCCCACGAACACTGTGACATACCCAAAACTACATGTGGAGCCTGTGGCAAGATCAGAAATGAAATTCAACTTAAATGATTATCAGTTCCTTGTTTTAACCTTGAAATTGTCTATCCCTTATACTGGTCCTGAAGCTGGAATTTCTCTGTCACGTGATACTGAGACAATAAAGCTGCATTTGAACCAAGGATTACTCAGGCCTCAGGTGCTTGAAAGCTTCTCAGGAAAAGCTAGATCTTTGTCTTTAAAGAGACCCGTGATGCTAGAATAACATTAGGAATTTTGGCTTGAATGATGCTCTTCCTGGGAAAATAATTCTCTGCTTTCTTTGCAGGAGTGCAGACAGTCATGTCTGCTTTATCTGTAGCTCCCACCAGGGCCTGTGAATACACTGTGGAAGGCTGGAAGTATATGAAGGATCTTGTCAAATGAAGCCATTCTCCAGGATTCATGGTTCTCTCTATGGTGTATTCTTTTTGGGATGATATATAGTCCATCCCTCTAGATGGCAGCTCAGCCATGCAAGGGCTACAATAAAAGACTGTGGAACATCCATTTCTGTTTGGGTTGGTTTTAGCATGCACCTTAATGATTGCTTTGTGCCTTACTAACGATTAGACACTTCAGCAGAAATCACAGATCAGTTGTACTGAAGTGTTGGCTATATGCTGAGGTACAGCCTCTGCAGCTAATACTTCCAAGAGAGGGACAGAGATTGTACCGGATGTTGGCAGTGGAGGCAGCATTTCTCCCACACTGAGGTGCTGACACGGCCACGATGTTTTTTGTCTGTGCTAGTAGCAGAATGAGCCAAGACAAAAGAATGAGGCAGAAAATAGACGGGGGTGACAGAGAATAGGACAAATGCTTACTCAGATCAGGCAGCAGATTTAAAACAAAAGGAAAAAGGAGTTGTAGGGATTTTTGTTTCCCTTTTAAAAAACGTTTTATGATGAATTTTTCTGCAAAGGGATTTCAGAGTTGGCTAAGGTATAAATAGCTTTAAAATATGCTTAAGCTAATTCCTAGAGGCTAGATCCGGGCTCTTAAACCTAACAGTCTAAATGGAAGCTAAAGGTTAGTAAACCATGGAGTGCTAGAAACTGGGACTTTGTCACCCAGTTCAGTAACAGTAGGATTGCTCTGTATGTACTCTGCCCTGACTTACATTTCTGTATCTGCCACTAGAAGGGAAAGAATAAGGAGTGGGAAGAGCCTTTTGATCTGACCTAGTCCACCTATAATCCTCTTACTACACCTTAATGTCAATGAATATATTCAGTAAACAACTGATCCTTTCACAAAATTGCTGAGTTTAAGTCAAATATTTTGACAAGTCTGTTTTGTGACCTATAGAAATAAAAGTAGGTAAGATGGTGTGAATTGAATTATTTGCTGAGCAGACAGGCTGGATGGCCTTCTTCACCACTTGTCCTACAGGATCTTTAAATCAGTTTTGCAGTGGCAGATTGCTCAAACTTTGACAACTGCACTGTATTAATTTTGTCATGTTGGTGTGTATGCTAGTTGATTTTAAAACTCATGAAGTAACACTCTATTTCAGTGTATTTCGGGGAGCTGTCTGCTACTGAAACTGCAAAGGGAGGCCTGTAAGGCATTCTGCTCTTTCCTCTTTTAGAGCAAGTTACATAATTTAACATACAGCTGAATAAATTAGTTTTCCAGGGACTACTGAAACCAATCAATTAACTGTAAACTTTTTTTATTTATGGAAAATGGAATGCTTCATTAACAGACATTTAAAATGGGATATGAACAACACATTACAAAAACAAATGAGTTCACATTGGATTGAGTGACATAATATGGCAGCAGCTTAAAAAAAATACACTTACAGTAACCCTTAAGTTACAATTAATGGTAACCCTGGGTGACAAATTCAGTTCAGTTGCCACCTTGCATTAAAAATTAAAACACATTCAGTAGCGACGGTTGAAACGGGGATCATTGGGTCTGCTTGCTCTCTCCTGGCCAGCAAATCCTTCTCCTTGCATTCCTCCTCCATGCATCATCTGACTTTGGTTGCCACCTTGGATGAAACCTCCACGCCTAGAAAGTCATTCAGAAGTTTTTATTTATTTCTTCTGACTCCGGTAGTCAGATTGAAATAAAGGGTGGCTTTTTTTTTTTTTTTAATACTTTTTGTGTGATTTCATTCTCTTCAGGAAGATGTACTGTGTAACAGCCACAGGAATATTTTATTATTCCTTGACAATTAAATAACTTAGATAACTGACGTTCCCATAAAATACTTCTTTGGTTAAGTTAAATACAAGAGACACACCTTAAAAAGGACAAGAAACTAACATGAAGAAATGCTTTGTTCTTTTTAAACTTCTTTCTAAACTTCTTACCCTGACATGCCTCCACGATGCATCACATGGCCAGGTCTCCCTCTACCTCCACCTTAAAAAAAAAAAAAAATCCTTTAAATGCACAGTAAGTTTTACTTCATATCCAAGGATAATGCCTGTATTTCCTGCTGTAAGTACTACACCTAATGAGCTGTTGTGCAAGAAGAATACCTTGCCATCTCTCATGATCCCGTCCTATCATTCCTCCATCCACACTGCTCTGCCATGAACGATCTTGATGTCCTTCAAACTTTCGACCATGATCTCCCCAGTCACGTCCATCCCTACAAAAAGTATTAAAATCATATCTTTTCACATTAGCTAGGTAGAGCACACAAATTCAAGTGAAAACACCTATGTCACAAACTTACTCAAATAATTTACCAAGGTATATGCCAATCATATTATCTATTTAGTCAAATCTCAGTAATAAGCCTTCAATCCCAACCTCTCTACGAGGACAAATATGAAAATAGATTTTTTTTTTCATTGGGTTTATGCTACATCAATGTCCTAATTTCCTCCAAACAATCCTAGATTGTGGTTTTGACCAGTCCATTTGTTTATGGTGTTTTCTGTAGGCTGGCTTATAGCGTTTATTGAAAAATCCACAATACACACAGTAACACCCTCTCCCTATTCTGTAAGCATTTCATTGACTGGTGTTCTTTTCAAACATCTGACAGGATGGTGCTGTCAGCAACTACAAACCTTGGAAGAACCGCTATCCTGAAAATATCAAGCTTTGACAGAAATGTTAAGTAAAATTAATTGAAAACATGAAGACCTTAAGAAGTTACTGTAAAAAAATCATGCCAAGATACGTATTTTGATACACAAGGCAAGCTGAAAGAGCTACTCAACTGTAGTCTCCTCCAAAAGAGAACAAACTCAGGAGTCAAACTTTGAAAAAAAGAACTGTACTTTCAAAAACCGCATCACACTTTCACATACGAAAATATTCACTAGATGCACAAGAAAAAAATATTTTCAGTTAAGTGTACTGACCGTGACTGTGGGGGTATCCCTCTACTTTCACTCATTCTTCTGTCAGATCCATAGCTACCCCAGCTTTCCCGAGAGTCTCGTGAGTGACGGTCTGGTCCTCCGTGGCGCTCATCTGGATAATGCTAAAAAGCAAAGAACATTTGTATGAGTGCTCCTAACTGACTCTATAGTTCTTGAAAATTGCTTAGCCATAATTATTCAATCTCAGAATTGTTTAGGATGCAAGGCATCTCCTGAGACCATCTAGTCTAACCTTCCTAACTCAGAAAGGGTCAGCCAAAGCAGGCTGTCCAGGACCATCCTTGGGTTTGTGGCATCTCCGCAGCTAGAGCCTTTACAACTTCCCTATGCAAGCTGTTCCAATGTTTGACCACTTTCACAGTTTAAAGGCTTTTTTTTTTTTTTTTTTTTTCCCCCCCCCCTCCTTTTTCCTTCAGATGAAATTTCAGTATGCCTGATGACTCTTGTCTTCCAGCAGGCACTACTGAGAAGAGCCTGGCTCCATCTTCTCCATAGCCTCCCATCAGGTAGCAATGCATACTGGTAAGATACCCCCTGGACCTTCTGTTCTCCAGACTGAGCAGTCCTAGCTGTATCAGCCTTCCCTCACAGGAAAGATGCTTCAGGCCCGTAATCATCTTTGTGACCCTGTGCTGCATTTGCTCCATTAAGTTCGTTCTTTCTTCTTGTGGGGACTCAGTACTGGACACAGTACTCCAAATGTGACCTCACCAGTGCTGAATAGAGAGGAACGATCACCTCTCTCGACCTCCTGTGGCAACATTCTTCCTGATATAGCCCAGGATGCTATTGACCTTTGCTGTGAGGATGCACTGCTGTCTCACGAACAGCTTGTTGTCTTCCATACTACCTTATAGAGTAAATTTTGTGCTCCTGTACTTTTGTCTTCTCTAGAGCAATCTCTTGTATGATCTACTTCTTTGACATACTTCACTTGTTTTGTTTACTGAGTACTAAAGTAACTGTATCTTACACAGTAAGTCTCTGAAGTACATTTCATCTTATTAATGAAAACGAGACAATCTTGTTATGTATACATACTTCTGGCATTATGATTTACTTATTAACTACTAAATTTTGATTTAAATCACAGTATGGAAAAACAATTTATAGGAAGTTATTTTTGTAGTTTTATAAAGCAACTCACTTGTCCATCCCGATCTCCCATAATTGTCCTTGATCCATCTCTCCTACAAACAGGCAATTAAAATCAGACCATAGTAGTAAAACATACAGCAGTGTATAACAGTGTATGTGTAACAACACCGATAAAAAAATGATGAAAAATCTGAAAAATAGCAGGAATATATGGAAGTTATGACACATTTTAGCTTCCTGGAAAATCTAGTTAATTCTAAGGTATGTAACAGAATATTCTCTGGTAAGATGCTAGGTACCTACAATATTATTTAGAGGTTGTTTTTTTTTTTTTTTAGAATCCTACAAATCAGTCAAACAGCGTTACAAGCAGAACACTGAACAAAATCTGCCAGAAAGTTTAATTCATGGCACAATCTCTTCGTGGTTGCATATGGCCACAGCCACTAAATCATGCTTAAATCACAGCCAAAGTCCACAGCCACTAAATTATGCTTAAAATAATGAAATGTAAAATAAGCACGCAGTGAAGAAAAAGCAGCAAAATATGCCATTACATACATTTTTTTCCCTTGATTTCAGACAACACAGTGGAGGTAAGACACCAACCTGTCTATTGAATGGTCTTGATAACGGCCACGATCCCTGTGATCAAAGTCATGGAAGCGATCCTGGCGACCAAAATCTGAATGGTACCTATCGTTCATTGCCATTCGTTTTGCTTCTGGCCAGTACGGATCATCTCTCCTGAAATAAAAGGTACATTAATTTTAGTCAGGTTAAATAACTTTTGATATTGTTCCTTCCCTCCACACTACACAAACCAAAAGCATGTAAGTAAGTTCAAAAAGGCAGCAGAAAAAAGTCAGGATATTTGGAGGTTTTCACGCACTATCATCTCAGTGCAGTCAATGACAGCAGATTAAAAGAAGCTGAGACTATATGGAGAGTTTTTCATAGCCCAGGCTGATGAGACACAACCTAGCAGCAAAATGTTCTCTGCTTTTATCACTTGTATTAGTTGGCTTTACCTGCTGTCTATGTCATACGGTCTTCTCATTGCAGACCGACGTTCTTGTTCATAGCGCAGCTGCTCATGCTGGCGTCGCAATTCTTCTCTTTCTCTCTGAATGCGATCTTGTTCTCTTCTCCTTTCATGCTCTATGTGCATCCGTTCTCTCTCCAGTCTCTCTCTTTCCATTCGCTCTCGTTCAAGACGCTGCCTTTCAATTTCCAGTCTTTCACGAGCAATCTCAAGCCTCTCCCTTTCTTCACGTTCCCGGATAGTCTGCAGATGCTGCTGTCTCTCCCGACGCTCACGTGTACTATTTTAACAGAATGAAAGGTTATAGATCTGATACTTCAACAAATAAAAGAAGTAAAAATGGCAAAAATTTAAACCACAATGACTGTAAACTTGTGTGAGCTCCTGTAAATTAGTTCTGGGGTGTGGGGCACTAAGGGAAGACACTCAGTGTACACACTAATTACTTATATTTAGAGAGTGATCTTATTACTCCCACAAAACCCATCTTTGGGGCAAATAATCCTATATGGTCAGGAGAATTTCAGGAGAATGTTCTGAGAAAGACAACCTTTCTCCTGTTCTTTCCCTATGTATTTCAGTGTGGCAAGTTTAGAATGATTATTTCACCTCTACTATACCATGTGCTCAGCTAAGGAGAGCTGATTATCTAAATCTAGAGAATGGAAAAAGACCAAAAAAGAAACTGCATTTTCTTCCCCAAACAAAATTCAAGCTCAGTATTAATAGTCAATAATCCATACCTTCCCAGTTCAGTAGGTATGTGGTCCACACACGTATAACAAATGACAAGTAAAAAAACATAAATAAAACAAGCCCTCTCTTAGACAGTTTAATTAAAGAAAATTGCATTAATTCTATTAAAAAAGACTTAAAACAATTTAACTGTTGCTCTTACCGGCGCTGTTCTGCCTCCCTCATTTTTCGCTGTGCTTTAATTTTGTCAAATGGCACAATGCCTTGTCTCTCTCTGCTCTCTGATTTGCGATCCTGGCTCTTAATGCTCTGTATTTAATATTGAAGTACAGAAAAACTTAATGGAGTACATTTATAAAAGGACAACTATTACAAGCAGTACTCAATGCTCTGTTTCCAGTCATACATACCATGTCTCAAAGCTTGCCCCCAACTTTTTTTTTCCTAAACACTGCAGACACATAACAACACATTACTTACCTTCTCACATTTAGTTTGGCAGGATTTCATTGCTGAGCACATATCAGCTGTATGAAAAGTATTCTACTAATTAAGATCTAAATCCAGATTATAGAAACTCTGATTAGACAGATCAGTAAGACAAGTGTAGAGAGACGCATCTTAGTGGGATTCCTTATCTGTTTTGAAGGAAAATTTATACATCATGTTTCCTATGCAAAAACATTACTTACTCTGTCTTTTGATGCAGTTGATGTTTTCACACTAATAACAGGTTCTCCTTTGGATTTATCCATTACTACAGTTCTCTCTGTTCCTTTACTTCCTATATAAATCAGAGGTTGAGCAGAAAGAGGTGGAAAAAAGACAGTCAAACTACATAGCATACACCACACGTTTCTATGCTAGAAGCTACCTCCTCTGGAATGTGAAAACAGGCATTTAAACCTCTCTTCAAAAAGCATTTTTTCAATACACCTCTTCCAAGCGTTTCTGTTAAGGCTGATAAAATGTCAACAGCCCTCCATTACACCATCTGGACTTCCAAATTAGAACCTGAAATCATTCTAGAATATTGGTAGCCTCTGGAAACAACTACCTATAATTAGTTGTTTATATTTAACTGTATATTTTATTCTAAGAAAAAAGAATAGACAAATTACCTGATTTGTTAGTTTTAGGTTGATCTGATGAACCAGGCTTCAATTCATCTTTATCTTTTCTTTCTTTTTCATCTTTGTCTTCAGTCTTTTTAGAATCATCCTTTTGGTCAGATTTCTCATCTCTTTTAATACTGCCCGGTCTATACATAGATATTGATATAAATTAGACTGATACAGAGTAAGAGAAAAAATTAACGAAAGATGCTAGCAAAGCAAAATAAAGTATAATTCTGTCTTGCTAAGGCAGACATAGTTAAATTCCCACAGATTTCTTTCTACAACTTTTTCTACCATAATGTAAGACAATCAGACCACGCTGTGCAGTTCTCATAAAAACCTGGCTGAGATTCAGGTATCTCAACTGGAGGCAAAAGGGAAATAAATAAATCACACTACTACGTGCTTAATACCCACAAAGATTCCTACAAGACACGACATTATGAAATGTAAACTTGAACCATTTTTGCAGTGGAACTGTCAAGCCACCACTAAGTTAACCAGTAAGGTCCAGGCAAGGCTTCCCAAGGACTAGGTGAAATGAAGGCAAAAACTTCTCAGCAACTAGCTGAGAAGGTGTTTAATAGGTGTTACACCTCAAGAAGATTATTAAAGATAATTAGTGTTTTATTCACTCTTTTATAGTGTCTTTTTCAGCTACTTCAAGTAGTCCTGAAGCGAGAAAAAGCGTAACACTGAAGAGGAACACATTCTGGAAACATGATCTTGGGCAACTGATCTTTCACTGTGGTCACATCAACACAATGAGAACAAGAAAGCTCTGTTCTCTAATGTAATGAAGAAACAGCAACGTATCAATCACAAACTTCAAATAGCCTGTAGGTTTATGACACAAAAGCACCAGTCTGTACTGAAAAAAAAAATTACAGTTAAATGAAAAGGTATAGCTTGCAAATGCAATCCTTCCAATGTCTACCTTAAAACATGTAACAGAAACAACTATTAGACATGGAGCACCAAGAGCAATCTTGTAGTAAAAGTTAGAAAAACGTACTTTTTGTCACAGAAAATCTTACTGTAACTTTTTCCTGACAAATCAACATAAACTGAAGAACAGCAAAATCTCTGAACACAGAATTTTTCAAACAGTACCTCTCACTGACTGTTTCTTTCTTCACCTCATTCTCTTTTTTTTCAGTTGGCTTCTTCCCAGCAGGTTCATTTTTTGCCTGAAATTTATTTTGTACATCAGCTGAGATTGTGGTTTCAATTATTTGTACAACGTAATGGTAGTGAGATATCTTTGAGGATCAATACTCACTTTTTCTACAGAAATTATTTTCCCATGTAATTCTGTTTTGTGGAGGTGAGTAATACACTTCGTTGCTTCCTCAGCTGTAGACATCGTAACAAAGCCGTAACAGCGAGCACCAGGGCTGCGAGCATTGGTGACCACTTTTGCACCAACCACCTTTCCAAAAGAAATATACGTTACACTCACCATAACGAATGCCCACCATTTAACAAGTACAATTGTAGAATATCTGGAGTTGGAAGGGACCCACAAGGATCATCGAATCAAACTCCTGGGTCTGCAGGGGACCACCCAAAAATCAAAAAACACGTCCAAGAGCATTGTCCAAACGCTTCCCGAACTCCAGCAGGCTCAATGCCATGACCACTGTCCTGGGAAGCCCGTTCCAGTACCCAAACACCCTCTCAGTGAAAAACATTTTCCTGTTATCCAAACTGAACCTCCTCTGATGTAGCTTCACACCGTCCCCTTGGTCCCATTAATGGTTACCAGAGAAAAGATCGGTGTCTGCTGATCCCCCTCATGAGGAAGCTGTAAGGCTGCAAAGTCATCACCATTCAGTCTCTTCTTTAGGCTGAAGAGCCTCTCCTCACACATCTTTCCCCAGCCACTCCTAACACATCTTTCCCTCTAGACCTTTCACCATCTTTGTTGCTCTCCTGTGGACACTCTGCGATAGTTTCATGCCCTTCTTATACTGTGGTGCCCCAAACTGCACACAGTACATGAGGTGAGGCCACACCAAGGCACAGCAGGACAATCTCTTCCCTCAACTGGCTAGTAGTGCTGTGCCTGATGCATCCCAGGCTATAACTGGCTCTTTTGGAGGCCGGGCCTCACTGTTGACTCATATTCAACTTTCCAACTTTTTTCAACTTAGTCCTAAGTATGTCTTTAATAAAAAAGTGTTCTTTGTTTATTGTGAACTTCCAGTGAGCAAAGATACTATACTACATCACAGGACACAGAAAAATACATTAACAATGACTGGCTGTTTACATAAGCACTGGAAAATATTTTTATTTTCGTTTGGAAGTAAGAGATAAAATAAAACAGCAGTCATTTGACTTGGACTTGTGCAGGCTTTTTTCCTGTTATCCCACTGACATTTGCAGTGACAAAATCATATAAAGTCTTAAGACAGTTAAAGGGGAGGGGACAGGACACAAACACAGGAAGACCCTTACCTTCCCATATTTGCTAAACAGATTCTTCAAATCTGTAGCTCTGGTAGTAGAAGCAAGTCCACTCACCCAAAAGTTTCTACCAGAACTGCTGGCAGCGCGACCTAATCAGGAAAACAAACAAACAGACACACACCCCAAATCCTAATTATTTCAATTATTTCTGAATTTAAAAGGAACACTTCCACAAATCTTATTTTTAAATCATAGAGCAAAGGAAATGTAAAGCGTAACAGTCATCCCCCAATAATTCACATTCCTGAAGGCACCTAATATTAAAAAGTCCAAAATCTTTAAGATGGAACTACAGGCTTTGTTCTGTGCAACAGAGGTATGTCAGAGCATTCCTCAAGAAAGAATCTGGACTATGGCATCCCTGAAATAACTCTGGCTGTTCAGAATGTGTAAGGATAGATCCCAGTCACTTTGCACTAGCAGGTCTTCAGCAAAGGCTGAAGACCTGCTAGGGTTAAGAGAACTGTGACAGTACCCACATATGCTCATGTCTTGCCTTTAGCTCCTCAATTCTTAAGGAATGACAGCGGGATGCAGATTAACTGTACCTCTCAAGCAAAAAAAAAAAAAAAAAAAAAAAAGCCTAAAAGCAAGAAAATCTCTTCCTGAATGTCTGCCTACATGCGTTCCACAGCTGGGGTATGAATGGTTCATGTATGACTTCAGTTACTGGAGTCAGAAAAGACCCAGCATTGTTCAACTATGCAACTATTCTTCAGCTATGCAAGAACTACAGAACACTTTCTCCGTTTGGCACCCAAAATGGAAAAACAGTTTTATAAATGCTTAGGTACTTGAAAATCCATGGCCTAGTGATTAAAAAGGGTCCAAGTTAAACTCTGGCACTCATAAACGTATCTTAGACAGTGAGAGATGGTTCCTCATTGCCCAGATATCTGTTATTCCTAAATGACTGACTCAGGAGCATCTCCATAAATTGTGACAAACAAGTCTGACCAGCTCTTCCATGATTTCACTGATTCCTGGTTGAATTTTTCTTTTATTGATAAATGTACTATTGGAAAAACAAAACAAAATAGGGAATAATATTTAAATTAAAATCTTTAAATCTTTAAAAAAACATTCTGTTATTATTAGGGCAACAAAAATGGTAAGGGATCTAAAGGGGAAGATATATGAGGAGCGGCTGAAGTTACTTAGATTATTCAGCTGGGAAAATAGGAGACTTTAGGGGAGACCTCATCATTGTCTACAACTTTCTCACGAGGGAGAGTGGAAAGGCAGGCACTGATTTCTCCTTTCTGGTGACCAGAGATAGGACCCAAGGGAATGGCTTGAAAATGACAGGGGAGGACTTCTAGAAACTTCCAGAAGAGTTTTCCAAGTCTGTCCCTCCCTACCCCCCAAACCCTTAAGTCCTTTGGTAATTGAGAGAATCCTTTCCATGGATCCTTTAAATATTCTAAAATAAGAGAATAAAAGAATACAGATGAGAGGTAAATAGATCCTGATGGAGCTGATGGCAGGTCTGATAGCTTGTACAGACAGGCATAATCCAGAATCTTGGAAAAAGCAGCTGCTGATGAGTTCATACTGTGTTGTAAAACTTAATTAAAACCAAACAATTCCTTTATTTTCACTCAGTAGACAGATCTCAAAATGAATTTCTTGACAGTTATAAGAATTGATGGGAATTCCATGCTTGCTGTACTGAACTACCTGCCAGCATAAGGTAAGCAGAATTTAACAGCCAGTTCTAAGTTTTCTGCCCTGGACGGGCAAGACAAAAAGAAAAGCAGGGTGAGCTACAAGGACTCAGCAGCCTGACATATTAAAACAAATAAGTATGATTAAAAGAATGAGCAGGCAAGACCCCACCTGGCATTGTTGATCAAGAAATTTACGTCTTGTTTATCGTGCAAATTTGCACTGTAAGTAGGATCTGAGTGGATAAAGATTTAATAACATAAATCTAATTGGAAGACAACATTAAACTGTAAGTTTCGGTGCCATTTAAATACATGAATACTAGATTTCAAATAATTTTCGCAAAACAGAAGATTGTGTAAAGAATCACAAGTACATAGTAAACCAAACAATCATTAAAGGCTGTTAACTCACTAACTGCTGTTGATAAGTATCTTCAGTGTAATGGAGGACATATTTGCCATGTATTAACATCTACCTTTGGAGATCAAGATACAAACAAAAGGGTGCAACACAAATATGCTTGTATAAAAGGAAAACAGTTGTTTGTTGGAATTACTTTTTAAAAAGTTCAGAAAAAAAAATGTAACATGATATTTAACAATTGCACAGATTCCAACACTCTCATGCCAAAATACTCCATCCAATACAAAAACTGCTTTGCCAATCAATATTTTTTTTCAAATGTTATTTTTGAAAATAAACATACCTTTCTCATCTTTTGAGATTATCTTTGTATCTTTGTCCTCCTCAACAGGGCTAAAGACAAAACATCCAGTTATTCAAGTCAGAGAGAATAATGACTAACTCTAAATTATTAAAAATGCTAAAATTAAATACCTACCAGAAAATACGTTGTAAACAAAAACACACCTTTATATACTTGATTTAAGAAATCTGACAAGAAATAAGGGAGGTCAGATTCTTAAACAGACTTATATTAGGAAGAAGTTTACAAATAACAGTAATTTAAGAAAACAACCTTTGAAGGTTGAGGAAGGAAAGAAATCAA
>CM021792.1:0-10489 GCA_011076525.1 Nettapus auritus | reverse complement strand
CTTCCAAAGTCCAAGATGCTTAACTGAACATATCAATGCACTGAGAGTTCAATTTTTAAATTTCTGTGAAATTCTTTTAGCAGACAGTCCAACAGGAAAATTGGGCATCTTCTGATGGTGCATGAGTGTGTTTGCAGTCCAGAAAGTGAAAAGTATCTGTATGAAATTTCCATGAAGAAACTCTTCTTTCTTCTGTATCCAGTAACTAATCTTTACTTTTTAACGCCCTAAAATAGCTTTTTACTGCTTTCACTGCTCTCTAAAGAGTTAAGGTGTGTGCGATATCACAAGATCTGTTTACAGGTAGGAATGTTTAACTCTTAAACTGTGATTAACTTCTCTAAATCCATTTATGTAGTTGAACAGGTTTTTAAACCATTTCATTTCACTGGAAATATTTCAAAAATGACAAGCATCACTTCACAGATCTGGGGATATGATTGGGTTTCCAATCTCTATGACCCTGCATGATCTGGGTTGTCCATAAAAATAATGCAAATTATACGTTTCTTTGTTTGTTTGTTTTAAAATAGTTAATGGTTTAAAAAGTATTAGTTGAAAAGACAGGAATATGCTTTTCTTTAACAGTACCTGGCTCCAAGTGTAGTTTCTCCGTTTTCTGTTCAGGAAATAAATACAGAAGAAGAATTTTATAGTATGTATTTTGTAACAGAGAATAACACCAACCACCCAACCCAACTCCAAGATTTAAAAATACACCGGTTCATCTTCTGTATTTAGCGTTGCTTTTCAGTATCCAGTGGAAATAAATATTTTATATAAGCAGTTTTGGTCAAATTAAAGCCAAAATTTCATCCAGTATTATCCTCATAACTGGGAATATTAAAGCAAAGGGAGCAAAAAAGGGGGCTTATGTATCACATCTACTAGGGTGAAAATCAAACCCAGCTACTACTTCATATAATCAGCAGGAAAAATAAAAAAATATGTAATTTTTAAAACATCACTTCTCCCAAGCAAGATGGTTTCATCAGAATACTTTTGCTATATGCTTTATGTTTTGGTGGGGGCACGGTTTCATTTACAGTACAAGAGTATTTTTACTTGAGAGAAAAAAGTCTTGACAGCAGACTGAAACAGGGAAAAACAAAACAAAACACTCATTTGACAGGCTGTACTCTAAGCAAGATTATGTATGGCTTGGATTTGGTTAAAAATTCATATTAGTCATTATTTTATTTTTTTGTAGTATGGTCACAGAGTGAATAGCATTAAAACCCAATCTGAAATAGTTGCATTTTCAATTTACCTTCATTTCAATTAAATCGGAAGAAGAGGAATCTACATTATTTTCAATTTCATCATAATCTTCCTAAAAAGAGTAAAAAAGAAATTATAGCATTCCTTACAAAAAAACAAGGTTAGCTTACTGAGAAATACTACTGTAATTCCATTTTCCCCAGCAATAATATGAGAAATATTTTCCAATAATTAGAAGATCTCGATTGCTAGTTAAGAATGTTACCCAACAGGACTAACATATAAATATTCTTGATCATTAAATACTAGCAGGAGAGTATTTTTTCCAGTTACCTTTAATTTCAACATAATATTGTATACTTCAAAGTTACTCTGATTTAGAAGGAAGCCTGGTATTTCACGTTCCTTTGGTTATTTTGCATAACCTGTTTTTTCCATTCCCCTCCCCCCTCAATTTAACTTTATTTTCTAACTTAAAAAAGCTAGAAATGAAGTTGACTTGGGTTCCCACTTTTCCAAAAAATGAAATGCCCCCCAAATCTCCCTTATCTAACAAATTACTTTCAATTCCAGACTAACTGTCCTTCTTTCTCAGCAAAGAAAGATGCTACTGCAAGGTAAAGCAGGCCCACACAAAATGTCAACATTTTAAACCTCTAATAGGCAGGCCCAAGCGAACACAGGACACAAGAACTGTTAAAAATGAAAGAGAATCCACATCATATGCATGATGGAAGTAACACATTCATGTGCCCATTTACTTATCAAATATCTTAAAATTCTCAAAGACCCCTACTTGCCTCATTTTCTGTTAGCTGTTCTGGAAGTTCTTTCATTTCTGCATCAACATTATCTTTATTATCAGACAGTGAATCAAGAATATTATCAGGACTATAGTCTTCTCCACAGTCTACAGCACTGCTGTTGTCTATTTCAGCTTCATCTAACACACTAATATCCATCATGTCAATATCTTGTAAGGTATCCAGACTTGCTTCAATATCTTCCTATAGAAACAGAAAGGGTTGGTGTTTATTTATTGAGTTTTAAATGATACATAATTCTTAGTAAACGCAATCCTGGTTTCACTTACTTGCCCATCTCTGGAGTTTTCTTCTAGTCCATTGTCTTCAGCACCTTCCTCCTCTGGTTTTCTTCCTGAAAAAAAAGAAAGATATAACTGAAGTAAGAAATAGGATTAAATTCTGTAACACATCAATTCTTTGCTGAATCATCTAGTCAATGTTGTTTCAATGAATAATCATTAAGACCCTGATTCAGAAGTCCAGGTCTGTCTGGATGTAAGTGAAAACTAACCACTCTCTACAAGTATATAGCATAAACATGAAATTGAAGTAGCCCAGTTAGGTGAAACATCTTGAGCAGGGGAGGTGCTGGTCTTCCTCCCTGTTCACCCAGGACAGGAAATGCGGGAACGGTTCAAAGATGCACTTGGGAGGCTCAGAATGGACATTAGGAAATTCATTTTTACTGTGAGGGTGGTCAAACACTGAAACAGACTTCCCAGAGAAGTGGTTGATGCTCCACACGTCGGTGTTCAAGACGCATTTGGACAATGCCTTCATTAATATGCTTTATTTTTTGGTTAGCCCTGAAGTCAACAAGCAGTTGGACTAGATGATCTTTCTATGTCCCTTCCAACAGAACTACTCTGTTCTATTCTATTTTTCAACAGCTAAACACCACTCATGACACAGCACTACCAAGACTTAAAAAGGCAACATTGCTTAGGAAGGTGTTACATTCAGAAAAATGAGTTGTTACAAAACCTCCCTCTTTTCATTTAAGAAATTAAATAATTAAACTGATTTAGAATTCATCTTCATGTTTAAGATCCTGGACACACTGACTATGTTCAGCCATGTTTGTCACCAGCAAATTTGTAACACTGCTAAAAATCAGCTGCTCTTTTTTTTCCCTCCCCTGTGTTACCTTAAAGGAAGCAGCTTAAGAATAAATTCCAGAAAGCGTCTTTCAAAAACTGCCTATGAGCAATGACAATAAGCCATGCGTAACACGACCAGCATCAATATTTAAAGTTCTTGAGGCAAAATATATTTCAATCAGCAATGAGTAATTCAAAATAGTTTTTCAAAACAATATTTTTCAAAACAATAAAGTTATAAATGAAGCATGACACTAACAAAATTTATACTTGTTTTTATTTGTGCAACAATGCCTTTTGATTATTCTTTGAGTACTGAAATTTCTTGCACTTAAAAACGTGTCATGATGATGGAGGTTCAAGAGCTTCAATGAAAAAAAAAGAAAAACTACATGCATAGTCATGGCAAAGAAATTAGTAACTGGGGTGTTGTGGATCCAAATTAATATACATTGGCAGAGCTTTCAATGAGAGTTCACACCACAGCTACTTGCTCTGTCCCAACACAATTCTGCATTCTTGGTCACAAGTAGAGAAACACCTGCAACTTAAGTCCTTATCTACAGGTTTCAAGACTTGCTAATGGAAGTACACCTAGCTGTCCTATTATCGTTGTCCTTGCTCGCTAATGCAACAGAATTTTACCATTCTCTGCAAAATAAAAGGCACAAAGCTTTTGTTTTTTACATAAGGTAGCAAAATAAAATGAATGACCATTGCAAGTTCCAGCTACAATTAAATACAGAAGCTGTATTTGGACTCTGTACCTTTGCTAGCTCTTTTTGGCATTCTCTTGGTCAGTTCTGAAGCCACAGGAATTTCATCAGGGTCTCCTCCTTCATCCTCAATTGCCTGTTGGAGACAGCAATACAATATATATTGTACTGTTTGCTGGTACGCACTTTTAGGAATGTCGGAAGGAAATATCAGCATCTCTCTCTAGCTCAGATCATGCAGCCAGGCAGCCACATCAGCCATCAGACACACAAGCAATAACGTGCTATAACACAAGCCCCCAGACAAGTCAAGCTACAGTTCAGGAGTGAAGTACTCCCCCATCTGTAAACAAGGCTCTCTATCCAGTGGATAAGCATTTTGTCTAAAACAAAAACAAAACCACGAAACAAAACAAAACCAAAACTGAGAACGACCACTACAGGAACTCATACCCTCTTTTTTTTCCCCTTTAACGTGGTGAGGCCTATTAGAAACCATAGTGGAACCAGAACGGATTACACTGTTCTGGCCTTATAGAAGTCTGTGAAAAAGGGGTACACCCTCGGCAGGGAAGCGAACGAGGTGAAGGGCGCGCAGAATACGCATAAGAAAGGACCAAGGGAAGGACGCGAAGGGAAGATCGCGGGCTTGGGAAGCGAGGTCAGAGAACTGCGCATCAAAGGAACGGCTTCAAGGAACCCCGCGGGCTGGCCCGGCGTACCGGCAGAAAGCAACACCGCGGTAGGGCTGCCGGCAACCCCCACACGGGGAGGAGCTTCGCGGCGCCCGAGGGAAGCAGCGGGCCAAGAGGCGACGGCGGCGCCGCTGCGATGGCGGCCGCGGCCCCCCGCCCGCTGCCTCCCGCGGGGCCGCCGGGCTGCGCCGCCAGCGCGCATGCGCGTAGGGGCCTCGGGCAGGGAACAAAGGGCCCGGATGAGCAGCGCGCCCCTCCCCCCGGCTCGCGCCCTACCTTCCTGAGGCGCTCGGTCAGGACGCTCTTGTTGCCGCCGCTGTCCAGGTTACGGCGCTTGAGCTCAGCGCGCAGGTCGATGACCCGCAGCTCGCTCAGCCGCCGGGTTTCGGGTTCCGAGCCGAGAGCTGGGGCTCCGCCGAGGGTAGTTAAGTCCCCCAGCCCGGCCGCGGGTTGACTTTCCGCCATCACGGCCCCTTCGGTTTCCCGCCTCGAGCCCGAGCGCACGAGAGGACGCGGCGCAAGCAGGGACCTAACCTTGCGATCACGGCACAAAATGGTGGGGAAGCTGAGACGCACTGAGGGGAGGGGGAAGAGGAGCCCGCTCCGCGCAGGCTCGGAGGGCAGGGCGGCGGGGGCAGGCGGAGCCTGGGACGCAGCGTGAGCGGCAGCGCGGGCGCGGGGCTGCTCGCGCGCCCCTGAGGCCTGCCGGGCCGCGCGTGCGCCCGAGCGCCGGGGCAGGCTGCGGCTGCGCACTCTTGCGGTGAGGGCGGGGCGAGGAGCAGCGCGCTTGCGCGCCTCGTCTCTCCGTCGTTACGGGCGGGCGCGGTTCCGCGCGCAGGCGCGTAGGCTCTCGGCTCGGGTGTTCGGCTCTGTGCGCGTGCGAGCTGCGCTTCCTTCCCTCCCCTCTCCTCAGCGCGTCCCCTATCCGCCACCATTTTGTGTTGGGACTCCGGCTTTCCGCCGTCGCCTTTACCTCATCTCGCTCCACGCGTGCGAGTCGAAACGACGGCCCCATGGCAGAGAGCCAGCCAGCGGCCGGGCAGGGCGAGCCAGTAGCCCCGGGTGGGCCTGGAGGCCCCAGCTCGGAGCCAGAGACCCGGCGGCTGAGCGAGCTGCGCGTGATCGACCTGCGCGCAGAGCTCAGGCGCCGCAACTTGGACAGCGGCGGCAACAAGAGCGTCCTGACCGAGCGCCTCAGGAAGGTGAGCGGGCGCCGCGCGCGGGCCGCCTGAGGGCGAGGCGCAGCCGGCGCCTGCGCGTCCCCGGCCCTCCCGGCGCCGCTGAGGAAAATGGCGCCAAGCGGCGGTGGGGCTGCGGCCGGGCCCCGGGCGTGCTTCGGGGCTGGCCCCCGGGCTCGACGCGAGCGTTCCGCACGGGACCAACGTCCCTGAGAGTGCTGGGCGCTGCTGGCAGGGTGGGGATGAGTGGCGTTGCCGGCTCTACTGCGAGCCTTATTCCAGTCCCTAGACCTGCACGGCGCAGTGTGTGTGCTGTGGCACTCGGCTCAGGTGTTTCCAGTGCCGTGCAGCAGTGGGCTGTCTGCCCTCCGTTGAGCTCCTGCATTTACAGTTCTGTGCGCATACCACCAACTACCACAACCTAGTTGATCGGATATTGCTTTACTTCCTAAGCTTCTGCTCTGTTTTTAACTAAAACTGAAACAGTATTTTTGTTTTTTTTGGCTATAGGTTACACTGCCGACTGCCTTCCAGAAACTTTATGCCAGCACATTACAATTTTATGTATGCTAGATGCTTCAAAGCTGGTGTCTTTTTATTGCATCCAAGTTCCTTCTGTCTAATTCAAAGCATTAAATTCTTATTTTATTTTTTCCTGCTGGCTGGTGTACAGTGTGTAAAATCAACAGAGAAACACAAATAGATTTTTTAATATCTGCTTTGCTATCTATCTTTATTTTTTATTTTTTTTCCTTAATAGGCTATTGAGGAGGAAGGGGGGAATCCTGATGAAATTCCGATAATTTCAGAAATTGTCAACAAGAAAACTTCAAAAAGAAGCAGCAAAGGTACAGGGGATTTAGAGAAGATCTTCACCCGCTTCCCCATTGGGTTTTCTGTTACATTTTATCCGTGAACCAGAATCTTGCTAATCTCTTTTTAAGTCTGCTTTGCCTTTTGGAAAAGCGCACTGTATAATTTTGGTACTGTTGTGCACCGGATGTTTTGCAGTTGCAAGGCTGTAGCTAACAGTACTTGCCTGAGCCAGACTTGGATAAAGCCAGTCTTCTGGAAAAGCTGGAACACAGCTGAAGTTTCTGTTCCTTAGTTATGACCTTTAATGCCATAATACCTTATTTTAAAGTAGGTGATTATTTCTTTACGTGACTGTACCTTTACTTTTGAGAAACAAAGTAAGTCCCCCCGCCCAAGGTAGAAATACGGAGTTTCTAGCAAATTCAAAATGATCTCTGTAGTTTGGTGTGCTTACATTTCATAGCTAGTAGCAGTCTTGTTTTTTCCCCCAGAAAACCAGATCTTAATCAGTATTGGAAGTTAGATTTTTTTTTTTAAGGCTTTCTATAGGGAAAGGCATGTGTAGACATAATTTCTGGATGGTGAGAAATAGTCTTACATATTGCTTCTTTATCTAAAAATAGTGTGCTATTTTTCCATCATTTAGTTAAATTAGTACAGTTTGAGCTTTTGTTGTAATCAAGTGAAGTTGACACTTGCTTTCATATTAGAGCTAAACAGAATAGTTATTTAAAATGAAATATTATAATTAGTTAATTTTGGTTTATGTGAAATGTAAATTTTTGAGATGAAGCTTAAACATTTTACTGTTTTTTTTGACTCAGATTTTTGTTGATGCATCCAACGTTATATTTGCTTGCAAACTAAAATGAGTAATCATAACTGCAAAGAAAATGTCACAATTGTCAGTCAGCTGTGGAAAAATAAGAAAAAGTAGATAACTAAGTTGAATGGCATATGTATTCTGATGGAAGAACGCAACTTGAAGATGCGTGTTTGTACCTTTTTATATTCTAACAATCAATCTTACTAGGACGTAGACCAGATGAAGAGGGGGTTGAAGATAATGGCCTGGAAGAGGATTCTGGAGATGGACAGGTATGTGAAGCTGTGTTGGAAGTGAAGCAATAATGGTGCTGTTTTCAAGTTATGTCTATTACATATACTACTTTTCTTTTTACAGGAGGATATCGAAGCAAGTTTGGATAACTTGCAGGATATTGACATGATGGATATTAGTGTGTTAGATGAAGCCGAAATAGATAATGGCAATGCTGTAGATTGCGGAGAGGATTGCAGTGCTGATAATATTCTTGACTCGCTGTCTGCCAGTAAAGAAAATGTTGGTGCAGAAATCAAAGAACTTCCAGATCAGCCTACAGCATACGCTGTATGTAACTTGGAGGCATCCCCACAATTTTCTGAAATTAAAGAAGAATCAAGAGAAATATCAGTAGCAATGGTATGCATATCTTGTGTGTGTGGAATCTTCTTTTTTTTTTTTTTTTTTTTAAATAGTATAACTAGCTAGAGTGTAGTTGAAATGATTTAGGTCTCTACTGGTTCTCATAATCATTGCTTTTTCTTCTTTTACATATATGTGGAAATATTCTTGATTTTAAGCGCTTAGATGTTGTTTGTGTGCATTGTATTACTGTACAAATTAATAATGCTTTGAACTCAGTACTTCACCTTATACTTACAATCACATTTTCGTGTAGGAGGATATGTGAGACAAATAAGACTGCAGCATTTATGTTTCACTTCAGCTAAACAGCAGCATAGATATGTTCTGGATACTTTTTTTTTATGGTCTTAGGTTACTTAGATTTTGTAAGTATTTTTGTATTGGCTTTCTGCGTTTGTTACACTGCTTTTATGAAGTTGCTCATAAGGGCAAGAAGATAAACTTTTTCCTCAAAGTCAAGTGTTAACCTTCTGAAACATAAAAGGCTCAAAGAAAGTTATTTGTATCCAGTCTGATAGGGAAATGTAGTTCTTTGTTGTGTGTACACATTGTTTCATCAGTCTAGACTATAAAATTCCAAAATGGGTATTTTTTTCCCCCTTAAATCTTTAAGCTGCAGAAATAAACAACCTTCTATCTCCAGTCATTTCCCCGTTCCCTCACGCAAGTCAAGGGAGAATAATGAAAGTGTTTTTTTCAGTGTTAAAAGTGCCAGAGTTTAGGTCAACTCCTGCAGTCTTCTTTTCCCATTAAAAGCATGGTTATCTAGTCACACAGACTTCTTGGCTCTATGTTCTTGCTATAAATAAGAGAGAAAAAGAAACATTGCTGCCAGAATCAAAGACGTTAAAAGATTTTGAGGCAACCAACATACTTCAGAGGTAATGGGAAAGCTTATTCATATGGTAGGGATGGGTAAGAGGTGTGGGAGTCATCAGTCAGAGGTTTTTAACCTCTCTGGTTGTTTTGCATGCTGAGAGATTTGCTTGACAGTTGTCAGAGGAAATAATTTATAATCTTTGATTTCTCATTCAGGTTTTGTTGGAATACTGTTCTTTTATATCTAATGAAATGCTTTCTGTTTTTCAAGGTAGAGGCTGAAGATGTTGGCAACAGTTTCAATGCCACTTCATCTGATTTAACTGTAATAAAGGTAAATTGTGTACGTACATGTACAGCTTCGAGTCTTGTTATCCATTGTATAAACGGTATTGATACCTTATATTTAACTTCCTTTAAAAGAGTATGTATCCTGTTTTGACAATAAAGATGAAACTGATCTGTTCTGAAATATGGGCCTCATTTCCAGATCATTCATTCATGGTTGAGTAAGAACACTTGTAGCTTCAAGTGAGACTGGTGGTTCTTTCAATACCACTTTCAGAAGGCAGTCTTGGTAAAGTAGACTCCAGAGAAGGATAACACAAAGATAAAATAAGGTCTATGTCGCTTATATTTGGTAATTTATATACCCATACTAATGTGAGTAAGGTTGTAGATGTATTACTGCGTCGTGTGTTTAAATAAAAACAAATGCTATCAGTGTTGTAGTTGGTTGAAATTGGCCACCAGTTATTGGTGTTTGAATTTGAGAAATACTGAGATATTAATATGTTTCACAAAGCATGAAAACCTTAAAAAAGTAATGTTAAACCATCTTGTGAGAAAATTTATTCAAAATTCAATAATTTCAAAGTAGAAATAGTATAAATCGTAGTACTGCTTTCCTCCAACTTGTAGGGGGTAAGCAATAACATCTTGACTTTTTTTGGAATACTGATATTTCTCTATCTCTGCTGCTTTTCTCCACAGGAAACTGAAGAATTACCATTGGAGCCAGGTACTGTGGTGTTTTTTTTTTTTTTTTTTTTTTTTTTTTTTAAGTAGGTGTATTGTGTTGGGGGGGGAGGGTCCAGGGCTTTGAAACAGTTTCATTTTTCATTTAATTCTTTTTGTATTCCTGTTTATTTTTAATGCATTACCGTAGTGTACCTTATTATGGTGGACAATCCAGGTCATGCACGATCATAGAGATTGGAAACCCAGTCATATCACCAGATCTGTGGAGAACTACTTTTTGAAAACTTGTATTTAATGGGAGGAAATAGTTGTGTAGAGCTACAACGATATAGAACTACAACGGATTTAAAGAATGAGCCTTAAAGATGCAAAGGTTCTGAATATAAAACAGATCTTGTGATATCACACTGTATTGCAGTTCTGTGAATGTAAATAAAGGAATGCAGGTAATATAAAACTTTGGTACAGAACGAGTTCTGGTGACTGAACTTCAGAAGAAGGAATAGAGTGTCGTCGTGGGAATTTTCTCCAGACCATACTCACATTCTGGGACTGCGAACACACTCATGCACCATCAGAAGATGCCCAATTTTCCTGTTGGACTGTCTGCTGAAAGAATTTCACAGAAATTTGGAAATTGAGCTCTCAGTGCATTGATATGTTCAGTTAAGCATCTTGGACTTTGGAAG
>CM021791.1:5648370-5714833 GCA_011076525.1 Nettapus auritus | reverse complement strand
CCCTAACCCTAACCCTAACCCTAACCCTAACCCTAACCCTAACCCTACTGGACCAATGGACCAATTAATGAATGGACCAATAAATGCAACAATTAATGGACCAATAAATAAAAAGAGAAACGGATCTAACCCTAACCCTAACCCCCTATAAATCAGTTGGATTTGAGGTAAAAATGCTTTGGGAACCAAAATGTAGCCCTAAATGTCCTCTAGGGCATTCTGTGCACCCACAGCATTTCCTGCGTAGAAAGGTAGTTTGTCTTCATGCATGGCAAACTCATGGGCTGAGTTAATGAGAACTAAAGACTGCTTATTAGAAGCTGCTTCTCAGTGTTTCATGCAAGTTCATACATATTAGCTAATTTAAACTAGAAGTTCAAGACAGAAGATATATCATTTTTTCTGTGAATTTTATTTTTATACATATTTGGTCAAAGAATATTAATTAAATACTTTATTCCGAGATTAATGGCAAAATATAGTGAAATCAGTGAATAATTTTATTTAAGTAGAAAACTGGAATGATAGTCATACATTCTGTAGCTTTCACAGGGCAAAGTATGAGGATACTGTTGAAAACCTTATACATTTATACATAGCATAGCAGGTGGCTGCAGGACCTAGCTGGGAATGTTGGAAGTCCGGCAGGGGATGTGACTGGGCTTCTGGGGTCCCTGCTTTTGTCAACACTGCAACTTCTCAGAAAACCATTTGTGGTGCCCTTCAGCTCTGGTCACTCACTAGGCTGTCTGACAGCCCTCTGTGCACTGCCAGGGGCAGCCATGGCCCCCCACAACCCCAGAACCCACTGCTCCTCTGCCCAGGAAATAATGGGAAAGGCCAGTTCCAGCCCCGTTTTCTCCTGTGATTGGAAAAGAGTGGGCATACACTGCTCCATCCCGTCTGGGCATTCAGGTAGCAACTCAGAACCCTCGCAAGTCTCAGCATTCCCCCGTCCTGGTCACCGTACCAGGACAGCCCCCAGCTGTCTTCAATCCACCAGGCCTACAGTTCCCAGGACAACCTGCGCACAGCGGGAGAGACACAGCCAATGGGAAGTGGCCTTGCTCAGCCAGAGGGCCGCCGTCGGGCTCGCCTGGAATTGTATACTGCCCGGGAAGTCGGAGAACTACACTTCCCAGAATGCCACGAAGAAGCGTGGGCCAATAAGGAGCGGGCGTCTTGGCATAGTGCGCAGACGCAGTGCGGCTGGCGGTCGTGGATTCATGTGGAGGTCAGGGGCGCTACGGGAGGAGGGGGAGTGGGGAGTGGGGAGGGGGGAGAGAGAGAGAGAGAGAGAGAGAGAAAGAGAAAGAGAAAGAGAAAGAGAAAGAGAGACAGAGACAGAGAGAAACGGGGCGGCGTGGTCGGCTCCGGGGCCCGGACTGTTGTGGGAGCGGGCTGAGCTGAGCTGAGCTGAGCTGAAGGACGTGGGCTCGCGAAGCGCCCGGCCTAGGGGTGAGCGGCCTTGGAGCGGGTGGAAGGAAGGATGGGGGGGGGTCAGGGTGTGGGCAGAGAGCGGGGATCGGGGCGGCGCGGGGGGATGGGGAGAGCTGTGGCCTAGGGGCAGGCGGCCTGGGCCTGCAGTAGGGGGAGAGACCCTAGAGCGCGAGTATCTGCGAGACGTTGGGCTTAGAGCCCCAGGGAGAAGTAGCGCGAGGTGTCAGGGTGGAGGATGCCAGCGTGGCTGAAGGGGCCATTGAGGAGGAGAAAAAGAGTTGCTGGGGTGAATGCTAACGTTGCAGGTTGGGATTTTTGGAGGAGAATTAATTCTCAGATCTGTAGGCAAGCACATGCAACGTTTTATGTTTTTTTTGTTTGTTTGTTTGTTTTTGTTTTTGCAGGAGGGAATTCTTAAAAGGGCTAGAACTTCACATGTGAAATGGCTGCAAAAGTGTTTGAAAGCCTTGGGAAATTTGGCCTGGGGTTGGCTGTTGCAGGTGGAGTAGTTAATTCTGCTCTTTACAATGGTGAGTGGCAGTATATCTTTTACTTCATAAAGGATATCGCTATATTATTTTTGACAGTATTTTGGTTGCTCTGTGCTTTTATTGCTAATGGCATCGGGGGAAAACAGTCATGAAGCCTTGCTGAGCTGTTTTATACCTTATATGTTCCATAGGCAAGAGGATTGCAGTGTCCTTTCTCAAGATAGCTGTCAATTAGATGCTGTTCTTGTGAGCAGCCTGACGGGTCACCAGTTATGGCTGAGGCTTTTTATTTCCTTTGTTGTTCCTGACAGTATAATTAATACCACCAGTTTCCTATAGCAAAAGATCTTATCTCAGTAGATTGTTTCTACATAGAAGGTTCTGATGATGTGTACTTCAAACTGATGATAATAGTTACACCACTGTTTCTTCCACAGTTGATGCAGGCCACAGAGCCGTTATCTTTGACCGATTCCGTGGGGTCCAGGACACAGTGGTAGGAGAAGGTACCCAC
The DNA here is from genome assembly GCA_011076525.1 of Nettapus auritus. Taxonomy (NCBI): domain Eukaryota; kingdom Metazoa; phylum Chordata; class Aves; order Anseriformes; family Anatidae; genus Nettapus; species Nettapus auritus. The sequence goes on along the minus strand of CM021791.1, from coordinate 5,712,388 downwards.
TTCCTCATCCCCTGGGTACAGAAACCAATCATTTTTGATTGCCGTTCTCGCCCTCGTAATATACCTGTCATCACTGGCAGCAAAGGTGAGTATTTGAACCAGACAGCTGTAAGAGTTCACTGCTTTGTTAGCAGCTACATGGACATAGGCATGAGAAAAAGCTTTATCACAGTCATGACTTCTATGATCTCTAACCTGCAGAAAAGGAATATTTGTGTGAGGCTTTTCTCTTCAGGACACGGAGTTTCCATGTATGCTGAGTCCAGTTTGGCACAGCATCAGTAATGGTTTGATCTGTCTTTCAGTTACAGAATGGATTAAGGGATCCTTCCTTCAGTTCTTAAGTCTTCCCTTAAATATAAAATATCTATGGGTACAGTAGGGCCAGTAATTTCCTGCATTGCAAGCTGAAGCTTAAATCCTATCTGTAAGGAAGATTTGGATCCCTAGATGGAAGGAATATTAAAAGTTACTCATTTTTGTTGGCAAAAAGAAGTTCGAGTGTTTATCCTTTCTCATTTAGTTACTCTAGAGAGGACAACTTCAGAATATTTCCTATTGCTGTGGTTTGCAGTTAAACTTCTGACTGTATTTCTCCAGATCTGCAGAATGTGAACATCACATTGCGTATTCTGTTTAGACCAGTGACTGCCCAGTTACCCCGGATTTTCACAAGTATTGGAGAGGACTATGATGAGCGTGTTCTGCCCTCAATCACAACTGAAATCCTCAAGTCTGTTGTGGTAAGAATAGTGTGAGAACTGCTGAGCTCCACCTGTCACCTTTCTTTCTTCTTTTTAGTATCCAAGGGACCTGATAGAGTGTAGAAGTTGTAAGATGTAGTGCTCCAAACTAAGAAACCTCTTTCCACCTCCAGCTTTAATGGGCAATCCAGAAGAGCTAATTGTAGCTATGCTACAATTTTGTGTTCCTCTGTCATTCTAACTGCTTGGCCTTTATTCAAGTGGAATGATGTCTGGATGGAAGGAGGCTTCTTTGTGTCTTGCTGTTAGCACTGCCTTTCAGAGTGGGAGTCTGAGTCAGAAGACTTGGATTCTTGCTTCTCATTTATTCTTACATTTCAGCTTTCTGAAGTTTTTTGGTTTTGGAAGCATCCCCAGGGGACTACTGAATAAGCAATAACCATCTGTAGTACAGTTTGTATGTTTTTATGTGAGGTGCTCAATTGGACAGCAATTCCTAATCTTTCTCTTAATTCAGATAGAATCATTTAGGTTAGAAAAGATTATTAAGATCATCAAGTCCAACCATCACCTGACACTACTGAGTCCATCACTAAACCATGTCCCTAAATACTACATCCACACATCTCTTACATACCTCCAGGGATGGTGACTCCAACACTTCTCTGGGCAGCCTGTTCCAATGCTGAAATGCATGGGTAGCTCAGTGTTTGCAAGCTTTGGGAAATGAATTGGATTAACTCTGGGGCTTATGGGTGCAAAGATGAGCAGAGCATGGAGAATCAGTTATAGGAGCCTTTTTCTCACTGTTGTTCACCCTGACTTCAGGCTCGCTTTGATGCTGGAGAATTGATCACTCAAAGAGAGCTGGTCTCCAGGCAAGTGAGTGAAGACCTCACAGAGAGAGCAGCAACTTTTGGCCTCATTCTGGATGATGTATCCTTGGTAAGTGTTCTTCCTTTTCAGTTTTTCTCTTTGCCCAAAAAAGAGCAGTAGGGAAGAGAATTGATGGATGACCGAAGAAGGGGCCTGGAAGTTTAGACTATGTTTGTCTGTCTGCAGTTGCATGTGATGTAGTGGTTACAGTTCAAGTCAGTACCTCTAGTTTTGTCACTGGCCTTCTGAGACCTTGAACAAGCTCTTGCAGGCTCCAATGCACTGGCTTATCAACAGACTTCACTACTGTAGGTCTTTTATAGTTAAAAATAAGAAGAAAATGATTTTGTGGGTGATCGATCAGTCTGCAGTTTGCTATAAAGGAAAAACTGCTGTTCCACAGGCACCCTGAGACACGGGGAGAAAGTCTTAGGCACAAGGAGGTAGTGAAAATGTACACTTTTGATAGCATTCTTTTTTTCTACTACGTATACTACTTCCTCCTAGTTGTGATATCTTCTAAGGCTATTCAAGGGAGGGAACTCTCCCCTCCTTCCCCCTACCTCCTTATAAGCTTTGAAAATGAAACCTTGTGCAGTCTGACTTGTATGTGCATATCTCTCTTCTGGGATTTCCTTCACAAAATCTGCCTAGAGTAAGTAACTCTCATTTAGCTTTGAACACATAGGAAGTGTTCACAGGAAGGTGACTTTGTAATTATTTTTTAACTTTTTTTTCTGAATACACCACTTAAGGAAACTCCCCTTTCCCCTGTAACATCCCAGTGATCTGTATGCATCTACAGCAGCTCAGGCAGAGCACGCCAGTGAATAATTGAGCGTGAAAAGCTCATGGCTGCTTGGCAGACTGCAGGTTCCCCTGGCAAGGGAGGGGAGCAAACAGATTCCCTCCTACAGGTGTGCAAGTAAGTGATGTCAGGAGTGCATGGTATGTCCCTTAAAGTACTGGTGTTGACCCATCTGCTGGATTGGAGTTGTGCTTCTGGTTTCCCTCTGGACACTTCCAAACAAGTTGGGTAGGCCTGCTTGATATAGTTCCTGTTACTTTGCAGTTCTTTTAGGGATACTGGTTTTCCATCTTCACAGATACAGGCAGGCTGCCTTCTACCTCAGAGGTGTGCTGTTCATAGCAGTGCTGCAGTAAACTGTCATTGTTGTGGACTGTGATTTCTGTCCTCCAGACACATCTGACCTTTGGCAAGGAGTTCACTGAGGCAGTTGAAATGAAGCAAGTGGCCCAGCAAGAAGCAGAGAGAGCCAGATTTATTGTGGAAAAGGTACATTATCCTTCAGAGGAACTTTCACTTGGAAACAGTCCCTGGTATCTCTTTGCCTGTCCAGCTCATAGTGAACATCTCCTGTTCAGGGTACTGGACAGGGGAATGACAGATGTCACTGAAGGTCATAATGCTTATACAGCTTTCAGCTCCGGCACATCATTGTTGGATAGGTAAAGCCTAAGGTTCTGTACTTGTTTTTTGTTTTTATTTTCTTTTTCCTTTTTTTATTTCATGTCACAGTCTTGTAAGACTTCAGGACAGAAGTGCCTGCAAGGATGAGAAGAGAGAATACATTCAAGGGAAAATGTTACTTATAAATGGGGTTAAAGGTTGAGATTTCTGCAACCTAAGTGATCCTGCTGTTTGTGAATTTTGAGAGGTGGCTGAAGTTTTCTATGGTGTTTGGTATCATGGGCATGAGGCCTGTGTCATAGGAGTGTTATTAATTGCATGTGAGACTGTGTAATCTCACATCAACCCAGGATGTCAGTGAGGAGTCTGAACGCCCACAGAAATAATTTCATGTAAAACTACCCTGACAGAGCTGAGAACCTGCTGAACACCTGTTAAGATTGCAAGAACCTGAAACTACACCCAGAATTCATCCAGTGGATGTAGTAAGATGCATTTAATCAGACAGGATAACTAAACAGCAGAAGAGTTTACTCAGCTCCACTGGCAAAGATCTCAAATCTTTTTTTTAGATAACTTTCTACTAGGAGTACCCTTAGGTGTGCATTGATGTTTCATGAGGTGAAGATAAGACAATCTCAAAAATATTTCTAAACCTTTTTTCTCCAGTAGACAAAACAAGTCAAAATACAACTTTTAGAATAAAACCACCTTCTGTTTTCTCTCTCTTAAGTCTCCTGCTTGGGGAAAGAGCAGTAGGGTGGTGAAGTAGGAATTGCTACTTTAAACAGGACAGTGGCATTTTCCTTCCCTTTTGCTCTTGTTTTCTGTGTTTCATTTTCCTTCTCATTTGTTCCCTCTCAGGCTGAGCAGCAGAAGAAAGCAGCTGTCATCTCTGCTGAGGGAGACTCAAAAGCAGCTGAGCTGATTGCCAATTCACTGGCCACTGCAGGTGATGGCTTGATTGAACTACGCAAGCTGGAGGCAGCTGAAGACATTGCGTACCAGCTCTCACGGTCCCGCAACATCACCTACCTGCCTTCTGGACAGTCTGTGCTCCTCCAGCTGCCACAGTGAACCTGGCTTTGCAGCTGTAGGTAGCCTGATCACCTTTATCTACCAGATCAGCCCTTTGCAAAAAAATCTTTGTAATTTCCGGTTGCCTGAAAGCAGGGAAAATTAAAATACAATTGATTTTGAATTCTTAAATAAAAATGAACACTCTTCAGAACAAACCAGCGTTCCTCCCATGTATGGTCAGAGTAGTGGCTCCACTTACTGGTTAAGCTAGGTTTGAGAATTGCACCTTTTCATGCAGTCTGTGCAACAGGAGCAGTTTTCATCTGTTTGCTCCTGGCACAAACAAGTAGCCCAGGAGCCTCCCTCCCAGAACATGAGTGCTTGTATCAGGTGTCATAGTGATGTTCAGAACATTTAGGCTGTCTGAACAGGGTTGTTACATAGTTATAGGTCTTGGACTATGGAATAGGGATGCCCAGGGCTTGCTCTTCAGGCAGACTGTATAGCAGCCTTCCAGTACCTAAAGGGGGCTACAGAAAAGCTGTGGAAGAACTCTTTGTTAGGGATTGTGGTGACAGGACAAAGAATAATAGTTTCAAACAAAAAAAAGGTAAATTCTGATAAAATTCAGAATTTTGAAGAGGGTCACTGCTGTCTTGTTCGTTCACCTGGCAAAAAAAAAAAAAGTGTCCAGCATTTTTCTTTTTGCCCTTTTTAAGGCTTGAAATTCAGTTAAATGGCATTCCTTGCGTATACCCAGTTAACCAACAGCAGCATCACATCATCCCGTGACATTCTCTTTATTCTTCCTCAAGAAGCTGCATTGCACAAGGGTGTTGGGCTGAACTAGAACAATGCTAGTGGTCCCAAAGTCCAGGGTCTCCCTTGACTATCCCTTCCCCCTCCCACTATACGCTGTCCAAGCAGAGGAGAGAACAGACTGGACCTGCTACTAATAGCTCCCATGGGGCTGGTCTTAGCAAAGCACTTGTGCTCTGCTCCTTTCCCATGCCCCCCCCGTAGGGGTTGCTAGGGCAAAGAAGAAAGCTGGCACCATCATTCTGATCCACCACGGGGCTTCTCCAGCATATACTGCCCCTATTTGATCACGCACTTTGAGAGTCCCAACCCCTGCTCTGCACAGGGAGCTTAAATCTGGATTTTAAGTTCAGTAATCAAGAGAAGGTCAAACACACTAGCAGGAAGCATTTCAGAGGACAGATGGATTTTTTTTTTTTTTTTAACAGCATAGTGCTCTATGCTGTTAGGAGAGCATTTGCAGCAAACAGCAGATAAGACAACAAGCCACAGGTAAAGAAAGGGTTGTAGACTAAAAGATAAAAAAGTGGGTGCTATGGCAAGGACACGAGTCTGAAAGTGGGCAGGAGGAAGTCAAAGTACATGACATGAGATTCCTTAAGTCCATGGGATGCAGCTAACTACCAAAAACACTGATGCCTTTCACCCTTTTCCTGTTTCTGCTTCTTTTGCTAATTATTTTGCTGCTGCTAAACCTAAACCGCAGCAGCACTCTTCCCTCCTACACAGTGCTCATAAGTGGTTTTCAAGACTATGGAGCAGGCTTTGCAGCTTCGTGGCGGAGGCTGTACTGCTGCAAAATGCTGTGCCAGCCTGGAAAGAAGCACTGACCCACTCCACATCCTTTTATGAACCCTATGCCTGACACAAACAGTGAGTTCTATCAACAAATAAACATATTTATCTTGTCACATCTCTCTCTCATATATCACACTTAGGCCCTGTAGGTGGGTGCATTCAAGAAACCACAGGCTAGAGTTAAGTATTTATTAGCATTGCAATGGGAGAGAAAGGTCGGAACAAGTGGCTACTTGGGGTCTGGCATAACAGAAACGATAGGCTCTTCCATCCACCGCGAGTCAAATTAGGCCTCGCTAATAAGACTCTTTTTAAGGTCTTACCTGGCTCTTGAGGGAAGCTCTGTGACACCCTACATGGCAAGCGGCCCTTCCAAGGCGCCTCCCAGCCCGAGACCGCCACCGTCCCTGCACGGCGGCCGCTCTGTGAGGCCGTACCCATATTTATCCTGGCGGAGCAGGGCCCCAAGGCCTGGCACCAGCCCGGCTCTCGTTCCGGCCGTGATTCCCCAGGCTGCCGGCGGCAATGCTGCGATCGGGGCCTTCACCAGAGCCGCGGAGGGAGGCGCGGACCAGGGTTAGCCACAGCGCGGCGAAGCACTCGCCACGGCTTGCCCAGCTCAGCTGACTGCAATTAGGGCAGCCTCTGCAATTACCTCAGCAGAGTAACGGTCGGCCCGGCCGGGGGAGCGCGGCTAAGAGGAGCCAGCGCTGTGCTCCTCCCCCCGCCACCTCACCTGAGCCCTGCGGGGCGCCGGAACCCGCGCATGCGCGCCCCCCTGCCCCGGGCCTCACCTGCGCGCCGCGCTCCCCTCCGGCTCCGCTGCGGCCCGAGGTGAATCGCGAGCGGGAGGGGAACCGGCGGCCGCCCAACGGCGCATGCGCTCCTGGCTCGTGTTCCCCTCGGCCTATGGGTGTTTCCCCCCTGCCCAGCGCGCTCGCGCGCGCGCGTCCCCCCCCCGCCCCGCTCGCGGCAGCCACCTCCTCGGCGCGCTCCCGCGCGCGTGCGCGCGGCGGAGTCGCGAGACTGGCTGCGGTGGCCACGTAGCGCTGCGGCGGCGGCCGAGGGGAGCGGGAGCCCGGGTGGGAGCCGCGTCCGCCGGCGGTGGCGGATCCTGGGCCTGCCCCCGAGCTCGACCCCGACCCCGAGGCGGAGGCTGCTCGAGCGCCGCGGCGGCGGCCGAGGGGGCCGAGCGGAGGCAGGCGGGGAGGGAGGGCCCGGCCGCCCTGCCCTCCGCCCTCCCGCCTCGCCTCCTCCGCCCGCCCGCCGCCGCCCCTGCTGCACCCCCCGCCCAGCGCCGCCCGGCATGGAAGGCGGCGGGGGCGGCCCTGAGGGGATCGGCCTGGGTGAGTGGGGGCCCCCCGCCCGGCTGGGGATCCCCTTCCCACTTCTTCGTGGGCCTGGCGGTAGCAGCCGAGCAGAGCTAGGCCCAGCCGGGGGTGGGTGGCGGAGGGAGCGGGGTAGGGCCGCCGCCCGGCCTGGAAGGGAGCGGGGCTGCGAGTGACGGGGGTCGCGTAGTGCCCGGCCTGCGGGCCGCCCGGGCAGCGCGGTGCGGCCAGGGCGCCCCGCGGATGCAGGGGTGAGCCGGGGCAGCCCCCGGCGAGCGGGGGAAACGCTTCTGGAGGCCCGGGGTCTGCCCTGGCAGGGCACCCTGCGAGGAGGGGGCTGGTCCACCTGCTGGGAGGTGAGGCGAGAGACGGGTGAGTTCCACGAAGTGAGCGGAAAAAATAACCGTGCTGCATCTGGATGTGTTGGACAGCCTTTCCGCACATCTTGCTTTGTGCCACTGCTTTCCAGCCTCCTCTTGTGGAGCGGTAGCACAGAGGTAGGGGAGCCGCTGGCAGCCCTTTACCTCCTTCTTGCCACTTGCCTGCCTAATTGTGCACCCCCAGCGGTATGCAGTCCATGATTGTTGGGAGGGAGCGTTGTTACTAAATGCACTAGCTGCTGGGACTAGAGTTGTCCTTGGGTAGGCGAGGAGCTGAAATGTAGCCTTCTCCAGTGGCTCTTTCTGGATCTAGGTATGTGTAGGAAAATAACAGATGTTTTTTCTCTTCCACATTCTTTGCTTAGGTATCTTCCTCTTATCATTGCTCTCAAGGTATATGTTGTAGGGTGCGTGTCCCAGCGTTTTGATTTTTGTTTTGATTTTTAACTGTCTTGCATCCACTTGCAGTTCTGTGGATGTTTTGGTACAGGCATTGTTAGAATGAGAAGTTAACATTTTGAGTAAATGTTTCTCTTTTGGTTTTAATAGTATTGTGTAAGTACCTTCTTCAGTCATCACAGTTCTGGCATCTTGTGCAGCAGAAGTGATTTAAGTCAAAGAGAGGGAAGTACTGTTAACATAAAAGATGTGAGGAATGTGCATTTTTATCTTTCAGGGGATGACCTGAACTGTATTGTTCTGGGAATGGCAACTGGCACGTGCTTTGTTGGCAACAGTGTATGTGGTGAATCGAGAGAATGAGGGTGGGTTATGCATGCAAACTGAATAAAGGAGATGTAATGTGTGAGCAATGATTTGTGAAGCATGGTCTGATGCACCTTGATTTGTCACCATGCTGATTGCAGCTTGATTGTTCACGGGTACAACTGAGGCACTCTTCCTGTGGAGGTAGCTAGTGTGTATTAACAAAATGCATACCGTAGGCCTATAGACAGGGCTGGAGAAAACATCCTAAAAAACACTGGAGTTTCAAAATCTCATATAAAAAGGAACTAATAGTTTCTCATTGCAAATAATTTACTTCCTTTATATGGGTCTGCTGTTATAACTGGTACATATTTGATGCCCCTTTCTCCATCTTTCTCCCAGCATATACCATGCATTTTTTTCTGTTTTTTAGAGATTAATCAAGTACGTGCAATATAATGGTTGTGCTCTGTGAGTTAAGTCCTTGCCCCAGGCACAACAATCAGGTGTCAATAATAAAGTAGAGATATAAACTAACAATGTAAATGTGTAGTCAAGGGATAGAGATTTTGAAAGCATTTTCAGAGTGTTTGAAAAAGGAGTGCAAAATCATAAAGGCTTTTTTATTTTTCTAACTAAGCAATTGTATGTAGCAGGATATCAGAGACTTAAGATTGTATTTATAAAATCTATCTAGTATTTGGTGAGCCTAATATTCATGTGTACTTCAGTATTTATTTGCAATAACAGAACATTTGTATTTAGGAAGATTAGTAAACGGTTTGTGGCTTAGCATTTGTAATACTTTTTTTTAAAAGTTCAAAATATTTACATGATCAGAAGAGACTTTTTGTCATTAGAGACTTGTTAATTTGTTTTAAAGGACTTCATTGATTGTATTATTATTTCATGTTTAATGCTGATACAGAAAGCCTTTTGCTGATGTTCTCTGGAGACTAAATTGTTCAGCAGGTTTGTATGAATGTTTAGGTTCATACAGGAGCTAAATTAAAAAATCCGTGATGCTCGTTGCAAGTGCAAGGTACAGGGGTGTTCTGTTTTTGCTCTCATTGCTAGAATAATAGACTGAAACTTTCATACTGAGAAGTGCAATTTCATCTAAAGATGGGAAGTCTTTGTATGCACAAGAAATTGTTTGTGGGTTGGAAATACTTTGTCTAGTGCAGTCCCACCAAGAGCCAACTTGTAAGAACTACTTGGGAAGAATCCTTTGAGTGTGTACAACTGCATTAAATTGATATTTTTAGTAAACAAGATGCCATCTTCCATTCTTTATATCATGTGCCATACCAGTGCCTAATGGAAGAGCGGTATACCGTACCATATCAGATACCAATAGTGTATCTGAGATAGGCATATGTATATTTAAGGTGATTACAGCACTACATGTTGTCACTGACCTATTTCTGTGGCACACTATAATATGCCTTATGAAAGAGTAAACCCCCTTCTAACTCCATGGAAAGACATATAATTGAAAGAGAGTGCCAACCAAATTAGAAGATTGGTATGTTCTCATAACAAACTGATTATGTGGATCATTATCATATTAAAATATTTTTAACCATTCTCTTACTTGGTTAAATTCCTATAGCACAGAACAGCTAATCTTCTAATGTATTCTGCTGTAAAACAGCCCCCTCCCTGCAAGATCCAGATCTCGTCTTCTAAGCTGAAGATTAAGTACATTTTAAAAGCACACATTTTCTTTAGAAGTCATTCGTTTGAGTTGTGTTAAGTCTTTGCTAATTTTCTTTTTGGAATCTTATAGTTTGGGGGTGGGGGTGTCCCCCACAGTAGTTAGAAAAATTGTGGGTTCTTATGTGGAGATCATTCTGTTATCATGAAGTTACACGCTTTAAATATTGATGCAATCAGTATGGCTGGTCCTGTCTGCAGTTGACATCATGCTATAATATTTTGAGCTTTTTCAAGCTGAGTAAGCATGGCGGAATTATTTCATTGTTTTCCACGAGGATCTGTAGTTTTTAACCTATTCTTTTTGTGGATTGAAATGCCTAGCTTCCAAACATTTCTGCTAGCAAATACTTCCTAGCAAATGCTAGGCTTACAAATTTTAAAGCCTTTGCAATAACTCCTTTATTTTGTATTAAAAGCCTAAATTACTATTCTCTATTAATATAAAAAGATATTTTGTCTACAAGTTACAAATTTAATTTTTTAATAACAGTTTCATAAAAACATTATTTGGCCTTGAAGTTGCAAGCTCTGTTGAGGCACATGTGTAAGTATGAGTAAAATTATATACGATCTCAGGTCTTTGAAGGATTTTCATTTTCAGTATTTTGAAAAGTGGGTGGGATTCACTTATAAATAGAAGTCATGCTTTTACTGGTTGTGAGATCTATGTAAAGACTGACTTTCCCAATTCAGTTGAAACATACATTATAACTTAAACTTCTAGTACCTAATTTCAAATTAGTTTTACAGATGCTTAGTTTTCCGAGTGGTTTTAAATTGGTGAATTTTTTTAAATTGTTCCTCCCTCCCAAAAAACAATTGCGTGGATAGTGAAACACTGGTGGTAGCTCTGGTGCCAGCATCTTAAACTCATTAACACAAACAGCTTGCATTAGTTTCCTTGACACTTTCAGACACCCTCCCCTCAGGAGGTTTCAGACTAGTAGTTTTCACTCGAGAAACATTTAGCTATGCTAAACATCTAACAACGCTTACATGCTGTAGTGTTCTTGTTAATGTGTTTTTTTTTTTTTTTTTAAGTTTGGAAACTTGATGATGTGGAACAGTGATTTTAGAAATGTTGTGAAAGGCTAGTCTAATAGAGGCTGGGCCTGCTTAAAGATAGGTTACTGGAATTAGGATCCGTATTGAGAAATTAGAGACAAAATCTGTTAAGCCAATTTCATTCTGGCTCTGGTACTAAATGCAAGCAAACAAAGCTTTTTTCAGCTGGAGTTTTGGAGGAATATTTGTGGTACCACTGTGAAGACAGATGGCTTGGTAAGGTTTTCTTCTCCGTACTTGCCCCTCACCCCACCCACACACTTTTTGTAGAAAGTTTTATAGTTGAAAATGTATGGACAAGCATCCATTGATTCATGTACTTTTATGGGAATTTGGTACACAAAAAGTTGCAAATATTTGAGTTGGAGCCTAGCTGATGACTAGAACTTCGCTTTTCCTATGGCTGACTATTCTCATGGAAAATTTTGAAAATCTCTTCTGAACTCTAGATGTTTGCAAGTCATACTCATTTAAACCTTTTTAATGCTTATGTAATGAAAGGGAAATTATGGAGTGTTTCTTAATAGTGCTGTCTGAAGGCAAATGACATATGGTGACAACTGTGAATTTTAGTGATAGAAGGCAGGTTATTTCTAACTAAAAGCCTGATTGCTGTTATATATTTTAAAGAAGCAGCTCTCCTTCCTAGCCACACTTCTGTAGCTTTTCTGGTTCTGTCCTTTCTAGCAAACTATACTGTTTCATACAATAATAGGGGCTCTTTTGCTGATTCCTGTAACTTTTTTTTTTTTTTTTTCTGGGCTAGCAAATTTGAGGTATTTTTCATAGAAATTATGGGGTCGGATGTATTGCTCTTCCTCAGTTTTGTATGCTTTCTCACTGTAGTAAGTTCTGTGAATTCACTGTTAAATGTAATGCACTCCACTTAGATTTCACATTTTAACTGCATGCCACTTCAAGGAGCTTAATTTGGGATAGGTGTGACATGCACTATGACATCAGGAGTCTCAACATTATGAAAATACAAGTTTACAAGTTGTGGCATATAGATGTAAATTCAGAAATTTTTAGCAGGGTCAGAAACATGTCCTAAGAAGTCTTCATCTTCTATGTCATGTAATAATAAAAATGTCTGCTGTTAATCTCTAGTAAGCTGTATTGTAATGTGCGTATCTTGAATCGTTCGTTTCACACTTCCTAACTGCAGGACAAAATCTATTGAAGTGGAGTGCCTTTCTGACTGCAGTCTAAAAGTCTGAGAAAAGTTATGTGTGGAATTTAATTGCAGCTTTTTGCCCAGCAGTTTTGTTTTAACGTATACCTTGTGGCACTTTCCTTCCAGTAGTACCTTTCTAAACTTAATCCAAATCTTCTGGCTTTGTGTTTGGTATCCCCTCTCTTTTCTCATTCTTTATTATGGTGTTTTTTATTGCCTTTTCTGAACTTGTTCTTAAAAGAGTCCATTACCTTTTTTCTTTTCCCTCTTTTAAAGTTTCATAGCTCTACCTCTAACCTGCAGGTTACTTGATGAATTTTCCTGCCTTCTACTTCTCTTTGGTACCCAGCCCACTTATAGTGCTATAAAATCATTTAACATAAAATCTCCTGTGTACAACTGACTTCTATTATCCCACAGTCCAGTCGCATTAAATTCAGACAGTAAAATGGAACTGATTATCTGTGCTCAGTGGACACCCTTTTCCTCCCTCTCACTTTGCAACAAAAACACCAGTCTTTGTCTGTAAGGTAGCATTGGGCATTACAGAGATGCTACTCCCTGTCTTGCTCTGGAAATTAAGTAACTGTGGTTAATTTCTGCCAAGAGGGAGAAGAAAAGTTTTGTGTGTCTTTTTTTTTTTTTTTTTTTTTCCCCCCCCAAGTGTTCTCATACTTACCCTGAAACTTGCTGGCTGCTCTAAAGACTGTCACCATTACTACAACTTGGAATTCTTGTGCTATGGAGTAGGTACTGAGGAGGTTTCTGTGATAGTTCAGACCTTTGAAAAGATGTGAATTTGACTTGAAGCCTACAACTCTAATCCTAATGTTAAGATACATCTGTGTTTTTAGATTGTAACATGTTAGTAAGAAGAGAGAGCTCATACCTGGAATATTTTTATAATCATTAGGCTATGGAACTCATTTTTAAATGAACGCTTGAGCTACACAGAGGCTGAAATCATTGAAGAAAATTTCCAGTTTGCTACAGGCTCTTGAAAATACATAATTTTTTCAAGATTGATTCTTTAGCATCATCCTCAGATCTATTCTGTGAATTTGTTGTGCTTCTGGTTTTCTTACCTTGCTATTTTATGGAAGTTGAAAGCCAGATTGCACCTGTAGAGCAAATACGTTGTTTCAGGAAGCAAAATTTTGTAATGGATGGTAGGATTCATCAAGCTGCTTGGTGAGCTGGTTCAGAGAACTGATCCAGCTGAAAAAAAATCCCAAGGAATTATTGTTTTTTGGATTGTTTTCACAAGGCAGCTGTCCCTGCAACCGTAAGAATATTAGTGCTGGTGCACAAATAGGGAAAGAGTGTACCGCCTCCTTTGGCCATCACACAGACTTAGATCAGATTAAAATGAACAAATAACTTTTGCCGTACCTGATTATTGCCCTCACTTCACCTAGAGGGAAACTTAAAGCAGAGGCAAGATGTCTGTAGTTGCCTGATGATGTAGAGTTAAAACTTGGAATCACATCTATTGTATCAGTGAAGAGCGTATTTATGTTGGAGAATTGCACCTGACAAACGTGAAGCATGAGATGATCTGCTGCCATGGTACACTGTGTGTTTTGATCACACGTTCAGGTGAATAGAGACTTGCTTTATGGCTTCCTATCCCCGTGCCTAACTCTGGTAACTTTAGTGAGAGTACTTAATGCAGTTTCTACTTGCAAAGGTAGAACTTTTGGAAATAGGAGCTTCTCTTGAAGTATTGTTACTTGGTTAGCATTTCTTGACAGCTGATAAATTTGTGTGTTATTAAATGTGCTTTTTGAAATTATGTAAATACTATGACAGCAAGACTTCATGTTTTTTTCCAAAAGTTTACATTGTGCATCTAAAACAAACTCTGTGTGCAGTGTTTGAAGAGATTCAGTAGCTCAAATGTACCGAATGGTCATTCAGGGTTTACAGGAGCGTCTTGACATTGTGCAAAGAGAAACACACGGAGTAGTGTAGTTTTAGTATTGGTACATTTAGTTTGTCAACACTGTCTTACGTAAATGTCTCAGGAATCGTTCCAGGACATCAATTCCATTTTTAATTTGTACTTGTGTGAACACACATCTCATCTTTGTGCTAAAAACCACAAGGTTAAATGGAGTTGGTTTGAGTAGTGTTTGGCAATTCAGTAGTTAAAATGCTGCTAGAAGTTACAAAACTGGAACTCTGCAGGCAAATACAGACATATGTTTTTTGTGGGCAGTTTGAAAAGAGAAGATAGTAAGAAAAGTCCAGGTAAGGAGAAGGTTGTTGTGATAGTTCTCGGTGAGTGCAGCATTTACCAGAGAGAGAGACTGGTGAGTCAAGTTCCTAACCTCCTAACCAGTATGTCAGCCACTATGCAGAGGACAGTTGTGCAGCTGCTGCAAGCATTTTGGGAGGTTTTTACAAACTTGTTGCTGGTTTCAAAGTCAAAAGTTACCTAGTGTGTAAAGAGTTATAGATTTTAAATCGGGAGGATTTCAAACCTTATCTGTAAGTACATTCCAGTGATGTGAGAACAAACTATTTTAGAGAAATCAAATTCACATTTCCATGAAGCCAAAGATTTTGCTGACTGGAAGTGAATCAGTGTTGTTTTTTAAAGTACATTAAACAGAGGGACTCTAAAATGGGTGGATGTAACATCATGCTCTCAGCTCATATGGGATTATTTTAAATATCCCATTATTACAGTTTAAAAGCTAAATGATACAAGAGCACATTATGTGATCTGAGGTGTAGTACAGGTTGATCAAATCTGTAAGCAAACAGAGTGTTACGGAACCTGTATGTGAGTTTTCAAAACTGAATTCTTTTAAAAAGCACAAAACAAAATGTCTTCTGCATTCTAAATATTGCAAAGGTCTCCTTTAGGGCTCACTAGGAGAAGAGCTCAGTCTATTATAATTCTGAATGTGGGTATTCCATAAATTTTATTTTTTTTCCTACCAAGGTGGTGCTGTTAGCTTAAACTGAGAAAGAAACTTAGGGAATGAATGTCCAGATGGAAGTTAATACGTCAACTTTACTTTGTGGACAGACCATTTAATTTCTTCAATAAAAATCCAATCCCCTGATCTGTATATTCAAAGACATAGCTACACATCTACTGCCACTTTTGTCACAACTCATAGGAAAAATGCTAACTTTGGGAAAAAGAAGTACATATCTTGATGACAGATTTCCTTTTTGTCTTTGTTTGGCTTTGTGGGTAGCCTGTGTTGATAGCGCAATCATTTGCAGCCATGCTAGTGATGTTTAATAAGTGTCATCACTGGGCATCCGTGAAGATAAATGAACGGTTTAAAATTTTAGAAGAATTTTTACTAGTTTTCAAAATATGCAAAGAGATAATGAGGAAGAGTTCTTAAAGCAGAGAGGAATCTAGCTACTGAATGAGAAGAAAACCAGGCCAAAAATGTGCCTTGGGACAAAGGGAGACTAACAGGTGAAACAGTTGCCTTTCAGTATCATGGCAGTAAGTAGTATTGTGAACTTGTGGCACATATTTTTAGGAATGTGTACATTTAAAGGGACAGAAAATCCTTCTGTAATAAATCTTCTGTAAGAAAATCTTTCTGTTATTACAGAAGAGTGATTACTGTGAAAGCTAGGTGCGTATGTGTGGATGACTGCGGTTGAGTGATAACTACCTGGTTTTGTTTTAATCTTGCTTTCTCTTTTTTTACATTGAAAGAAATAGACAAGTCAGAATAATTTTGAATGCAAGGAAGTTCCTAATCCAGTCACGGTGTTTAACTTTGACATGTTTAAGGTAGCAGGAAGTACTAAGATTTTTTTGAATGTATGTTGTGCTTTACTAGAACATTTTTTCAAGGGGGTTTTACCTTGAAAACTGCTGGAGTCCATGGCTGTCATATCTAAAACTAGTTCCTAGCTAACAGAAATAAGCCTTCAGCTTATTTCATAAACTGAGGGGTTATAATGCTGCTGAATTCTGAAATGGTAACCTTAAACTATTTTCTGTGGAGATAATGCTTGAAAAAATTCTAGATCCACAGTTCTGGAAATCACTGGTTTGAAAACCTGTGTCCCACAAACCACATTTCTAGATACAGACAAATAATTCATCCTAAGAAATGGAAAAAATCTGGAGGTTTTGTATCCTAGTATTACGTTTTAGCTGCAAGATGTTACATAAGGTATTTTGGAAATGTGGTCTGCTTCATTTTCCATTAGACTGTTAAATATTTAGAGGCAAGTTGCTCCTTATGATGAAAATGTTGTCTTCTGAGTTAGCAGGATACCTGTCATAGATTATTTTAGGAGAGGTTGAAAAAAAATAACTAGAAGATGGGACAGTCCGGATGCTGTGCTGCATCTTCAGCCTTCCATATACTTTCCTGTCATGTTTTTGCCAACCTTTACTTCGAGAACTAGACAGTATTGATTCAATCTCCAGTCTTTTGTTTCCTTCCCAAGACTGACTGCAATATCTTCAGCCAGTGCTGTGGTGGTTTTTTGTTTGTTTGTTTGCTTTTTACGATGCCCAAATAGCTTTAAGTTCATCAAAATACAAGCCACGGTGCCACACTTTTATATCTGATCTTTTATATAAGTTGATGGGAAAATCTGCTTCAAGTGATATCTGGGCTTGCAGTGAAAAGAAGATTGTTGTGATTTTTCTGTTTTCACAGTACAGTCCCAGGAATTCCCTTGTGAACGCTGCTTCTGAATGTCCTCTCACCATGTTAAACCGTATTCCCAAAGTCTTCATCAGCTGCACAAAATAAACATTCTGATACAGTAGATTGTAAAAGCTACAGAGGAAAGTAGAAAAGAGTAATCCCAAGGGTTGAACCTATTACAAATACCATCTCTTAGATGGGTATTAAACATGACGAAATAGGCTGTTGGTCACATATAGTCTTTTTGTTCTGTAGCTAGGTGGGCAAAGGCAGGTTTGAGTACATCTCCATAGAAATGCAAAGTCTGTGAAGATGTTCTGACTGTGCCTTTGTTTTGAGATAGAATTTAAGAACACTTTTTTGCATATAAAGTGTCTGAGATGCACAAGAAGGGAGTGATTGCATGATATAAACGGTTCCCTCCTGTTTTATAGTCCTGATTACTATCTACTGACATGATGTAACTTGTACCAGGTGTGTTTTCCCACTACCAGAATTGCTATGGCTGCTGTCCTGTTTCATGCACCTGTTCTTCAGATTGTGCAAGTATATTGAAACACTTTTTCATCTGCTCTGAAATATTGCTGATGTATTGAAATGTACACGATTGGAACATTTTAGTCAAACACTGTTTTTCACATTGCATCCACAGTTGTTTCTTGCTAATGTGCTACTCAGATTTCACAGAAAAAAAAAAAAAAATCTTGTTACTAAAGGATTCGGTAAATCTAAACAGATATTTCTCTGATACATTTCCTTGTATTACTATCCTGTCATGTAAAGAAATTGACATGAAATTGATTAACAGGTAACACAGACTCTACAAACTTTAACAGAAGTGAAAAATCACACTCCTGTTTACATTTATACTTACCAGAATGATGCATTCACTTATCAGCCTTTCAAAATAAACACAACCGTGCTGTCTTAACATAGCCCTAATACTCTTCCTGTACCCAAATAAGGTCGTTAATAGGTGTGAAATTTTTTTACTTAAAATGATTCTGCTGTTTTGAAAGGGTAAGCTATCCTGTTGTATTCTGATTTCACACAGTTTTTAGCTGTACTAGAAATTTCTACCTGTTGAATGAACTTTGACCCAGCTTCAGGAAGCAGAGAAGCTGGCCCTCCAGTTTCGGTTCGAAATTTGGGTGGTGGTCAGACTGTCACATATCCCAGGTATGGCATAATATCGGGGCTGTGTTTAATTAATCCCACAGCCTGCAACCACTGCCTTACATCTGTTCAGAGTAAAGTTTCATCAACAAATATTTGACTAGTTTGAAATTAGTGCATTATCTTAAATAATGTAAATGATTTATTTATACACATGGCTATTTCACTGCTTGTAAACTGAATGCAACTCTAGTTGCCTTGGGCTGTAGTGGAGCTGCTGGATCGTAGCTTCCAACCAAAAGACATTCAGAATCCTTAACACCTTCACATTGTTAATGCATGCCCAAAATGGCATTGCCTTTAATTATAACACAATTATGTTTTTTTCTTAACTTTTACTTTTTCTAACAGTATTTTGAAAGGTCTTGTTTTATCGAGAAGAAAATTTCAAATGCCAAGATACTCAAGCTTTCTTTTAAACTTGGTTTAATATATAGTGGTTTATATATCGGTCTCTAAGTGGTGGAGTGGAAAACCTATTCACATCTTGCAGTGCTTCTTGATTGTAAAAAGTTGCTGTGAAACAGATTTCTCTGCTCTTAAACTGAAGCAGCAGGATGTGTGTGAAACTTAGATCTTGTGAAGTTATAGGACTTGTGTTATGGAAAGGAACTGTGCAAATGATTTGTAAAGCTTATATAAGGTGTTTCTTATTTTGGTGCTACATTGTTATCTGTGGCTCAGATTCACCCACAGGTCAAGTTCTGTATACTTCGTGGAAGAATAATTTTGTCAGGGTGTCTTGTGAGCTATATTAAAGTTGAGAGCACTTCTTAGTGTGCAAAGTTGGAAGAGAAATCTAGTACAAGTAGCTCATAAACAAAAACGTATATATATATTTTCAAGACAGGTACAGATATATATAGGTATAATAGTATGAATATGTATATATAGTCTGTATCTGTCTTGAAAGGGTGTATAACGGGAAAAAAGCTGACCAATAAACTAATATATTTTTAATGTTGGACATTGACTATTGCAATATCTTTTTTCACAGTATGCACTTTCCATGCAAGGTGTAGGTGAGCTTCAGGAAAACCCCAAGCTCTTATCCTTCCTTCTCTTTTTCCTATTGGTGTGTGTAAAACATATCCAAATGCCAATGACCTGCAAATTCAGGCATGGATTTTTATTTTATTTTTTAAAGCAATTTTCTGGCCCTTATAGCTGTCTGGGAAGAGTAAGGGAACCTCCAGATGTTAAGTAATAACTCTATACAGTGCCATCTTTATGTCTCTATACAAATCATCCTTGTGCCTGCAGTACTTTTCCTAGACTTGTCAACCTGTAGCAAAGTGAATTATACCAATGTCTGACAATTTTCAGATATAATATTGATAACTTAATGAGGACAACAATTAAACTGGTTTTAAAAATAATTAAATTAGGTCACTCTCACATTGTCCATGAGTGGCAGGGTCATAGTTAGTTGGTTGTGGAATGCCCTGAAATGCCATTTCATCCCTTTTCTGGGAGCCAACAAACAGTCCAGGCAGAAAGAATGAATAGTTAAGTGTGTATCTGTGGAGCTGGCAGCCAAAGTATGATAGCAGGGAAACAGCTGTAGGCCATGTAGGGGTCAGTGGCTTACAGGGCCTTGATATGCAGAAATGACCATGTAACAACCACTTCACTTACTAGCCAGGATAAAAGAAGCAGTATTTTTATTGTGATGGATGCTTGCCAGCACAGAAATCGTATGTCCTTGGCACAGGTTGGACTAAAATATGAGATGTCCAGACTTTCAAGCTGGTCCCTTTCTGAGCCCAACCAAGGACATGTAATTTGAAGCCATTAACTGTTGGCTATATTGAAGTTGGTCTGTAGAGATTTCAAGGCATCTACTGAGTCAGAGCTGAGGCAGGTAACTATCTGTACTCAAGTCTCTGTTATAAATTGTTCTATTTTTGGTACACATAGCATGAAGAAATGTGGTTTTTCTTCAGAAGCAGCAAAAGCATTATACAAAGTGTTAGTCCCGCATACACATGCTTCCTCCACCTATGTATTTGCCTGAAAGTTGTTTCTACTTCTTTTTCTGGCTGTGAGCCTTTAATATTTGTAGTCTTGCAAACCTTTCTCATATGATCTTTGATTACCAAATGTTGTACATACCTCATAAATGTATTCTATGCTCAGTTATTCCTCAGTTTCATGTCTTGATAGGGTTCCTCAGAAGTAAATTTGAAACTGCATTTAAAACACAGACTGTAAACTACTGTTTACATTTTAATCAGATCTTTTATTGCTTCCATTTTTAGTATAGCTGAAATTCATTCTGTGAGCCCAAGCTGTTCAGCAGCTTTGAAAAAAAGTGGATTTACATTTATTAAAGGGGAGAGAGGGAGGAGTGCTTTCTTATGTTTGGGATCAAAAAATTTAGAAAAAATTGTTCTGTTAGAAGATTTTTTGCAGTGTTTAAAGTACTGTTTCTCAGAACTGTCAGTTGTCTAATAGCAAGTTTTTTTATCTCAGGTATATAAGGAGGACTTTGCTTTACCATCTGGTTGACTGCTAAATAATATTGTTCGAAAGTTGTGGGTCCCTTGAGGGTAGCAAGCAATGTATTCAAAGTGAAAGTATGTTACTGTTTCTGCAGAGTGAAGTGGTTTTAAAACCCAGTAGCTTTGATAATTCAGAACATGCCCTTTTTTTAAAAAAAAAAAATTTTTTTGAAGTGGTAATATGTTCATACAAAGTGGTTTATTATACTGAATATTCTATAAATGAGCAGAGATTAAATGATGGCAGGATATGTAAAGAGAATATTTCAAATGCTTTGAGAGGCATTTGGACAACACTCTCAAACATATGTTTTGATTTTTGGGTGGTTCTGGGTGGAGCCATGAGTTGGACTCACTGATCCTGGTGGGTCCTTCCCACGGTAGGATATTCACAGAATTGTAGGGGTTGGAAGGGACCTCAAGAGATAATCCACTCCAACCCCCTGCCAAAGCAGGTTCCCTAGAGCAGGTTGCCCAGGTAGGCATCCAGATGGGTCTTGAATGTCTCCAGAGGAGGGGACTCCACAACCTCCCTGGGCAGCCTCTTCCAGTGCTCCATCACCCTCACCATGAAGAAGTTCTTTTGCATGTTGGTGTGGAATTTCCTGTGCTCCATTTTGTGGCCGTTGCCCCTTATCCTGTCCCCATAGATGAATGAAAAGAGGTTGGCCAAATCCCTCCATCTCCCACACTTAAGGTATTTATAGACATTGATAAGATCCCCTCTCAGTTTTCTTTTCTCAAGGTTGAACAGACTCAGGTCTCTCAGCCTTTCCTCATTGGGTAGGTGCTCCAGGCCCCGTATCGTCTTTGTGGCCTTTTGCTGGACTCTTTCCAGGAGATTCCTGTCTTTTTAGTTCTGGGGAGCCCAGAACTGGACACAGTGCTCCAGGTGAGGCCTGAACAGGGCAGAGTAGAGGAGGAGGATCACCTCCTTTGATGTGCTGGCTACGCTCCTTTTAATGCACACCAGGATCCTATTGACCTTTTTGGCCACCAGGGCACACTGCTGGCTCATGGCCAACCTGTCGTCCACCAGGACCCCCAGGTCTTTCTCCACAGAGCTCTTCTCCAGCAGGTCGTACCCTAGCCTGTACTGATATATATGCACTAAGTTCTATACGTTCTGTTCTATAAGTTCTGTTTCAGCATTCAATAAATGGGGGGAGGGGAGAGGTAACGCTTCCTTTTCATGACAAGTTTTTTGCTTTACCTGGTTATCTAGCTGCAGAATTCTGGCAGCCTTCCTGAATTACTCATGCAGTTTGGAAAAATACTTAATATGCTGAGGAAAGATTTTCAACATGAGTGATTTTTGGACATCTAAATAATTTGTTAGATTTTCTCAAGGGTAAAGTTAAAGAATGGATTTCATTATGCCCGTTGCTTTCTAACCTCGGTATAGGGTTGTTAATTTTGGCTTGCAGTCAGAACCAGTTTATTATTTACTAGTTTTTCCATCTGAATATTACTTGGTATCACAAGTCAATGTTAACAGCCCTATCTCCATGTATTTCCTGGCCCAGCCGGGTCTTGACACTTGCCCTCCTGCCTCTCGCCTCTGGAGATCGGAAGCTGGGACGTGAGACCCTGCTGAGGGGTATGCAGCAGTGGGGGCAGACCCTGGTGTTCTGAGTCAAGGTTACTCTATCTGCAGTGTGCTTGCTGAGTGTATTTGAAAATACTAGAAAATACTTGGAAAAACTGTTCAATCTGTTTAATTAACTTCAGGCTGGTAATCAGACAACTGCTTACTGGTAAGTCACTTTCACTAGTATGTTACTTCACAAAGATTGTAGGGCAAGGTTCAGTCTTTTGTTATTCAAACCACTGAGAGCATTGGTAGGTTCATCTCCTGTTCAATTAAATTCATTTCAAAGGGGGAAATTTCTGGTGGAACAGTAACATTGAAACTACAATATATAAAAATTATGTCAAAACATGTTTGCAGGAAAGTTATTGCATTTGTAGTGTAGAGAGCACTTTAACTTAGAACGAAGTGGACAGAAATTTATTGTAAAAATCTTGTTTGTATTACTGCTTCAGATTGGTTGTTTTTTATTGTTGCTCTGAGAAGAATGAAAATAAAAATCAGGGTATGATTCTGCAAAGTTTAAATGTTTTATACGTGTCTGCTGGACTTTTCCAAAGTTTATAACCACAAACTCGTGGAATATTTCAGACCCCGATAGTAGGGATCCACTGCTCTTCATACTTTGCTGCTCAATCCTTCCATTTTCTCTCAGGGGACTTCTCTATCATCCAGTCATGGGATCTCTCTCAGGCTCTCTATAATGAACCTCTTCTGTCTGCACCCTATAGTTGCAAGTTTGGCTAAGACCAATTGGTATTGTAATATTGTGCTACTAAAATCTAATTGACTGGGTAAAAAATAAGTGCCAGAGCTTGATTACTTGTATTCATTAGGGATCACATGGTACTTTTTGCAAAAGGTAGTAGTAGTGTCTTGGCCAAATTCCAGCTTGGATAACTGCAAATGAAATTTAGATGGGCAAATGTAATATTGTTTGGCTATTGCAGTGAGGAATAAATAGGTGGGGGAAAAGAGCATGAAAAGAAAAGAATAAGGTGCCTTAAATAAAGAGGCTGTGAGGGATGTCTGATGTGGAAACAAGCTGTGGAAACACACTGTTTTTAACCTGATTTAGTGCTGCCAGTTGAAAATGTTTCCATTGAAATTGTTCATGCATATCTACGTTAATGGAACATTGTTTGGTATAAAAGCTCCTAATATGTCCTCTTTAGGGGTAAGGATGTGCTTTCTGTGGAAGTTACAGAAAAGGTATTTCTGCATAGCTATACATGTATACACCTTGTTTGATGAAGAGGCATATGGGAGTTGAGCAGTCTTGGGGCCATCAGTGCTCCAGGAGAAACAGAGATCAGCATATTGGCCCAGCTTTCAGTTAGAAGGTGGTGATCTTTGACAGGTGCAGAGTATTCATTTTGAAATGAATAGCATACCTTGATTTCTACTTCTGAGGGTTCTAGTTCTGGCCCACTTTAAAGGTGCATGTATTTGTACCTAACTCCCAGTTTTGCTTGAGATAATGCTATAGGACAATCCACCCACAGCAAATGTAGCTCATGGGCAGTATATACCTTGTTTTTTACCTTACCTGTACAAACCCAGAAGAAAGTTGTAAAGATTTTAGTTTGTTTGTTTGTTTGTAATCATGTTTTCTCTGTTGTCTTTTATAGATAAAATGTTCAACAGTTCAGTGACAACTTTCTTCAGAAGAATAATTGCTACTGCTCTGCTCTTGGCATAATATCAGAGTTCTGTGACCTACGCATCAGTGCTAAACATCAGCAGAGAATCCTATTCTGCGTAGATGAAACAGGCATCGGTCATGAGAACCCATCCCAATTTAAAGCTGCTTGCTTGGTTTTCTGGAATTAAAGGTGTTAATTGAATCAGAGTGCCCTGTCCCATCCCGTCCCCCCCATGAGTCAGACAACCAATTCTTGTCAACAGTTGGTTGAAAACTGTGCAGTGCATGTAGCAGGTATGGCGCAAGAGGACAGTCACCGTGGTCAAGTGCCATCCACATTTTATCATGGTGCCAGCCAGGAACTTGATCTGTCCACCAAAGTATACAAGAGAGAGTCAGGAAGCCCTTACTCAGTATTGGTGGACAGCAAAATGAGCAAACCACATCTCCATGAAAGAGAAGAGCAGCCATATTTCAGGGAGAACAGATCAGTAGGAGAAGTCCGGGCTGTGAAAGAAGATAGAGAAAACTCTGACGACTCTGAGGAGGAAGAAGAGGAGGAAGATGAAGTGACTTACAAAAGGGAGCAGATTATAGTAGAGGTAAACCTTAACAACCAAACATTAAATGTATCAAAAGGGGAGAAGGGTGTCCCCTCCCAGTCCAAAGAGACTGCTGTTCTTAAGACCAGCAGTGAGGAAGAGGAGGGTGACAGTGGGGAAGAGGCCACTGAAGAAAGTAATGATGATGAGGAAAATGAGAGGCAGAAGAAAAAAGAGGAAAGAGTGGAAAAAGTTAGTGTTGCACAAAGGAGAACAAGGAGAGCTGCATCTGCTGCAGCAGCCACAACTTCCCCATCACCCAGAACTACAAGGGGTCGTAGAAAGAGTGTGGAGCCCCCCAGGCGTAAGAAGAAAGCTGCAAAGGAGCCCAAGGCACCTGTGCAGAAATCAAAGTGTGAAGAGAAGGAGACTTTAACCTGTGAGAAGTGCCCCAGGGTGTTTAACACACGCTGGTACCTGGAGAAGCACATGAACGTCACTCACAGGCGCATGCAGATCTGCGACAAATGTGGGAAGAAATTTGTTCTAGAAAGTGAGCTGTCCCTTCACCAGCAAACAGACTGTGAAAAAAATATCCAGGTAGGTTTGCTCACCTGCTTGCCAGATTTCCATACCTTCTGTTGTGCCCTAGATACAGCTAGTGGACACTTCAGAGGGGGAAATCTCTTGTGCAGACCAGATTCTGACCAAGACCTTGTCTCTACCTATCAGCACTTCTTGGTGTCTCCCAAAAGAAGTAAATTGTAGGGAACAGAGTATGCAAGTGTTGTCTGGTTTAGCAGAGTTACTCTAGTATTTAACTACTTGTTGGGGAAAATACAAAGCTACTTTAACACATGCAAACTCCTAGAATAAATGGCCTGAAAACAAGTGCACATGACAGGAAAAACCCTACTTCTTCAGGTGCTGAGCACCTGCAGCTATCACTAGCTTTAAAGTTCCAGTGTCCTGATACTCAGTCGCATATTATACCCAGATAACATTTCAAGGGAGAACAAAATTATGATGTGTACGTGGTATTGTAATTAAAAATGTTACAATACTGGAGAGGCAAGCAGGTGAGAATGAAGCTAGTGAAGTTAGGATTTGAATTTGTGTTAAAAATAACTTTTTTTTTAGTCCTGCTGAAATAATCATAAGTAATGTACAGCATTGCTTATGGTTCATGTTTGTATGGGGAAGTATATCAATTCAGTGACTGAATCTGTTCATGAGCCTGCCCTTTTTCCAGTGCAAAAAGTTCAGTAAATCTCACTGATCATAAAAAGATGTCTGGTCTTTCTTGCCAGAGGATTTGCAGCTTTTAATTGTATACAACAATGGAAACTCGTGTTGTAATAGAACTATTTTAAAGTTACAGTTGTAGAAAGAGTTCCAGAGGTTCTCATTCATCTGTGGTTTGTTCTTTGCTTGTGGGTATCTATGTTCTCATGTAACTGGAGGCAATGTTGTTTTATGCGGTGATTTTAACAAGCTTTTTTTTTGCCTTGTTAAACTAGGCACAGTGTTACCACCTACTTCAGAAATACTCCCACTGCTAGGATGAAGCAGATTGGGTTCAATTTCTGTGCAGCTAAAATGTTCGTAGTTTGTAGGGCAACAAGTTTTTTTTTTTGTCTGTCCAATGAGTTTTACCAGAAACATTTAAGACTGTTGTCGTTGTTTGCTTAAACGCTAAACTGAATTCGTATTCAATTCCCACTGTGCGGGAGATGGTTGAAATGTTTGTTGCAATTTCTCTTTGCCGTAAGACTCAAATGCAGCTCTATATAACACTGTGCTATTTTTCCTTATGTTTCAGCTCATAGGAGGAAGACTGAAAGAAGGAATATAATAAAAGATAATGAGTCTTGAATATAGTAAAATACATAAACATTTCAGTATGTCCTTGTGATTTTTGAAATAAATTGTTCTGAAGTTTTTAGGTGGCAGAGAACATTTTAATGTAAATTTCAGGGTTGCTCTGTCATCCAAATGGCGCATTCACAGCATTAAATCTTTTGATTTGAACAAGAATTTATGAATAGTTTGAATGTGTGGCATAGAATGGAGAAGCATCCTGTAATCCATGCACCCATGTGCTTCTGAGGGGTTACATTCATTTCTCCAAAGGAATAAGGAAAGAAGAAGTTGTAGAAATTGTTTTATATCCTATACCAGAAGAATCAGGTCCAGATTTTTTCCCTGATATTCATAGGTGGTAGAAGCACCACTAGTTGTCTTCAAGTTCTCAGTATAAGTATATATTCAGCAATTATTTTTGTCTGTTGTAATATTTGGAATATGTTTCACAGCTGCCTGCAAATTTTCTATTGCACTTGGCAAAAGGAGTACGGGGATAGGAAAGTGATACATTAATATAGGGTTTAATATGTCAAGGGAGCTACGGAGATTTGTCTAGAAATATGGCTTCATTATGTAAGTGGTAGTTGAACTGATAAACGTGGCTGTCTCTTCTCCGTATTTTTCAACAAAGTGATGTAATATGTTTTTCTGGGTAACTTCTGGTTTTTATCCTTTCAAAATTAGCACCCTCACAGAATTTCTGTTGTCATCTTAGATTGCATGCGGTAGATGTTAACAATCTAAACTACTTGCTGCCGATCATCAGTGAAATTGTAGATTGACCACATCAAGGTCTCACTGAACCTTAAATGATTTTTGATCATCTCTTAGTATTACTTTGCTCTATAGAGTCCTGTTCCATCTCATGTCCCTGTCCCCCACCCCGGACTACAGTTTGATCCTGACTTGCCTGCAAGTAGGTACTTTCAGAGGTAAATGATCTCTTTGGAGTCAGCGTGGTGAGTGGTATACCAGAGTTTCCAGACTTGAGCACTGTGGAAGCAGCATAACTTGCCTGTGCAGAGAAGAAACAACTCAAGTTGTCAGAAGGCATAGTACTTGCTAGTTCTTCAGTGAACAGCAGACAGCCGTTCTTACTTGGGGGAGGAGAGTAATTGACAGGCAGAAAAATGGAGATGTACCAAAAAACACCAAACGTGCCAACAGCTACCAAAAAACAACAAGCCACAATTCCTTCTTCTTTACTTCAAAGATGAAAATAACTTTGTATCCTCACATGTATTGCTGCTATCAAGTTTATACTTGGATTATTCTGGAATTTTCAAAATTGCACAAGGATTTTTATCAAGTCTTTAGCAAGAACTCTGTTGAAAAAATTAGATGTGTGAAAGCCTGTGGATCCTGCTCATCATTGATTTTCTGAATGTTTCACAGTAGTCGTGCAAAGTGATCAAAACGTTTGCACACAGTCATTTTAGACCTTCAATGCTACTGATACGTATAAATGAAGAGTTAGAACATACAAGATGAAGGCGGCAACGTAAAAGACGAAGGCAGCAACTTGCTTTGCTGTACTGACTGTGTGTACAGACTCTGCATGGTCAACAGCTGCAAGATGGAAGCTGTCCTCTGTACAGAACTAAAAAGGTTACAAAAGGTTCAGAGTGCTCCTGAAAAAGACAGGGCTGGATGGGCAGATGGGGGTTAACAACTAGGTGGTGTTACCCTCCTCCACCTTTATTGGCTTCTTCCCACACCATGGTTTAGATTACCAGCAGCATCGGTTCCCCGTGAAGTCGTCATTTCTGTGTTAGGACTCACTCAGTTCCTTGGAGGCTGCATTCAGCTATGTATGCTGTTGTGTTTTGGAAATAAGTTAACACAGTGGCTGTGGTGCTCTTTGGGTGGTGTCAAAATGCAGTGTATTAACACCATTTCTAATTGTGCTTGATCAGAATTTCCAGCTTGTCTTAGTGTATTTGTTTCAACTGTGAAACAGTAAAAGTAGGCTGTAGCGCAGTCTGAGTCAATATACAGCATTTTTCATTGGTTTGGGTTGCCTTTTGTAATGCAAGAGTAGGACACATGGCTTAACTCTGCAAACTTAAATCACTGAATCTTTCTAATTTAAACTTCCTTGTATTTATCCCATTCATTCAGTGCGTTTCCTGTAATAAATCATTCAAGAAGCTTTGGTCCCTCCATGAACATATCAAGATTGTCCACGGATATGCAGAAAAGAAATTCTCTTGTGAGATTTGTGAAAAGAAGTTCTACACTATGGCCCATGTGCGAAAACATATGGTTGGTGAGTTATTGATCAGTGCTTCTGTTATTTCTGCCTCAAATCTGTTTTTGTGGTTCTTCACTTAGAATTGCTGGTTTTGAGGAGTTAAAAAAAAAAAAAAAAAAAAAGGCAAATTCAGTTTATCTTTAGCTTAAATATTCCAATCTGCGGTACTGACAGCAAGCAAAGTGTGTATATACATACGTGTGTACAAACATATACTTAAAAGCTGAACAATACTAATAATCATTTTCCTTCTCAGTACTGGAGAAGAAATTTGTTTCAAGAGCTAAAATGTTTGTGTGGTAGTGATCATCTCTAATGCACTGTTGTGTTGCAGCACACACAAAGGACATGCCATTTACATGTGAAACCTGTGGAAAATCATTCAAACGCAGTATGTCTCTCAAAGTACATTCCCTACAGCATTCTGGAGAGAAACCTTTCAGATGTGAGGTGAGGCAGCAACTGTTAATCTGTTTAGATATAAAGATGTAAGATATTTATTTGGTTTAACATTCTTATGTTTAGATGTTAGATATAAGACATAAAATTAATAACACTGTCAGTAGGACATATGGGTGGAAACTGAATAGACTGACTTGTAGATGAGGAACAGTTCCATAAAAATTTGGGGGAAATTATTCTATGTTTGGGGAGCACAGCAGGAGTGCATCTAACAGCAATTCACAGAATCACAGAATCACAGAATTTCTAGGTTGGAAGAGACCTCAAGATCATCGAGTCCAACCTCTGACCTAACACTAACAGTCCCCACTAAACCATATCCCTAAGCTCTACATCTAAACGTCTTTTAAAGACCTCCAGGGATGGGGACTCCACCACTTCCCTGGGCAGCGCGTTCCAATGTCTAACAACCCTTTCGGTAAAGAAGTTCTTCCTAAGATCCAACCTAAAATTCCCCTGGCGCAACTTAAGCCCATTCCCCCTCGTCCTGTCACCAGGCACGTGGGAGAACAGACCAACCCCCACCTCGCTACAGCCTCCTTTGAGGTACCTGTAGAGAGCGATAAGGTCACCCCTGAGCCTCCTTTTCTCCAGGCTGAACAATCCCAGCTCCCTCAGCCGCTCCTCGTAGGACTTGTTCTCCAGGCCCCTCACCAGCTTCGTCGCTCTTCTCTGAACTCGCTCAAGCACCTCGATGTCCTTCTTGTAGCGAGGGGCCCAAAACTGAACACAGTATTCGAGGTGCGGCCTCACCAGAGCCGAGTACAGGGGGACGATCACCTCCCTAGCCCTGCTGGTCACACTGCTTCTTATACAGGCCAGGATGCTGTTGGCCTTCTTGGCCACCTGAGCACACTGCTGGCTCATATTCAGCCGACTGTCAACCATCACTCCCAGGTCCTTCTCTGCCTGGCAGCTCTCCAACCACTCATCTCCCAGCCTGTAGCTCTGCTTGGGGTTATTGCGTCCCAGGTGGAGGACCCGGCACTTGGCCTTGTTGAACTTCATGCAGTTGACCTCAGCCCATCGGTGCAGCCTATCCAGATCCTCCTGCAGAGTCTTCCTACCCTCGAGCAGATCGACACACGCACCTAACTTGGTGTCATCTGCAAACTTACTGAGGGTGCACTCGATCCCCTCATCCAGATCATTGATGAAGATATTAAAGAGGACCGGCCCCAGCACCGAGCCCTGGGGAACGCCACTAGCGACCGGCCTCCAACTGGATTTGACTCCATTTATCACGACTCTTTGGGCCCGGCCATCCAGCCAGTTTCTAACCCAACGAAGCGTGCGCCAGTCCAAGCCAAGAGCAGCCAGTTTCCTGAGGAGAATGCTGTGGGAAACGGTGTCAAAAGCCTTGCTGAAGTCAAGGTAGACCACATCCACAGCCTTTCCCTCGTCCACCCAGCGCGTCACTTTGTCATAGAAGGAGATCAGGTTCGTCAAGCAGGACCTGCCCTTCATAAACCCATGCTGACTGGGCCTGATCGCCTGCTTGCCCCGCAAGTGCTGCGTGATGACTCTCAAGATAATCTGCTCCATGAGCTTCCCTGGCACTGAGGTCAAACTGACAGGCCTGTAGTTTCCCGGGTCAGTCCTCCGGCCCTTCTTGTAGATGGGCGTCACGTTTGCTAGCCGCCAGTCAACTGGGATCTCCCCCGATAGCCAGGACTGTTGATAAATGATGGTAAGCGGTTTGGTCAGCTCATCTGCCAGTTCTCTCAGTACCCTCGGGTGGATCCCGTCCGGCCCCATCGACTTGTGCACTTCCAAGTGCCGTACCAGGTCACCAACCATTTCTTCATGTATAGTGAGGGCCACATCCTGCTCCCCATCCCCTTCTACCAGTTCAGGGAATTGGGTATCCAAACTGAAATGTATTTGATTTGCTTTTACTGCTGGCTGTCATGTTTTTCTCAGTTAGTACACACTACAGCAAGATTTGAATACCAGTTTTCCCTAAGTGTTCATAGTAAGGCAGTATCATGATGTAAATTACGGTAATCCTGTTCATCCTGCCCAGTGACTTGAAACAGACAGAGGTAGCAACAGTGAAAATAAATTGCTGCTTGATTTTCACATGTGAGGAAAAACTATCAGCATCACTGCAAACTGTTACCTCCTTGAGATATAAGACTGTAGTCTAAATTGGCATTTCCTAAGCTGAGTGTATGTGTTGGAAGGGGGAAGTGTCTTGCTAATGCATTCATGTGTATTTGTGATTTGTAATTTTGTGCCTGCCCCTGGGAAGGAGAGCTGTATGGGATAGACTTAGCCAGTCTTATGTCTAGGGCAAATAATGTCTCGGTCATGTGATGGGGATGCCTGTGGGTATCACATGTTGGAGGCAGGCCTTGATGTAGAGCCCTTCCTGTTTGCAGGTCGGGTTGGGTGGCTCACCCTGTCCACAAAGCGGAGCACAACTCCAGCGTGTTATGGAGTAGTAATGGTGATATTGCAGCCATAGTAGTCTTGAGGAACTTGTAGGGAAAGAAATTACCTCATGCCAATTAATTAAAGCTGGAAAACTGTCTGCTTTTCTGAAACACAAGCCTGCTTTACAGAGCTGCTGTTGGTTTTCCTGTGTGAGCAGAGTCCTCTAGTGGAGGACTGATGTAATCCAACAGAGATACTTGGCAAAGCTGCAAAACTTCCAAATGATACGTTAAGTGAACTTTTCTGTTGGCATAACTGTGTCCTTCCCTCAGCTTTGCCAGCAGCTATGTCAAGTAAAGGCTGTGACTGTTCCATGCTTCTTGTCAAGGCTATTGTGGCTGCAGACCTTTTAGCACAGGTGCAATTCTATTCCCACTGAATAACTTAAATCCTGCATTCGTAGAGTGTGAGGGTCTGTGTCCATGCTGATTTCATAGAATCATAGAATGGCTCAAGTTGAAAGAGACCTTAAAGACCACCCAGTTCCAACCCCCCTGCCATGGGCAGGGATGCCACCCACCAGATCAGGTTGCCCAGGGCCTCATCTAGCCTGGTCTTGAACACCTCCAGGGATGGGGCATCCACAGCTTCTCTGAGCAATTTGTTCCAGTGCCTTACCTCACCCTCAGAGTAAACAATTTCCTCCTAACCTCTAATCTAAATCTCCCCTCTTTTAGTTTAAAACCATTCCCCCTTGTCCTGTCATTATCTGATTGAGCAAAAAGTTGCTCTCCATCTGTTTTGTAAGTCCCCTTTAAGTACTGAAAAGCTGCAATGAGGTCTCCCTGGAGCCTTCTCTTCAGGCTGAACATCCCCAGCTCCCTCAGCCTTCCTTCGTAGAAGAGGTGTTCCAGCCTTCTGATCATCCTCATGGCCCTTCTCTGGACGCACTCTGAGATCAACATCCTTGCGCTGGGGCCCCAGACCTGGACTCAGTACTCCAAGTGGGGCCTCACGAGGGCAAAACAGAGAGGGACAATCACCTGCATCCACCTGCTGGCCACTCTTTTGATGCAGCACAGGATGCAGTTGGCCTTCTGGGCTGCAAGCGTGCACTGCTGGCTCATGTTGAGCTTTTCGTCCACCAGAACCCCCAAGTCCTTCTCTGCGGGGCTGCTCTCAATGAGTTCTTCTCCCAGTCTGTACTCATATGTGGGATTGCCCCTACTCCGGTGCAGTACCTTGCACGTAGACTTGTCGAACCTCATTAGGTTCGCATGGGCCCACTTCTGAAGCCTGTCCAGGTCCCCTTAGATGGCATCCCTTCCTTCTGCTGTATTGACTGCACCACTCAGCCTGGTGTCATCTGCAAACTTTCTGAGGGTGCTTTCAATCCCACTATCAATGTTATTGATGAAGATGCTAAATGGTACCGGTCCTAGGATAGAGCCCTGAGGAACACTACTCATCACTGGCTTCCACCTGGACATAGAGCCATAGACCACCACTCACTGGGTGCAACCTTCAGGCCAACTCTTTATGAACTGAATGGTCCACCCATCAAATGCGTATCTCTCCAGTTTGGAGATAAGAATGTCATGTGGGACCGTGTCAAAGGCTTTACAGAAGTCCAGGTGGATGACATCAGTCGGTCTTCCCTTGTCAACTGATGCAGTCACTCCATCATAGAAGGCCACCAGATTGGCCAGGCATGATTTGCCCTTGGTGAAGCTATGCTGGCTCTCTCAAATCACTTCTTTGTCTTGCATGTGCCTTGACATTGCTTCCAGGAGGATTTTTTCCACGATCCTCCCAGGCACAGAGGTGAGGCTCACTTGTCTGTAGTTCCCCAGATCCTCCTTTATACCCTTTTTAAAAATGGGAGTGATGTTTCCCTAGTTCAGGGAAGTTCAGGTATTTGGTACTCCTTCACTCAGTACATTTGAATGCTGTCCTGTGACTGCCTTGATTTCTGATCTGTGATGCTTGAATATCATGGTTGCTGTTCTTCTGTTGCAGAACTGTGATGAGAGGTTTCAGTACAAGTACCAGCTGCGTTCCCACATGAGCATCCACATTGGGCACAAACAGTTCATGTGCCAGTGGTGTGGCAAAGACTTCAACATGAAACAGTACTTTGATGAGCACATGAAAACACACACTGGTAAGAACTTAGCAAAGAAAAGTACAGGTACTTACAGGACAAAAACATTCCTACTCTTCCATGTGTATTCCATCCCTTGGAACTTGGGATCAAAGCTCTTATCCAGCCTAGAAAATCAGAAAGGCGAGATTAGTATGTTAACTTATGTTAAATCTTAAGAACTGTTTATAGTCCTGTGGTTCACTGCTCGGGGAACTGAGAGATTAGGCCTTATAGAAGGTTTTCTTGTGCATCAAAATCTAAAAAAGAGGATTTCATAAAGACTGAGGACTTCTGTAGAGCAGCTGTCTCTACTGAATGTAGCAGTCAGAATAGATTTTGTAGTATACAGTTCATAGAAGCATGCTAAAGGAAGTCTTAGAAGATGTTTTGTGCCTAACCAGTTGCCATATCTGTGCTCAATAGGAGAAAAGCCCTTTATCTGTGAAATCTGTGGGAAAAGCTTCACCAGCCGCCCAAACATGAAGAGACATCGCCGAACTCACACAGGGGAGAAGCCCTACCCATGTGATGTGTGTGGCCAGCGATTTCGCTTCTCCAACATGCTCAAGGCACACAAGGAGAAGTGCTTCCGTGTTACCAGCCCTGTGAACGTGTCATCTGCAGTCCAGATTCCGCTGTCCACAGCTTCTCCTGCCAGCACAGTCCCTGCTGTAGTAAACACACCCACCACCCCAACTCCACCTATGAACCAGAACCCAGTGACCACACTTCCTCCACGCCCCATTCCCCATCCATACTCACACCTTCACCTACATCCTCATCCTCACCATCCACATCATCTTCCAGTTCCCCCTGTTCCCCATTTACCTCCTCCTCCCGCTCTTTTTAAGAGTGAGCCTTTAAATCACAGAGGTCAGAGTGAGGACAACTTTCTGCGACACTTGGCAGAAAAAAACAGTTCAGCACAGCACCACTAACATCTTGGCTTCCTGTCAGTCATTTTCCCATTTTATGCACATGAAAACATGCCCTCCTGGAGGTACAGAGGGTTAGCTGATAAGGATTTTTGTCCATCTCTTAGCCCCAGCAGATGATCCTTGTTTTTCCTTTTAATTGGTTAGCAAATGAGGAAATCCTGGTTTGGATCAGCAGTGCTCATTTGAATCTGAGAATCAACAGGACTCAACCCCAATTTGCTTGTGTTTTACTGGTGACTTTTATAAATTTCAGATACTGAAACTTGTGGAATTTTATAATTTCATATCAGCTGATGAGGTATGCTTGCTTTTATATCCTGGACTTCTCCTCAAAGAGGAGAAAGCCTGGGTTTTCTTTGTACTAATCGGAAAGGCTGAGAGATTAATACAGAGCATTAATTGTATCACTGTGTATTGTAATGGATTCTTTTCAGCTTTTGGTGCCGGCTATGGAGTGAGCCAGCCACGTATCACAGTATATTTGAGCATTATAAAGAAAGACAAAAAAAAAGTCTTGTTTCTGTAGCTCTCCTAACACACTCTTTATTTTACTACAGAAATTATTTTAGAGTTTTTTGTATAGACTTATTTAGTAGTCTGTTTCTAAAATGACATGTATTTCAATAAGCGGTGTAATTTTTTCAGTGTAGCTGGACCTATGTTGTATAATAGATAAAATTTTTATAATCATTGAAATGTGATTCTTAAAAGATGCATATAGCTTCTATAGTGAAATTTATTCTTACAGCTATACAACTTACAGCAGCAAAAGGTGCTTCATAGAAGAAAGCAATCCAAGAGGTCTCTGGAAATGTTGCATCAAAAGTGATGTTGATTTCAGAACTTTACGTAATTTATTTTAGTAGGTTGGGTTTGGGGAATTTTTGGTTGGTTGGTTGGGTTTTTTTTTGTTTGTTTGTTTTGTTGGCTTTTGTGGTTTTTTTTTTTTTTGGAGGGGGGGGAATGTTTTGGGGGGGGGGGGTCTTTGCTTTAAGTTTCCCTTTTCAGAGTTTCTCTTAAGGTTTATTTTTGGACAAGGATGTTGAGATACCATATTCTTCCTACACCGGTTATTGTTTAGTTTGGTCAGAGTCAGGTATGAAATAGGTAAGAAAGAAAGTGTCTCAAGTCAGCCAAACATCTTTTCTCTTTGGGTGGGAGAGCCAGTTTTAATGGCTTTTCATGGTATGGTTTTAAGCGGGGGATCATATAAAATGCTGCTCTTCAGATTGCGTGTTGGAATTCCTGGAGTTGTTACGAGAAGGGAATTAAGTGAAATCATAAATGTGGTGTTTCTGACTGATTGTAAGAGTGAGAAGTTTGAATGAGACAGTGGTGTTTCAGTTGCTTTATTAAGAAAATGCTGATAGTGTATTTACCATGGGAAGATCTATCCCATAAATGTAATATGCGTAAAATTATGGGATGATTTCTAGGGGTTGTAGTAATACATTTGGCAAATCTACATTTTACAGTTGTAGGATAGGAAACTCCTAATTGTAGGCATGTCACTTTCATAATCTTGAGAGGCTATGAGGAGGAAATGACAAATTTAGTGTGGGAATTGTGGGCTGGAATGCCAAATGTATTTGTTTTAACCCTCGTGTAGCAGTTATTTTTTCAGGTTTGTATGTCTCTTCAACTAAAACTAAACATAGCAGCATTATGCAATCTAGTAAATTGTTGCTACCTTCAATGAAGACAGAGGCCCAAGGCAACGTACTGTAAGTCCTCTTTTCCTTAAAATTCATATTCTCCTGTGCTGCTTTTTAAACTTGTACTCTTCTGAGCTGCTTTTTAAATTAAATCCCACCAAACTATACATCCAGATATCCTCATAGGCAGATGTCTAACTTACCATTCTGCTTACTAATGAACTGGGTTTCTGTGGCTAATGGGATTAATTTTTTTTTTTTTAGTTTTTTAGTTTTCAAGGTAGCAGAAATGGTGGAAATTCTTCCTACCATTACTTCCTTAAAGTTACTGCTGTTAAGCTCTGTTTTTAAAACACTATGTCCTTTGTCTGTTGGGAATTGGCTCCTTAGTTCATGTTTTTCATTATTTTCTACCATATAATCTTTTTATAACAAGCATAGGAAACTAGGAAACAGGATGGGCAATTTTGGCTCAACAAACCTATTCAGTTTTGAGCTGAAGCCCCTGCCAGCATTTCTGAAAATTAAAACAATGTGTTTTTAAAATGTTTTCTCTATAATATTTATGTACCCTCTCTTATCTTCTAGACAAAAAAGACAGTTATGAAGGTGAATTTACACTCGTGATTATGACTGTATTTACTGTGGCTGGTCTGCCCCAGAGGTTCTATGCATTCCATGTCACATTTGCAACCTACGTTTTCTGTTGTTCTGCTATTTTATGGTCAGGCCCGTTATTAAAAGATTTTTAAATGGGAAAAAAAAAAAAAAAAGGTAAATCAGTTGTATCCAGGTTTTGCAAAATGGTTTTCTTCGCAATAAATTTACAGTATTAGGCTGCTATTCAGAATTCCAAGATCTGGAGCAGGTTTTTCTTTCTTGGGGTTTTTGTTTGCTTTTTTTATCTCTTTCGTTCATAGCAATGATACACTTTATAATTTTTTCCTTCCAAGACTTAGGTACTTAGGAATTCTTTCTGTGGAAGATTAAAGTGCTTAACCTGTTTAACTAAGCATCTGTGACAAACATACTGAAAGCTCACAGACTGGTCTAAAAGTGTTAAAATGTGGTAGTTTATAAAGTACATATTTTAGAAAAAAAGGGAAATAGATGTTACAGAAGTCACAAAATTTAAGTTTTGAGATTTGCTGTGGCATTTCACTTCTGCTTAAATTTTCTTAAGTGTGCACACCTACCAAGTTTGTGCAACACTAAGGAATGTATTCAAGTGCATTTACTACTTCATGCATATGTTGCATAAGCTAACAATAATGTTTTGCATTAGCTTTACTGTATTTAGTTAGTACACCAAGGGGTTGGTTTGTTAAATTAAGGGATTGGTTTGTGTTGCTGAAATGCTTTCCTCAAGAAGAGCAAAGACAAATTACACAAACTTTGGGTTTGGTTTGAATATTTCTGGAAAGTGGGACTAACTTTTTAAAGCGTCCTACGGCCTAAAGAAGAGTTTTACTAAGTCTTTAAAATGAGATTTTTAAGAGGAGAATTCACCAGAATTAACACTGTCATTGGGAGATAGGCATTCCAAGATAAGCCATTTCAAGGGCAGTATCCTTTCTAGAGAAATGTAAACCACTAGTCCTTTGGACAGTGCCTTATCCTTAATAAAGGCATAGACTGTGCGAGGTTGTTTAATAAATGTATTATCTAAGATCAATTTAGCTTTTTGGATAAAAGTCTTGTGATTACCTGTTTTGTATTGTCATGCCTGTCTGAATTATTGACTCTCCTTTTTACACAGCTAAGATGCTTCTTAGATTACCTAATTTTTATTGCTGTTGCACATCAAAAAAGCACTGTCACCCACCTTGTATGGGTGACAAACACATCTTTAATTATGGGCTTTTGAAAGAGAGCTTTAAGCTGAATTTAGGCTCTTTTCACTGGGAGATTAGTTCATATCTTAACAGTGTAGTCCATCTGGATGTTTTTGTCTTTGCCCAGTTGCATCTCTTGAGCATGTAATCGCAATTTTCAGTTTATTGGAGAGGAAAAGGTAAAACTCACAAGCATGCAGTTTAAAAGATAGTGCTTCCCTTTGACAGTTTTAGTCTGTTTTAGCCAAGTAAGTGAAAGACCAAATTCACCTCTGAGCTGAAAAGAGTAGTATTTTTGGAATTTGTTTAATTTGTTGCCTATTTCTCACTTGTAAATAGAAGTTGGATCAAGTTTCTGTTCTTAAACTTGTTTTTGGTGTTAAAACTGGGGAGACATGGCACCTTTGAGAGATGATGGAGGTATATTAAATAAACAGTTTGCCCATTTTCGTGCAGAAATGAGCCGACAGTTTTTCCAGCCTATTAGATACTAAACCGTGATTAAGATATGAGTGATTCTTAATGGAGAACGTGACTTTATTCTTCTGGTTTTCCCACTTCTGAACATTGAGATCTGCTGTTTTTCAGGAGTATGAAAGCTCTTCAGACCTCTGTCCTTACAGTCTCATCTTTTTTT
The DNA here is from genome assembly GCA_011076525.1 of Nettapus auritus. NCBI lineage: Eukaryota > Metazoa > Chordata > Aves > Anseriformes > Anatidae > Nettapus > Nettapus auritus. The sequence continues at coordinate 5,674,080 of CM021791.1, read as the reverse complement.
TTTTTTTTTTTTTTTTTAAATGGGTATATAATTTTTTATTCTTTTGTTTGGTGTAATTTTTATTGCTGAGCAGAAGACTCATGTAAAGTTCAAGCCTGGATGTGATCTTGTGCATCTTGGTTAGAAAAGCATAGAACGGAGGTATGTGTACTTGATATAACCAATAGCCGCATGTCTTTAAAGGATTATATTTGTGTGTTAAAGAAAGTGAGACTGGCACTAGATATTTTGCTGAGTAATTATAGATATTATGCACTATTTCACAGAGTTTGTGTGCATGTGGATGAAACGCAGTAATTTTCTTTGAAGATTTAGGGGTGTTCAAAACTGGACTTAAATTAACAACTTTCACAGTTTTAGCAAATAGAAATAGAAGGCAGTTTTGAAGTAATCTGACAGTAATAAGTAGTAGTGTTTGGCTGGCCTTGGAAGGTATAAATTATTTTATTTTTGGATTTAAGCCCATTGAAAGTGCTGAAAAAAAAAGTTGAATGGCATATTATATGTGTATTGACAACGTGGCAGAAAAAATAAAATCCACTATTATGGAAGGAGAAATTCAAAAAGAAGGCAAGCACTTCTGTTTCCTGATAGACACTAGAAAAAGAGTCTTAGGGTTCACAGATGTTCTTAATAAAGACTTTCATCCTGGCAGCAACAGGATAATTTTGCAGTTTTTAAGCTTTTAATACATTTCTGAATAAGAAATGAGAATTGCATTCTGTTCATAATTACTTCCCAATTCCCCAGTATAATTTCAGACCGAGTCAACCTATTCAAATTTATCCTGGTGCCTAAGAAAGTTTGTTGTGGATTGCAGGGGGTACCCTCTGCTTTTGGAAGTAACCAGTGCTTTTTCAGACAGAGTTGCATTCTTCTGTGTTGTTAGCTGTGCCTATTCAAATGAGGATAAAGATTTGAGAGGGATTTTTATGGCTTTTTTTTTTTTTTTTTCCATTTTAAAAATTCACCTCTCTGTATTTTTGCAAGTAAATCCTCGTATTTTCTTGATCTCTTGCTGCCTTTACAGATTGGAATTAGCAAATACCTTCTGGTAAAATTTCTTTGAATATTGGGAATAGCTGCCTTTATACTGAGTCATGGCCTGTGTATGTACAAATAGTAATGTAGGCCTCTCTGTACTGAGAATTTATGTTACACAAACACTGTAGTCAAATTAAGCTCCCTGAGAGCACCAGTTGGTCTAGAAGTTTACAGTCTCTTACTTCATTATATTGCTAATTATTTCTTTCATCCATGTCTTGCTGATACCTTTAATTTAGCATGAAAATGGGTTTGTGTGATATGTGCTTGCATTTCTAATTCTTATGCCATTTTCCATGATCTACGGCTCTTCACCATGTACCATGGCAAAAGAGCCTTATAATATGCAGTTTAAACACATTTGAAATTGAGAAATTATGTAAAGTTTCCACCAACAAGGAAATACTGCTTTTCTTTATTTTGTTTGAATTCCCTTTCCCAAAAAACCTGCCAAAAACTCCTGGGCAGAGTGTGGTAGCAGACCACACTCCACTCCCTGTGGAAGTGATCTATTAATGTTAATTATTATCTTTTGCTTAGAGAACTCTGAACGATGTTACTTTTTATTCTTAGTTAACCTATACAGCAATAGCATGGTTCCCTGTTTTTGTTTTGGTTTGGTTTCTTTTTTAATTTTGATTTTGCACAAAGATAAAATTTGTAATAACACTGACACTGATCAGTAGAGGATGTCTCTTCAATAAACTACACATCTAAATTTTCTTGAACTAGGTGTCTGGTTTCCTAAGGGTCATTGAAGTCAGGAGAACAAGTCAGGAGAAAGCTGCAGCATATACACCAAGTAGTCAAGTTACTGATAATGCTGCCTTCAGCAACCTTGAACTGAAAAAAACAGTAAGGATGGGTGTTGGTTTTAGTAGACTTCTTGCTTGCGTGACCTAAAGAAATCTGAAGTGCTGTTTCTGTTTACACACTTAATTTTGCAATTTCGTTTTCATATTGCCTCCATGCTGCTTTGCCTTATAGTCTGAGTAATAATCAAGGGGTAACTGATAGTGCCTGTAGTTACTTGATCTTTTTCAGTCTTTCATGTGCTGTTACTGTATGCTGCACATTTGAGTGGGATATGTGAGTTAAAACTATGTGACATGTTCATGTCTGTGAACTGTGAGCTGCAAAATAATTCTGCAGCTGTGCACATCTGAGAGCTTGCAAAATGAAAAACTGAGACAGCATATTATAAAGTAGCTTCCAGTTTTGCTTTCAAACAGGAATTCAGCCTGCCTTTTTTTCCTGAAGGAAAACTCAATGCAGGGCAATGAACTGAAGTGCTCTTTGCTTGCTTTCGATATAAAAGCACTAGTGTGCTTTCATCTCCATGCTTAAAACTCTTCAGCCTCTCTCCTGCGCTGAGAATTTTTTTAATCCCTTTACTGGGAAATACAACTTTGTCCATAAGCTTTGATAAAATTAGTAAGTGTATTCAAAGAGAACTGTTGTAGAAGAGAACTTAAGGGTTTCCAGTGGTGCTTACTATTATGTCTACTTGAGCAGCCTGTGTGATTAAATTTAGTGTATTACTGTGAGATGAGTAAATAAATGTCCATGTTTTGCACATGTAGAACTGAGACACTGACATTATGTAAGCAAGTGACAGCTGGGGACAGAGTTCTGAGTTATTTCTGATCCAGACTACTGCCAAAACCACAGGATCACCATTTCCCCTTTCAATTCTTTTTTGATTTTCTGCATAATTTTCTCTGTAAGGTTTTTTCAGACAGTGGATAGAGTATATTGCAATAAAGGAGATGAGAATCAGTCAGCCCCTTTGTGGTTATACTGAAGGTACTATATATTGGGAAAAAAAAAAAAATGAACAGGAATAATAGCAGCTCAGAAGTCTTACTCATCTCACGATGTGTTTCTGATCACGTAAGCTAAACAAGGAAAAGAACATAGCCTATGTTTCCATTGGAGAGGTCTCAGAAGAATGATAAACTAAATTAGACTGAAAAATAATACCTTCCAAGTCAGCCGAAGCATGAAGGTATCAGCTTGCTGTTCAACCTTAGATATCCTTAATAGTCTGAAGGACTTATGACACTTAAAATAATGACTGTGTCCTCTTCGAACTCTAGTTTGGTAACTGCTCAGATTCTTATGTAACATCCGTGATTTCAACAGGTATTCTACACATCCCTTTCACAGAACAGTTGCTGCAGGGTGCTAAAATAAAATTTATTTTATGTCAACCAAGAGGTTGAATTTGATACTAGTTGCAAGATTACCTCATTCCCAGGGGGTAGAAAGAGAACCAGTGCACTGAGGGAAGAAGGTATTAAGGAAGTCTGGTAGATACCTGTCCATTCTAGTTGCAGGTTTGTAATGGAAAAATTATTATCAGCCATTACCAAGGAAACTGAGTGTATCAGAATATACTAGTTTACATAGAGTTTAGACCCCCTGAGTGGTGTTCTACAAGAAAGCCTGAGAGTGACTCTTTGTTAGGGAGTATAGTGACAGGACAAGGGGTAGTGGTTTTAAACTAAAAGGGGGTAGATTTACATTAGAAATTACAAAGAAATTATTTACTCAGAGGATGGTGAGGCACTGGAACAGGCTGCCTAGAGAAGCTGTGGATGCCCCATCCCTGGAAGCATCGAAGGACAAGTTGGATGGGGCTTTGGGCAGTCTGGACTGGTGGAAAGTGTTTCTGACTAGGGCAAAGGGGGTTGAAATTGGATAAGCATTAAGGTCGCTTCCAACACAAACCATTCTCTGATTCTTTTAAAAATCATATGTTTGCTAATTTAAGGTTGTTAGTTCATAGGAAAATACTTGGCTGAAGTGTTGTCTGAAAATGTAAGCTTTTTGTTGTTACTGGAAGACAACTGTATTCTGTTACACAGTGTCTCAGATTTTCATTTATTCCTTTTAGACATTTTCATTGTTTACAGTAATCCATCCACTCTGCCTCCTGTTTAAAAAAAAAAAAAAGGCAAATAATGTTAGATTGTCACAGAAGATAAATGCAGATGTTTAAGTTAATGTAACTCATGGTACCTCACGTTTCTATCATAGGTTCAAAAGAGGAAAATGATAATATCAGGCTTTTTAGTGATCAGATGAGGTGTGTAACAGCAGGACAATGTTTGAGGGATGGTGTGTTGGTGAGGACTTTCACTCTGCTCCACGAGGTACTGAGTACACTGCAGTGCATTTGAAATGTTTATAGACCAAGGCATACCATTTGAGAAACAAGAGGAACTAGAACCTTTGGCTCAGTCACAGAGGTACAACATCATTGGCATAAGTGAGACTCGGTGGGAAGAGTCCTGTGACTGGAGTGTTGTGATGGGCACTTACAGGCCCTTTAGAAGAGAGAGCCAGGGCAGGTGAGGTGGAGGGGGTAGCATTGCATGTAAAGGAGGGCTTGGACTGTGCAGCACTTGCACTTAGTGATGGTGTGGTTGAAAGCCTCTCGGTAAAGACTGGAAGAAAAGCTAATGTGGATGTTGTTGTGGGAGCGTACCAAGCCCAAGTGATGACACTGATGTATTCTATAAGGAATTAAGGGACATCTCTAGATCAATTGCCCTTGTCCTTAAGGACAACTTCAGCTTCCCTGGTGTTAACTGGGACTATCATACAGCAGACACAAACGGGTCCAGGAAATTTCAGAAACATGAAATAACTTTTAATATAGGTACTAAAGGAACTGACTAGGAAGGATGTTCTCCCAAATCTGTTGTTCGTAAATAAAGATGGTCTTGTGTGTGAAGTGATGATGGTGGCTGTCTTGGCCACAGCAATCATGAAATAGTTGAGTTTAAAATCTTTTGTGATAAAAAGCTGTCAGCAGAGCTGCTGCCATGGATTTCAAGAGAGCAGACTTCAGGCTGCTCAAGAAAATAGTAAGGTACCCTGGAAATCTGCTTTTGAGGGTGTTGGGGTCCATAAATACCGTTTATTTTTTAAGAGACATCTTTTAAGAGTGAAGGAGCAAGCAATTCCAATGTGTTGGAAGTCAAGCAAGCAAGGCAGAAGGCTGGTTTGGCTGAACAGAGGTCTCCTGAAGCTTAGGTAGAAAAAAAAAAAAAAAAAAAAATGTATTGACTTAGGAAACAAGGTCAGACTACACCGAGGGTCTAGAGAGATGTCAATTGCCACTGAAGGGAGAAAACTCTTACAGCCAAAGATCAATTGGAGTCAAAGCTGGCCAGTACTGTGGCAGATAATGAAGGATTTTTTTAAGTATGTTAACGGTTATAGAAGGACTAAAGAGAACATAAGTCTGTTATGCTAACGGGTGAAGTTAAAGCAGGGATATTTAATGCCTTCTTCACCTGTTTTTAGACTGCCTGGTAGACAAAGGGAAGGCAGTGGATATTTTATTATTTTATATTTTGTTATTTTATATTTTGTTATTATTTTAGCAGAGCTTTTGATACTGTCTCTCACAGTATCCTGAACAAAATGTCCAGCCTCCAGCTAGATATGTACACAATACTGTGGGTGAACATGTGGATGAAGGGTCAAGCCCAAAAAGTTATAGTAAATGGGGTAACATCAGGCTGGCAGATAGCCACTAGTGGTGTTCCCCAGGGCTTAATTTTAGGGCCATTTCTCTTCAATGTTTTTATCAACGACCTGGACTTAGTAAGCTTGCAGATGATAGTAAATTTGGAGGAGCCCTTGATTGCCTTAAGGGCAGAGAGGCCTTACAGAGAGATCTTGATAGGTCAGAGCACTGGGCAATCACCAACTGTATGAAATTTAATGAGCAAATATTAAATTCTGCACCTGGGAAGTGTATTCCTGGTGCTGCATATACTCTGGGGGACAAATGGCTGGAGTGCAGCCCTTCAGAAAGTGCTCTGGGAGGGCTGGTTGATGATAAGCTCAATATGAATTGACAGTGTTCCCTGGTGGCCAGAAGGGTCCACCATATCCTGGGGTGCATCAAGCACAGTGCTACTACCTGATCAAAAGACATGACAGTCCTACTATACTCAACATTGGTGCTGACTCACCTTAAGTACTGTGTGCAGTTTGGGGCTCCACAATATAAGAAGGATATGCAAATATTAGAATGCTTCCAAAGGAGGGCAACAAGATGAAAGGACTAGAGGACATGACTTATGAGGAATACTTGGTTTGTTCAGCTTAAAGAAGAGGAGACTGAGGGTTGACTTCATTGCTGTCTGCAACTTCATCCTGAGGAGTAGAAAGGGAGGTGCTCATCTCTTGACCAGTGAGAGGGTGCAAGGGAATGACTTAAAGCTGTGTCATGGGAAGTTCAGGTTGGATATTAGGAAAAAGTTCTTTACTGAAGGGATGGTCAAGCACTGTAACAAGCTCCCCAGAAAAGTGGTCGTGGCCCCAAACCTGTTGGTGTGCAAGAACCAGTCTCTTAGATACTTGGTTTAACTCTTAGGTTGTTCTGCGTGGAGTCAGTTGGAGTCGATAATCCTCATGGGTCCCTTCCAACTCAGAATGTTTTATGATCTTATGACTTTTCCCATCCCACAGAGAAATTGTTCCCCAGAAGGCTGGAATTTAGTCTGTGTCCTTTCTGTTGAGGCGAACTGCAGAAGGAACATTTTGTGGAGGATTAGCCACGAGATGGCAGTGCATCAGATCACTGACAGCTACTCAAAGAAGCAAATGAAGTAGATGAAGGAAGTCAGCAGCATGCTCCTCTAGTCATAACAATGCTGGAATCTTTGCATGAAGTAATTTACTGAATTAGGAATTTTTCTCCAATTTTGAAGCTGGTTTCTAATTAACTGCTAATGTCTCAGATCCCCCAAATTTTCGCATTATTTAAATTGAATTTTCCTAATTAGGGCCATTAAGTACTCTTAAGTCAGCCCACCTCATAAAAGCTCTATCTTGTTGCCTATGTTTCCTGACTCTTATATGTTATATAGACCCAAACTTATGAAGTAATCTGTTTTATATAGAGCTGCATAAATCCAGTTTGGCTTCTTTTAATCCCTTGTAGTGATTTTATATCATAGCTGTTTGTTATATTAATCCTTAGCGGTAATTAGTCTTGTAAATGCTTTCTTAACTATAATTTTTAATATAAGGCTTCTCCCTCAAGTTGCTTAACTAGAGAGACAGGAGCTTTTGGTGAACAAGTTATCTCAGAGGGGTTCTTTCAGTTTGTCAGAACTAGATGGCAGTCCTGTTGGGGAGGGGGAATCCATATTTCCCAGGGTGGTGAGGAAATATAAACTGCCTTGTGGTTTGTAAGCCAGAGGATAAAGAACTTGCCCAGGATTTAAGTTAGATATTTAATAAAATTTTATTTAAAAAGAAATTGGAGTCATACCCTTTTCCCTGACCACATGAGTACAGGTAAGGTGACTGGAGTGCGACAGAGCATGACTGTCTTACCCCATTTAATAATTTATTTTCATAAAAACATTTACAAAACAGGAATTTTGGGGTTCCTGTCTACTGCTGGGTGAACCTAGCCACTCTGGGGAGTCTGTCTGTCTTGATTCTTATCATTACAAAGCACAAAACTGAAGTCCAAGTTGGAGAAACCTTGGAGAGCTGAGTTTTGACTGGATTAGCCTTGAACTGAGTGAAGCTGGCCACTTTGTGTCCAGTGTCCCAACTGCTGCACAGTGGGAGACTGCAGAAATAGATACATGGGAAGGTCACCCCAAGTAGTGAAATGAAACAAAAGGAGTGTACAGTTTGTTTTTGTTTGTTTGTTTTTTGAGGGTGGGGATTTTGTTATTGTATGCTCAGTATCAGAAATATATATATATTATTTGGCCACCAAAAGTATGTTAGCAGTAATGTGTAAGATAATACTGTGTTGAGAAGATGGCACAAGGTGATTAGCTGCAATTCAAGATTCCTTGTCCATGTGCCTTAAAGACAGCTACAGAGGTGGTCTCCCCCCCTGTGAATAAAGGAAAGCTTTAGTTTTACTCTGAGGTTCCCCAAAATGCGTAGTGCATTAAGGGTTGGACCCTATCTGAAGCAGGTGGCTGGCTGGATTTCATGGTGTCTACTGAACTAAGACTAAGACTAACCTAACTTTTGTGTGTCGCAGGAGGGAAATGGGGGGGGGGGGGCAAACATAACAACTACGTGGATTTTGTAAGCCTACAGTTACTTATGGGCTGATGCAATCTACTTCTGGGTTAGAAAACAGGAGGATAAACATGGAGAGAAGTGAATTTCCAGCAGCATGGGGATGTTACAACCACTGCAGGGAAATTGTGTGTTCATGACAGGGTTGCCTGTCTGTTCAGGGGTTGACAGGAGCCAAATCAGCCCAGTGCAGGGAATGCTGTCCTCACTTGCTCTCCAAAGTTCTTAACAGTGGAAAATCACTGGGAGAGTGGATCACCCTTGCCAAACTCCTCTGCCTGTGATGTTTCTGGAATGATCTTTGCCCTGGTGCCTTTCAGTAGGAGAGCAACAGAAGGCAGGGGAGAATTTGCCCTTGTTGAATTTCCCACTTGCCTTAGACCCACTAACAAATCACTTTGAGTATCATTTCTGTGTTTATAGAAGCTTGTGTAACTCCAAGGGGGAGCTAATGCAAAAGGAAAAGCATCAACACCCACACTGTACAGAAGAAGCAGTGTGTGCTCTACATCAAAAAGGCAAAATGTCTCTAAATAGATGATAAAATATTTCCTTGATAAGTAGGGTTCTTTTATAAGGACAATGACTGCTAGCAGTTATCACTACTTAAAGGTTAGTGTCCTTTAACAACTGGGAGCAAAGTCCGTTAGGAGAGGTCTCAAAATACCAACAGTTGGGCTGCACTAGTGCTCTGGTTGGTTGGAGCTGGAACTGAATTTTGGAGAGATGGGGAAATGTTAAAGGTCTAAGGACTGTGGCTTTCCCCAGAGCAGCTGGCACCGGGGTGGGGGGTTTTAGTGGTCCTCATCCAGCCCGTGTACCACAGGCACACGTAGGCAGCAGAAGGCAGTGCTTTTTGCAGCTCTTTTGAGGTTTGTGTCCTTCTTTTCTTAGACACTGTTAATTAAAAAGCGAGACAAGAACCCAACCTCAGGCAGCCTGCTAAGTACATGTTTGTGAAGGCCGTGCTGTTACGTCCCCTCCCTGCCCACGCCCTCCGCTTGCAGACTTTGAACGAGCTCGGCTTTGCTCCCGCCTTTAATCGCTGGTGCCTCCCGTACAAATTACACGTCCTGCAAAACCGAAGATACCGCTCCACCGCCGCCCCGTGAGCAGGGGGCGGCTTGGGGCGGGGACGTGGCCGCCGTGTCCCCTGCGATCCTGCGGCGGGGCGGGCGCCTAAAATTAGCCCGGCTGCGGGCAGCGCCGGGCCGGCCGCGCCCTGGGCGAGGCGTCGCTGTCCCGGCTTGGCAGATGCGGAGCGTTCTGGGGAGCGCGGGGGGGGGCGGGCCCTCGTCCCGCCCGGGCCGGGGGCTCAGAGCCTCCGTCACCCGCCGGCCTGGGCAGCCAGAGCCCCCCGAAGTGCTCGATTACAAACCCGCGAATTTGACCATTTCTAGGAGAGAAAATAATAACCTGCTGGTTGCTCTCCAAGTGCTCGGAGCAAAGCCCGGCCGCGGGCCGTGCGCCCGCGAGATGCGGGGGGGGGGGGGGGGGGGCTGCTGGCGCCTCCGCCTGCGGTAGGGCGTCCGTAGGGGCGGGGCTCTGGCGGGCACCGCTTCCTTTGACATGCGCCGGCGTGGCTGCTATTGGCTGTGCGGACGGTGACGTTTCAGGACTGCGGTTGTCCCGTGGAGCGGTGCCGTGCCTCTGCTGCGTCGCTTTAAAGGGGCCGCGCTCGCGGCCCCCACGGCGTCGGCGCTGGCTCCGAGGCGCTCCCGAGCCGCCGGTGCCCGCCTCTGATCGCGGCGGGTAGGCGGGTCTGCTAGCGCACCTACGAGCACCGGCGGGAGCCGGGCGCGTTCGGGAGGTTCCGACCCGGTAAGGAAGGTCTGGGGACTGATCGGGCGTGAGTCGGCACCGGAACGGCTTGCGCCGGGACCGGGAGGTGCCGACCCCGGTCGAAGGATCCGAGGACTGGTGTATGGGGGAGGCTGGTGCCTGCTCCGGAAGGTGCCGATTTGCTGGGACTGGTGCCGGTGCCGAGAGGTGCCCGCTCGGTAGGAGTCTCCGACGGCTGGTGCTGGTCCTGGGAGGCACCGATCCGGTGGGGATACCCGAGGACCGCTGAGGCCGGTGCCGCTCCCGGGAGGTGTCGGTGCCCGGCAGGAGCCTCCAAGCACCGATCACGCGTGAGTCAGCCCTGCTGCGGCTGTCGCCGGTACCGGCGGGTCCCGAGGAGGTGCCGGCCACACGGGAGCTGGCACCGGCATCGGCACTTGCCATTCTCCTTGGCAGTGGGCAGCGTTTCGGGACATGTCGGTCTCAGACTCGGAGCAGCGGCCGCTGTCGGTCCCGGCGGGCTGGGTCAGGCAGCGCTCCCGGTACCGCCTCCCCCGGGGGAGCGCCGTGCCCGCCGGTCCCCGGGGACGCGTGTGCCCAGCGGCAGAAGCGGCGCCAGGCCGGGCTCTGGGAGCTGATTTTGGACTCTGCAAAGCAGCCACCATCTGTCCGGATCTGGCATTCGTCACCTCCCAAGTGCAGCGTTTCGGGCCAAAACAACCTGCTTCAGCTTTATTTTTTTTCAGAGTCGAGGAGGCAGAGAGCGGTGCTTTGGCCCTGATGCTTGTGTCGGGAGCCTTTGGCTGGGAGCACACTGTGTTTTGCTTCCTGCTAGACGGGGGGGGGGGGGGGGGGGAAGGGGGGAAGAAAGGAGCATCCCATCACCCAGAGTGACAAGGGAGCTGGGAGGACAAGTCCTGGCCTCAGTGGCTGCAGGGAGGGTGTTTGGGTGTTTTCCTATTTCTTCTTGCAAAGGGAATTCGGGGAGTAGTGAGAACTATGGGGTACTGGACACTGTGGAGGGGAGGGCAGGAATTAGGCACCACAACATGCAGATTGGGTCAGGGCTGGCTGAGGTGTGCTGCTCTGAGCTCCAGTGTTTGGTTATTTGTTACTAGTTTGCTCATTAGATTATGGTTCAGGAGCTGTTTAAAAAATGGACCGAGCCAGGGACACAAGCAGGTCTGGTTTAATTCCAGGAGCAGCAAAACTGTCCAATGATCCCAATGACATGTTCAATGGTGCTGGTGTTTGTGCTAGAGAGGAATATTTTCCTCTCCTTTGCTTTTGGGGCAAGAGGACTCTTGTTTTTCCTTTCATACTGTTCTAGTAGGCGGTCAAACAAGTCTTCCAAACATTAATGGTTGGATTTTGATTTAAAAAAAAAAAAAAAAGTTGTGTGCTCCAGAAACATCAAATGGTTTGATAAGCTTAAAAACATCAAAAACAGACGAGCAGATGAGTGGAGTAAGCATGGTGATTAAAATCTGCTTGAGGGACTGTTCTTACAACTGGGAAATGCCCCAGTGCCCCATTTGCTTTCAAAACTCAGAAGTACCCAGCGCTGAAACCAGGTGCTGATCCCTGTCCGCGCTCACACAGGGCCTGATCCTGCAGCAGAGGGTGAGCATGAGGCACGGTGCTGCTCCTCTCCCTGCAACTTGTCCTGCATTGAACCCATTATGGGATTAAGCCCTAAATCCCATGGCAGGGCAGAGTTCTTCTGGGGTGCACAGCAGTAACTAGTCTGTGGAGATAACAAGGGCAGCAAATACTGCTGGTTTCCAGCCTTTCCACTGTGGGCCTCTGTGGGGCAGAAAGATGCCTGAGGATGACTGGAGGGACAGAAAACATCAAGATCTTAGGAATAAACTACCCTGGGAAATTCTGTCAGTGACACCAACACCTCACTGCTTTTATCAGGTGTATTTTGACCCTCATCCGGAATTGTTTGTTTAACCCTTTGTGCTTCATTTTCTGTTTCAACATTCAGGCTTTGAATAATGTTAGGAAGCACGGCCACTTTTATTTTATTTTGGAAGGACTTTTTTTACAGAAGGTGGAAGGACACACTTCCAGGAAGCAGCTGCCCGGTGAGTCATCTCCATGTATAAATAGCTCTGGTGGGAGCGGTACCATGGCTTGCTGCTTCATGGAGCCGTGAGGTGCAAAGTTGTGGAGGGATTTGGTAATCCCCACCAACTCAAGGGAAGCCTGGGCTGCCCCCCAGCCCATACAGAGTCAGCTGTGCCCACCCTGCCTGCTAGCACCACAGCCTGCCCATGCTCCTGGCTGTACTTGTCTTCAGAGCTACTTCAGAGCTGGGAGATTTGTTGAGTATTTTATCTTGTCTCTACTGCCTTCCACCTTGTGGCAGAGTCTGGGTTTAACATGGCTGTTGCCAAATCTTGGAGTGTAGCTACAGTTCAGCCTGGTTATCTTTAGATGGAAAGAAAGAGCATCAATTTCTTAAGAAGATCTTCTGATTCTGATATCTCATGTTTCCAAATTGTAAGGAGAAAACAGCACGCAGGAAAAACATGATTTGTCCAGCCTTACCCTGAAGGCCAGCAGTGAGAAGTCCTATCCTGGATCTTTATTCACAAAATAACACTGGCTTAGATTTTATTTGCTCCTCTCGTACAAGTAATGCACATATTGATGCAATTAATAGTGGTGTCGGATTGGAAGAAGCCTCTTTGCTGAAGCATGGCAGGGACACTCATATCTCCTGCCAGGAGATGGGGGCAGCAAGAATCCAAGTTGACATTAAAAATGGTCCAGTGGTCTCACGCTTCCACCACAACCTTGCACGGTCCAGGAAAGGAGAGTATCTGCTCAGAGCAAGGGGTGGGATATTTCATTGTCCACAGATCCTTAATTTTCCTGTCTGCCAGATTTCATCTCTGAACATGTCTGCAGGTCCTCAAGTCTGTTGGAGGGACCTGGATGGGGGATGCTGCTGCCTGAGCACTCACCTCAAACCCCTGGGGCTGGTCTGAGGGGTAACAGGGATGTCACTGCAGTGTCCGTGCTGGCAACACTGGGAGCAATGAGCCTGGTGGAACAACTGATTTTGTTTTCCAGCTGATGGGCACAGCTAGATTTATCCCCAGTGGGGCTATTGATGTCCATGGCACTTCAGTGAGAGCGAAGTGATGTCTTGGAGATGGGGAGGGAAGGAAGCTTGCAATGGGCCAAATTCACATGAGACCCAGGGTGACTAATGCTCCTTCAGACCTCATGCTGGTCAACTCTAAAAGGATGCCAAGCTAAAATGAACCAACCTGGCTTTTCTCCAGCTCATAGATTTTTATTTTTTATTTTTGGTTTTCAAATATTTATAACGAAACTTTAATTTGGGAGAGATGACTACGTATAAGGGGATTGAGGAACCTCAGATGACAAATGCTAAAGGGACTATAAACTACTATAAGATTTCTGTTAATATCTATGTTCAGCCTCATCTGCCCATGTGTGGAATCTGTTGAGATCTGTTCTGTTTTGCAAAATACAAAAATCTTAGACCCAAGAAAGCTCTTTCAGGAGTCAGATAAGCTTGTCATAGCCACATCATCTCTTATAGCTGCCTGTAACTGCTGCCATCCATGGGGGCTTTAACCAGCTGTTCCAGGGCTCTTCCTATGTGCCTGTGACTTGCTAGCATAATGCATCCTTATGGTTTGAACCAAAATGATTTTCTCACTGTTGACACCACTTTAGAATTTAAAGAAAAAAAAAAATGCAATTACTCTTCCATACACATTTAATACTTTTTTTCCTGTTTCTTTTGATTTGGACCTGAAAATCACAGTGACTAATTTCACCTCCAGGCTGTCCATTACTTCATTTTGTTTCAAATAGTGTCTGTTAATAAGCATCATCTTTTGATGGAAAATTTTAACATAGAAGTTAGTTTGGGCAACCTGATCTGCCCATTGCAGGTGGGTTGGAGCTGGATGATTTTTAAGGTTCCTTCCAACCCAAACCACTCTATGATTCTGAATAACTAGATTTTGGTTTGAAGGTTTCATAAAAAGTTGCTTTTACAAAAATTCAAGCTGGGGTTTAATTTTAAGTGACTTTCTTTTGTAGTGTGCTACATTTGCTTTGCAGTTTTGTTTTGTTTTAGTGGATTCAGGAACTGTTTGTGGCCAAAATAGCCTGATGCTGGACTTAAAACAGACATATTACAAATAAATCACCCTCAGATGACAAACTTCCTATTGTGATGCTAACGTCAAAAATAATAATAATAATAATAAAATAAATAACAACAACAAAAAAAGAAATCCTCCTAGCTTCAGCTAAGATGAGATCCTAGCAAACAATTAAAATTTCCCACTTCCCAGTATGTTTTTCCTCATTCTGACTGTCTGCCAAAGTTTCCAGACAGGTTGATCTGTGAGGTTTGGCATTCTGAGCTTTTCTCTCACTCTGTTTTTATCACTATGGACCACAAGAGGTCGGCACAATTCAGGGGAAGTGGTCTGGGGCCTGACTTTGCTCTGGGGTAGCAGAATGGCATGTCTTTACTGAAGCTGCCTGAACCCTTTTTTCGTTCCAAAATAATTATTCCTAATAATAATAATAATAATAATAATAATAATAATAATAATGAACTACACAAACTAATTATACTGGAAGAAAGTGAGGACAATCACGGAACAGGACATGTCGGCAGGGTATATTGCTGAGCTAGGTCCTTTCATATGTGGCAAAGCCTGAGCGCTTGGCAGAATTAAGGGGGCTCAGGTGCATGCCCACTCACCCTGCTCTCTACAGAGTCATTTAATTGTTTATTTCCTGGTATAAAAGGTCGTGAGCTTGGAAGCTCACTGCAAGACATTAACAACTCAGCACGCCACTCCACATTGGCAAGCTGGAGCTGCATGTTTCTGAGTGCATTGTGACTTCTGATGTGTTATCCGAAGATGACAGACAGGGAAAACAAAGTGATTAACCAACATCACCCTTGTGGTTTGCAGTGAGGAGACCAGCACAGAGAGCCCTAAACAGGACCTTCATCAAAGCGGTGCTTGGAGAGTGATGGTCTTAAAATGAAAAGGTGCTGTGAGGGTGTTGGGCTGCCATGCCTGTTTAAGGTCAGTGTGATTCTCATCTGTTTTGACCTCTCTGTCTCTTCTCAGGGTCATGGAGCAGAAGTAAAGTATCTGTCCTGCACATCTCTTGACACACATGAGATGTGCACAGAGAGCAGCTGGGGGCAGTGAACAGATGCTGCTGGTTTCAACGCTGAGAGTCTGGGGCTCTCTGGCTTGACACATTGTCAGCAACATGGTTTTACTTTGTTTTTAGAGACAGGCAGGCCCCAGCTCTGAGTTACCCTGGGCCTCTTGGGAGCCCATGGTGCCTGCAGAGCCCAACCCAGAGGCAAACTACATCCAGGTGACAGAGCAAAAATTAACCTGCAAAGTCTTTTCCTCTTAGGAAGAGCCAGACTTGTCCTTGAACAGGTGAGCCTATAAGAAGGAGCAGCAAGATGGGTTCACAGGGACACGAGTCCCTTTTTGCAGGTGTGACAGGAGTGGGATGGGGAGCAAACTTTGCTCCATCCCCTCCCCAGGACCCTTGCTGCACATAAGCTCCCCAAGGCTCATGCTGTCCATGTCCTTTGGAAGGACATGTACGGCAGTAGCTTGGCACACCAGTCACCTTGACTGCAATAAAGGAATTTGCAGTAGCAAAATGACCTCTCTGTAGGAAGGATGAACACCTTATAGTTAGGGCTAAGGTATGTCAGCAGTGGACTACCCCCCCTTCCGCAACCCTCAGTGGGGTTAACAAGTGACATGGCAAAAGACAGGCAACAATAACTTAGCTAAGAAACATTGCTCTGTGGAGTTGGCAGCCTCTTGCTATTGTGTTTATTGCCCTCATTGTGCTGGGTCCAAAACAAAGCACCTTCAACTAACTGTTGGGCTTTACTCTTCCACCTCACAGGGTGTTGGTATGGCCAGCTCCCAGCCTCCAAAGTACCTCCTCATCTTCGACTTTGATGAGACCATCATCAATGAGAACAGTGATGACTCCATCATCAGGGCTGCACCAGGGCAGGCACTCCCAGAGCACATCCGGCAAACCTTCTGTGAGGGCTTCTACAATGAGTACATGCAGCGTGTCCTGACGTACATGGGAGACCAAGGTGTCAAGATGGGGGACTTCAAGACTGTATATGAGAACATTCCCCTGTCCCCTGGCATGCCTGACCTCTTCCAGTTCCTCTCCAAGAACCATGAAGTCTTTGAGATCATTCTCATCTCTGATGCCAACATGTTTGGCATTGAATGCAATCTGAGGGCAGCTGGTTTCTACTCTCTCTTCCGCAAAATATTCAGCAACCCATCCAGCTTTGACAAAAGGGGGTACTTCACCCTGGGGCCCTACCACAGCCACAAGTGCCTTGACTGCCCAGCCAACATGTGCAAACGCAAAATCCTAACAGAGTATCTGGCAGAGAGAGCCCAGGAGGAGGTGGAGTTTGAGAGGGTCTTTTATGTGGGAGACGGTGCTAATGACTTCTGCCCTTCTGTGACTTTGACTTCAGCTGATATTGCTTTCCCACGGAAGGGCTACCCCATGCACCGGATGACCCAAGAGATGGAAAATAAGCAACCTGGAGCCTTTCAGGCCACTATTGTTCCCTGGGAGTCAGCTACAGAGGTCACCTGCTATCTCCAGGAGGTCCTCAATAAGTGTTGAAGATAGCTCAAAAGAGGCTTGTTTACTATAAACATCTGGGAAAGGAGAATCCTGGAGGGTCAGGTCCTGTACTCCATGCTCATCTGGCGCTACTCACTGGGACTCCGATTCCTGGGCTGCTTTCCTGCCTTCCTTTCCATGCTCTATTCTCCCCAGTGGTAAAAGCACTTTCTCTACCCCGCCCCCCCCCCCCTTCCCCCCTCCCCCTCCAATCCCAGCCTTTCCCTTTTGCATTGCCATGTTGAGACGACGCCTTCTCTATGCAGCTTGGACATCAACTCCAGTGTTGGTGCTTGACAACACTAACAGTGTTTGTTTTTCCCCCCCTTTTGACTTCACAAGAGCAGTTCTTTAAAATCCAGAAGCCAGCTTTCCTGAAAGCTGAGTCCTGCACATGCTTCCTCTTGACTTCAACCTGCTCTCCTCCTGCTCATCTTTGCTTGCCACGCAGAAACTGTGTGCTGTCACCTTCAACCTGATGCTCTGAGGGCTCCTTGCCTCTTCAGGAAGCTATTAGAAATTTAATCTATGAAATTTATGCTGCCCAGGCTCCACAGCTTGCCATGCACCCCATGCCTTGCTCAGCTAGTTAGCCTTTTGCTGGAGTTAATTGTTGCTTAAGACTATTTTTTGGGGAAAAAAAAAAAAAAAAAAAAAAAAAAAAAAAGGTAGCAGAAAGCCTTTTGGAAAGGTGGAAAGGTGGTACCTTGCAAAAAAAAAATATATATATATATATATATATATTTATTTATTTTAATCTCTCCTGTGAGGAAAGGCTGAGAGAGCTGGAGCTCTTCAGCCTGAAGAAGAGAAGACTCCAGGGTGACCTTACTGCAACTTTTCAGTACTTAAAGGGGACTTATAAAGAAGATAGAGAGCAACTTTTTGCTGAGTCAGATAATGACAGGACAAGGAAGAATGGTTTTAAACTAAAAAATCTAAACGAGAGGGAGATTTAGATTAGGTGTTGGGAGGAAATTATTCATTCAAAGGGTGGTGAGGCACTGGAACAGGTTGTCCAGAGAGGTCATGGATGCACCATCCCTGAGGGTGTTCAAGACCAGATTGGATGAGGCCCTGAGCAACCTGATCGGGTGGGTGGCATCCCTACCCATGGCAGGGAGGTTGGAACTGGTTGATCTTTAAGGTCCCTTCAAACCTGAGCCATTCTATGATTCTATGATTCATTAGCTCCCATTGCCCCGACCCGTTTCCCAGGGTATGGGCACGAAGGCCACGTCCCACTACAGGGAAGAGGACCTGACGTCACTTTCTTCTTCCACCCACTGCTTTCACTTCCAGGACAGAAGGTCCCCTGCATTCTTGATGCAGACAGGTTCCTCCACGTTGAGCCAGTCTTATCAGCTGTCTACTTGTGTTTGCTGAATCATATTGACTCCCTTGTGACCTCAGGTGTGACCTGGTCGAGAGGTGCTGAAACTCCCCACCAGCTGGAGAGGGAGGTGTGGTGCTTTGGCATTTCTCCTGGTACTGGATCCCTGGAGGCTAAACCTTCTGTGCCCTCCTGCCCCACTGCAGTATTAATGGCCCCTTCTAATTGCACTCTGCAGGGGGCACCTGCAGCATTTGTTGCTCTCTGGTGTTGGCTTTTCCTGGATTTATCCACAGCCTTAATGGCCCCAGAGGGTGATTAGTAACTACTCCAAAGCATAGAAATCCTGGCAACAAATCTGAGCAGTAAGGAAATAACCAAAGCAGCCCTGAGTTTTTCCTCATTTATTTAATTTTTCTCTCTTTGTTCTTCCTCTTCTGGACCCTGTTCAACTGTGTGGAACTCAAAGCCATGGAATTAAAAAAATACATATATATGTATTTAGATATATATCTATATATTACAGATACACCGTTTATTTTTATCCAGAACATAAACCTGGGTGTGAAATGGCTGCGAGGTGCATGTACATGGCCTTTCTCTTCCTTGGACTGCTGAAGGAGGCAGATGGGGGGGGGGGGCAGGGAGGCGGGGATGGGGCTGGGTTACAAATACTGTTCTACAGATTGGGCCTCTTTTGGCTTGGCTCCTTCTCCCCCTGCCTTCTCCCCATTACTCAAGCAGCTGGGCACAACAAGCATTTTCTTTGGGGTTACTGCTAGAATGCTTCTCTCCTCCTTGCACCAAAGGTCATTCATGATTTCTGAGCTTTGGTTGTGCTATACCTTGGGGCCTCCCAAAAGGCCAGGAGCATCACCAGGACTAGTCCAAGGGGTTTCAGGCTTTCTGCCCTCCATGTTTCAGGCAGCATGAGGGACAGCTGAGTTGCCCTAGTGCTGAACTTTCACCACATTATCAGCAGTGATTTCTGGTGTAATTAAAAAAGAAAACATGGGTGAGAGATGTGCAGGGAGCAGGCAGCGGGGACGCGCTTGGTGCTGGAGGCTGCCAGGGTGCAGCAGTGAGGGTAGCAGCATCTGAGACGGAGCCCTAGCATGGCTGCCCTTGCCATGCTGCAGCAAAAGCTTTGAGCTGTGCAGAACACTATCTGTGCAAAGCCAAAATTCAATGGCATAGCAGAGCCCTCCCCACCTCCTGGAGCCTGAGCATGAGTGGATGCAGCTGAGCCGGGTGGGTGATCAGGGGTTGGGGGTGCAGAGGGTGCCTACCCCTGGCACTCAGAAGGGCTCCACATAATTGCCAGGGAAGAAACCTACTTCCTTGCCCATGATGCCCTCACACCATCCATCTGAGTACCTCCGCGTGACGTAGATGAGGGCCCCAGGCTGGAAGGAGAGCTCGTTGTCTTTCTGCTGTGCATAGGGATAGAGGGTCACCACTGTGAGAAGAGGGAGAGAAATGCCATGGAGCAGGACAAGGCCAGCTCCAGGACAACTTGCCACCAGGAAGGGCAGAAGAGGAGGTGTGAGCCCCTCGATGCTGTCCTCTAGGGGGAGCAGAGTTGCTCCCTTGGTGTTGTGACCGAGGTCAGGGGCTCAACGGGGCAAAGAAATCTGGTGGATCCTGGTGGACCTGAGCATGGAGCTGCTGTACCTTTCTCTAGGTAGCTTGCTGGGACCCAGGTGGGATCCTCCACATCTGGTGGCAGTGGTGGGGTGAAATCCTCAAAGTCAGGCAAAGCCAGTGGTGGCAGCAGCGGTGGCTCGAGGTCATCAGAAACTGCAACCCCCCCCCCCCCCCCAAAAAAAAAAAAAAAAAAGCAATGGGGGTTAAAGGGCTCCACATGGAACAGAGGCCACATGCAACAGTTGTGTCCCTGTTTCCCCCACAATGAGAACCCCTGGACTACCTCAGCACTCACCTGGGGGGATGATGTCCAGTGGGGGCAAGGCCAGGTCCCCCAGTGGTGGGGGGTGTAGGTCTGTGGGAAGAGGTGAGGGTGGCAGGACAATGGCTGCAACCAGGGGAGGTGGTCCTGGGAGGGACAGGAATGCTGGTGCTGCAGGGATGCCTTCACCAGTGTCTCCTAGGGCTCCAGTCAAGCTGGGGGTTCAGAGGCAATGCCCGGTCAGAGGAGCCAGGCCAGACCTGTGGCTCAGCCCCTTGTCTTTGAACACAGACACCTGCCCCATGCCAGCACAGGGTGACACCCACTGTGGTCACCATGGTCAAGGACCTCAGCATCTGCGTGCACATCCTGTGCAAACCATTTCCTTAAGCCATGCCTCAGTCTCCCCATTATATACCCACTCTTTAAAGGTATTTTTGCTCTAGAGATGAGCACTGCCTAGAGCAGTGAATCTCATACTCCTAAAACTCATATATATATATATTTAACCAAAACCTCTCTGCAAGTGGAAGCTCCCCAGAACAGCAGGGTGACCATGGCTGCCCCAGGCCCACTGACCCCTGGGCCTTTCAGAACCATGCCTGTACCTGACCGATGTCAGAGAGGAGGTGGACAAGGCTGTGGAGAGCTTTCCTGGAGGAACCACAGGTGGCTGTATGGGCTCAGGGACACGGGTGCTCCTCCTGCAGGCAGAGCAGCTGCTGAGCCCCCTTCCTCCTCCCGCTGCACCTCCTTTACAGAAAGTGGCTTGGCATAGGGTTAGGGACAGGACACCAATGACAGTAGCATCACATGAATTTGTAGTGCACCTTGTGGCTCTGTAACCATCATTGTCACCTGCTCAGTGACACCAGCATTGTGATGGCCCTGATGGTCACAGGTGGTCCAGAAAGATAAAGTCCCCCACCACTGCCCCCCCCCCCCCCAGCCCTGTAAGCCTCACCCCAGGGTGCCTGCAGACTGTGTGGCTGACTTAATCCCTTTCCAAGCCAGGGTGCCTGTGCGGGACAGCTGGGTGCTGTGGTCCTGCAGGCATAAGGAAACATGGACACATGACAAGCACACTGCACCCCAATGTGCTGTCCCTGTGGGCAGCAGCACCCCTGAGGTATTTGCTCCATCCTCCCCCAAGGGATGCTGCCAGGTGGTCCAGGGAGCTGGGAGCTGCCCCAGCTGACAGAAACAGCCAAGCAGCAGAAAGTGCTGGTGCTGCAGTGCTGTGTTGCCACCGTGGGAACAGCAGCCCCAGCACCACCACTTCTCCTCCAGCCCCGTGGTGGTTTCACACTGTGCATGTACTTGTGGTGCTGCTGAACACCCCCCCCCCCCCCCCCCCCCCCCCCCTCCCCAGCACCTTCTGGCAAGAGCAGCTGATGAAAGCAGTCTGGGTGCTGGAAAGGCACTGTGGGAGTGAGAGCACAGTGGCTCAGCCCTGGCTCCAGCATTGCTGCCAACCTTGGCCAAGCAACTCCAGCACTGTGTGTCTCTGCTGCATTTGACCATGCCCTATTCTCCTCCTGCCCCAGTGGCATGAGTTCTGGGATGGGCTGGGGGAGAGTACAGACAGACACCCCCCCCCCCCCCCCCCCCCCCCCACACACTTCTCCCTCCAGGAGGGGTTTGAACCCATCTGTGCACCCACCAGCACAACCCCAGGTTACTGGGGACTGAGAAAGCCCATCTGAGCCTCCACCTTTCCATGGGACATCCTCCTCATGCTGACCCCATCACCAGGCTGACCTTTATGCCATGACCAATGTCATCCAGGATGCTAAAGTTGAGGGGTTTCCTGCAGTAGGGCTCCAGGCAGGGTGGGCCAGGAGGTGACATGATCTTCTGGTGGGCTGGAAACCTCTTGCTGATGGTCAATGACCCAATCTCCCGTCGAGAAACTTTCTCCTTGTGCATGTCAATCCTCTGTGGAGATGGCACTATCACCACCATCCCCTCCTGGGTTCTCCCTACCACCTCCTGCTGCCATCTCCAAGTCCCACCAGCCCTTCACAAATCTCCCCATATCTCCCTCCCTGCCTATAAAATAAGTCAGAGATCAGGCCTAATTCAAGCTTCTGCCTGATCCCGCTGGCCTGTGTGAAGCCCCCATAGAAGTCATGGGGTCAGAAGCAGCTCTTCTACATCTCATCAAGGCAAGCAATGCCCTTGATGCCACCATATCTACCTGCAGTGGATTTGGCCTTTCCTAAAGTGGAAGAGCAAAGGCATGAGACAATGGTGAGAGATTTGCAAGTCTCAGCCATTTTCCTGCTGCTTCCAGAGTGACTGCCAGTTCCCTTCCATGGCAGTAAAAGCTCCAGGCAACTTTCAAGTGGCAGGAAGAAGGCGGGTGGCTGCAGAGCTCTGTGCCAGTGTCCTCAGGCTCCAAGAGGATGAGACCAGTCTCCATTGAGGGGAGAAAGCAGCTAAACCAACATGACTGCTTCACACTGCAGGTGGCTTCCCAGGTGGCTCCCCTGGTCCCCTCCACAGTTACTTGCAAACACCCACACTGAGACAGTGCCTGCTCCCACTCCCCCCTCCCCTCCACCCCCTGGAAGACAACAGTTTCTGAGCCACAGGTGGACTTGTCCTTCAACAACCTGTTGGGTGACCACCATCACCCTGGGATGAGAGATCAAGCACTGCAAGACGCTCTGATGAGCTCCTGAAACCATGGTGAAGGATGGTCTCCAGTCCTTTTAAACTGGACAAATGTTCTAAGTAACAATCCCTTTTTCTGGAGACCACCCCACCCTTTTCAGGGCCCAAATCTCACAGCAACATGGACCCAGCATGAAATGTCAGTAGTTGGAGAACAGACCCACCTGAGCCATGCAGCTGATGTTGGCCTCTACCTTCCGCAGCTCGGCCACTTGCAGGTCTAGCAGCTGGAGGAAAGTGTTGGCCAGGCTGCTGACCTGGTACGCTACGCTGGCCAGGGACTGAGTGCTAAATGCCATTGTCTCCACCAGTGCCTTCTGCTTATCACTCGCCTGGAGGGCAAAACACACGTAGTGAGCCAAGCTGAGACAGCTGGTACCACACCATGTCACGTTCACTCTCCTGCCACCATCTGCATGCTGGGGTCATATGGGAGTGAAGATGCTTCTTCTTTCCAAATGCATCGCAGTTCCTCCAGCTCAGCCAGCAGGACTCACAAACACCAGACAGTCAGCAGTGCTCAGCTTTTCTGGCACTGAGGGATCATGGTGACTCCTCCCTGGACAGTGATAGCACCATCCTGGTGCAGTGGCATAATGCAGGGTTCTGCCATGCATCAGTGATGCCACCAAGAGAGGATCCTTTAAAGCACAAGGGGACCCCATTGTCAAGACACTCTCCTCAGCAAACAGGGCCAAAACAACCCTTTTCCCTTCTACTGCATCCCAAAAGCCCCTGCCCCACCTTTTCTTCAGCTGGTCATAAGGGGATCAAGGCAGGGAGGAGGAGGAGGGAAGCTGATGACAGCAGAGCTTTGTGCCCACTCTACATCAGGACATGTGGTGGGGACGAGCCCTGTGAAGGTACCCAGCTTGCCTCTGTCCTGTGAGGAGACACCTCCACAACCCCAGGGACAGCTTGAGCTGGTGTTCATGGTCCCCTCCCTGGTTATCTCTGATGGCATCAAAACCCTCAGAGGACTTTCCCTTTGTCCCAGTCCTAATTCTGAGAGCTGAGCAGAAAAGCAACTGTGGAGCATTAGGGGAAAACAAAGCAAAGCATGAGAGAAACCCTGAGAGCTTTCACTGCTGGGTAGGAAGTGAGTGGGGAGGCTTGAGCTGCCATCACCAAGAGTCTTCATCATCACACCACCCTCCCCACCCCCTATCCCTACCCCCACCCTCCCCCCCAAGTACCACCATCTCAATAAGGAGCTTGATAAGGCTCCTAGCTGACTCCAACATCACAGCTCACGCCATGTTGTCCCGCAACACCCTCACCTGCACATAGTTGTTCTCGCAGTAGTCAGCGACACGGTGGAGATTGCAGTGGTTGTCGCGCAGGACCTGCCTGGCTGCTGGGATGTCACACTGCTGCAGCTCCGACATGGTGCCGGGCTCAAGCACCCACTTCCTCTCCAACCGCCTCGGCGCCGGGTTTTGAAGCTCGCAGCGGTGCTGACGCAGGGCCGGCTGGTCCCTCGACATCCCAGCCCCCACCTCAGGGATGCCCCACAGGCATATGACCTATCTAGCCGCCGTCAGGCATTGGCCCTGGGAGAGCCAAGGAGAGGCGGGGGAACACCAGGAGAGGAAGCAAGCATTTCCCCAGCTCTGCTCACCATGGCCCTGTGGGGAGCTGGGCTAGCAGGGGAGCCCCGTTTCACAGCCGGCAGCCATCCCACCGGGGCAGTGGACAAGAGTGGCTGCAACAGCAAAGAATCTGGGTCATGGAGGAACCTGTGGTGCAGGGAGGGCAAGCAGCTGAGGAAGCCTGAAAGCTGTTGGTGTACTGGGACCCCAATACCCACCTCTGCCACCTGCACCCAACCTGCATATCCATATTCACCTCCAGACTCCAAACTGCAGTTCTTTGTGGCTCTCAAGGGGGAACAGCTTCTAGAGCAAGAAGGCCTGAAAGCAAACAGCACTGGAGACAGCAGGCTCAAAACAGGGTGATATTTCCAGGACAAGTTCTGGAAATGCAGTTCTGGAAATGCTGCAGTTCAGCTC
This sequence comes from Nettapus auritus, assembly GCA_011076525.1. Taxonomy (NCBI): domain Eukaryota; kingdom Metazoa; phylum Chordata; class Aves; order Anseriformes; family Anatidae; genus Nettapus; species Nettapus auritus. The sequence goes on along the minus strand of CM021791.1, from coordinate 5,649,518 downwards.
CAGACAGCCCAAACTTGCCCATTTCTGAGCATTTTGTAGCCAGCTTGTAGCAACTATCAGGGAATGGAGGAGCTGCTGCCTTCCCAAGGGGTGTGGGGCCAAGCCCAGATCCACTGCACCCAGAGAAGAGAAGTTCTTTCCCCTTGCCTTTATCAGACAGGGAAGATATATACCCCCTACAGCAGTGCTTCAACTGCTAGGTTTGCCTTGTGCACCCCATTTGGGATCAAGCTGTGCCTCCTGACCTTGCTCAGCTCAGGCTGTTCTTAGTCATCAAATTCCTGCTGGGGCCCATGTGCTAAGTGGCCCAGAGGAAGCTCTGTCCTGCTCTCACCAAGGGCAGAGCATATCCCCTATAGCACTTTGCTAATTGTGTTTTCCAGTGCCACAGGACAATGGGAGAGGCTGTGCTGAGCAGGTTTAGGGGCATGAAATTCCCACTTCCCAGCATTGTTTGAGGAAGGACAGTCCTGGGTACTTGAAAAAGCTCCCTCCACCCTCTCCTCCTCCTCCTCCTGCAGGCAATTCCTCAGGGCCTCCTGAGTTCTGTCCACAGCCTCAGCAACTTTGCATGGGCCAGATGGCAGCAAAACACCCTTACTGAGCCCACAGACCCATGAGTGCTTGCCTCCCTCCTCACATATGAGTACAAGGATGAGGGAAATTATGAATTTCCTCCAGCACTGGCTCTGCTTCTCACACCCTCAAGGGCCAAGAGCTACCCAAGCTGCTCCCTAGCCCCTCATGGTTTCCTTGCCCCAGCTTCCCTCTTCTTCATCCCTTCTGAAACAGGTGAAGCCCGCTCCAATATGCACAGGGGATGTTCCCATTGCTCCATGTCTGCCAGGCAGGTCAGGATCTAACTGCCACACAGACTCAGACATCCACAGTTGGAATCAGGGGCTTCCCAAGTGCCTTAGTCATCAGCTCCACAAAGCACTTCTCCTCTCCTCTCCTCTCCTCTCTCACCTCTCCTCTCTCACCTCTCCTCTCTCACCCCTCCTCTCTCACCCCTCCTCTCTCACCCCTCCTCTCTCACCCCTCCTCTCTCACCCCTCCCCTCTCACCCCTCTCACCCCTCTCACCCCTCCCCTCCCCTCCCCTCTCCTCTCCTCTCCTCTCCTCTCCTCCCCTCCCCTCCCCTCCCC
>CM021791.1:5523975-5648270 GCA_011076525.1 Nettapus auritus | reverse complement strand
CCTCTCCTCTCCTCCCCTCCCCTCCCCTCCCCTCCTCACCCTCTCCTAGCCCTCCCCTGCAGCCCTACCACTGATTACCCTGGGCTTTGAGGCTAATACTCAACACCTGACCAGCTTATTTGCGTGAGTCTATTATCAGCTTAAGGACCAAAGACATCTGCTCCCTGCTACTGGCTGGGAGATACAAAGGAGTCTTCAAGCCCACAGCAGGAGAGTGAGGGTGCAAAGGACAGCATCTTGTCAGCATATATGGGTTTCTGAACACCTCCACCACTGAGAGGGGGCAGCTCCTCATCCCTGTAGGTAAGTGGCTTTGCTTTCTCCAGGCACAAACACTATCGTAGGTGCCGCTATCTTCATCAGTTGGTAGTTCCTCAGAAAACCTGCAAAGCTGCTCCTGCCCAAGCAAAGGACACATTAGCTAGATCTAGTTTGCATTTATGTTGCTCTGCTTGTCCAGGAGACACTGAGAAATTTGATGCATTCCCATCTGTGTCCTCCTAAGGGGCTGCTAATCCAACAGCCCTAGTTTTTCTCTGGCCTCAGCTGGCCCTGCTGAACTGTCCACCTCATGCTGTTGGGAAACAGCCTCTGTGGTAGGCAAAAACAGCTTTAAGAACTAGGCTAGATCCTCCTCAGCTGCCCTCAAACTGCACCTTTTGCTTGATTTGTCTACTGAGAACAAGCAAACAAAAATCTGTTTACAGCAGATGGTATATGAAGTGTTTTGAAATGTGTGTGTGTTTCTTGTTTTGTTTTTAAAGCTTCAGCCCCTCTCTTAACATGAGGGTACTTGAGATGTTACCAGCATTTGCAATAGTGTTATGGCCAAAGTAATAGTCCAAATGCGCTCTAGGCAAAGCCCATCTATAGTTTAAGAATATGCCATTTATATGTGTGGTTACAGGGCAAAATGGCTCAGGATATGACAGAGAAGGAATTGTTGAAGATGGAACTGGATCAGCTGAAAAAGGAGGTGAAGAATGAGAGGCAAATGGTGAGTATTTCACCCCAAATGGAAATGGGCTTTCCCTGGGGTAATGTTCTGACCCAACTGTGCTGTGAAGGGAAAACAAACCACAACCCCCTGAAATTAAGCCTCATATACAGGCACAAGCATGTGAGTTCAAACCTTTTGCCTTGAGACAAGCATCCCCTTGGGGTTTAGACTCATGTCTCACAGTCCTGTGGCTGCAGCCCCACGGTGGAGTGTACATGGCACCTTGGGGATGTTCTTGGAGATATCACATCCATGGGTAGCTCCACAGTCCTCCTCTCCCAAAGGAGCAAATGGGTTTGCAGATGACAAGCAAGAGTGCAGGTCTGTAGTGAGGGCTTATTCCCGTAACCCATGTGGGGCATCTCCTTCCTTGCAGGTCTCCAAGACCGGCAAAGAGATCAAGGAGTACGTCGAATCCATGGCAGGAGAGGACCCACTGTTGAAAGGTGTCCCTGAGGACAAGAACCCCTTTAAGGAAAAGGGTGGCTGTACAATAAGCTGACACCCTTCCTCCTCCCTCCCTGCCCTGGCCAGGAACTGGGCTGTTTCATGCAGGAGCCAAGACTGTAAGAAACCTGCTTTTCCTGTAGCATGACTTGGCACTGGGGAGTCCTGAACCAATATGTAGTTGCATCTAAAGTAGCAAAAAAAAAAAAAAAAAAAAAAAAGAGAAATTAAAAAAAGCTATCCCCTCCCCCCCAACATGGGAGATGAGGTTCAGCAGCCAGAGCAGAATGTGTTTTTTTGTGATCATGTGACTTACATTTGGTTTCCACCAAGCAAAACTTCTGTATTTTTAGCAGGCAGCAGCAAACTGGGCTTTAATGAAACCATAGGGCTGTGTCTTGTTTCAGGCTTCTCCAAGCAGACCAACACTAGCATAGGCTCCAAAGCCCTGAGCTGAGCCCCCCTCCCCCTGTTCACTGCAGAAGAATGCTCCCAGTGGGACCTCACTTGAGTTATTTCCCCTTGGTGCCTGTTTCCCCATCTGGCACAGGCAGACAATATACTCTTGCTAGTTTGAGGCTTCCAGAGGTCTGAAGCTTTATTCTCTTTATTCCAATGTATACCCCCAGCCCATTAATGCTGTCCATCGCTCCTACTGACCACAGCTCACACCCACAATGCATCTAGAGCCATGGGATGGCCAGAGTATGTCTGGGGACTTCAACCACCACATTGTGAGACACAGAAAGGCGCAAGGCCCCAGGCAGCTTGTTCAAAAGCTTCACCCTGCCTCTTGCTTCATCCCTGGGAAACCCTCCAGCAGCCACAGGAGAGCAAGCTGTCAGGGCCTGCCTGCAGCTGTGGTGGCTCCAAACACTGCCTTGGCTTTACCATCCGCTCTCCTCTGCTGCTGGGGCTGTGCTGTGGGCAGGCAGGGAGGATGGACCAATTCCATACAGGTAGTGGTGCTGCGAAGTCTTGTCCCACAATGTCTCGTTGGTGACAGGGATGACTTGGAGCTGGCAGCCCAGACAGCCTCTGCTCAGAGGTGGTACGTGCATCAGGTCAGACTTAAACACAGCAATCGTAATTGCTACAAATTCAGGGCAGGAACAAACCTCTCCCATCACGTGGGACATGGCTGTGATGGTGTAGAAGGTACCCGTTGTGTATTGGGTATAGCCTTTGTCTCTCATGATGCTGGTGGAGAAAGCAGCCAAGGATGGGGCTCTGGGAGAGCATGGAGGTGGGCTTAGGCCTACTTTAAATGCTGCACATACAGGGTAATTGCTCCTGAACCTGTCCAGAGCTCCAGTGCTGTCCTGGCTGCTGGGCCACTGCTGGTCGTGCTTGACACTTGCCTGCAGGAGGCCGTGGAACTGGAGGTCCTCAGCCGTTCAGCCTCAGACATGGCCCAAAACCTGGGAACCCTGTGGAACCTGAACACAACAAAGAGGTTCTTCCTGGTTGCAACTCAGGAGGGAACACACACAAATCCTCCGCATCTGGTGTTGTGTACCTACCTAGCCATAAATAACTGAATCAATAAAGGTTTTGTCCTTTCTCTTGCCTACACTAAATAAATCCACTCAGTGTGCATTCGAAGCACAGCCTCTGTCTCTTGTGTCTGGAAAGGAGAAGCTTGCCACACAGCGCAGATCAAACCTAGCAATAAGCATCCGCAAGCATCGCCCTGCTTTATCCAGACCAGACACCCTTACAAAAAAAAAAAAAAAAAGAAGAAGAAGAATAAAACCAGCTGCCAAAATAGAGCTTTGTTGTTCATCCCTGCCCCTAATCCCGGAGGAGGAGGTCTCAAACAGGTCTGTGTTTCCTGAGCCCTGCGAAGATCGCCCGGTTAATCCCGGCTGAGCTCCCCAAGCCCTGCGTCAGAGCCAGCTCGGCCCCGCCGCAGGCCTCGGCGCTGCGCGGCCGCCGCCCGTCCTCCGCGGTGCGATGATCCAAGCGCTGCCCCCGCGTGGTAGGAGGGAGCGTTTCTCTACTGCCGACCCCACGCAGGGGCGGCAGCTGGACCCTCTCCACCCCACGACCGCCAGGATTCGTGGTGCTGCCCGGGGAAGCGCTCCGCAACCCCCGTTAGGGAACCCCCCCCCCGAAGCGGGGGCGCCGCTTAGGCAGAAGGGGGACGCTCCCAGCCAATAGCAGCGCGGGGAGGCGGCAGCGTCACTCCACGCGCGCAACCTGCGCCAGCAGCAGAACAGCGCCCTCCTCAGCTCCGCCCCGTCTGTGCTCACGCGCATGCGCTGATGAGAGCCGGCGCCCCCGCACAAAATGGAGGCGTGCGAGTGCCCGGCACCAGTAGAGGACGGAAGGGCTTTCGGGGCAGGCTCGGTGCCGCCACCACGGCACCGATTCGCGCCCGCCTCCCGGTGAAATATCGGGACAGCGGAGACAAAAAGGCGGCGAGGTCCCACCGAGATTTGAACTCGGATCGCTGGATTCAAAGTCCAGAGTGCTAACCATTACACCATGGGACCGCTATGGAACGTTTTTACCGCTGGTTCTTGACTCTCGTTGCCGCCTCTCCGGTTGCTTTCCCCGGCCTCGCTTCTGCGGCGGGCCTGGCCTGGGGCCTCCTCTGGGCGCTGCCGCAGGTAGCCCGCCCGCCACCGCACGCGTCGTTCGGCACCGCTCCACCGCGCCCCGCGGGCCCGGGGAGGAGCTGGATGCGCCAGGGCTCTGCAGCGCCGCCAAACCCTACGAAGTCTCCAGTCTGGTCGCGCCGGTGCCCGCGGCGTGCCCGCGTGTCGGGGCAGCTGCCTGGCAGCCGGCGTGCCCGCCTCTCGCCGAGACCTCGTTTCTTCTATTTTAAACCGGGGCACCGTGCCCGGACGCCCCTGTCCCCAGCTTGGGCCGCGGGCAGAGGGGCTGGTGGTCTCGGTGGTGCACGGCCCGAAACGAAGACGGGCTTTGGGCTTTGCAAAGGGCCTGAGCCCCGTGCCCAGCACCCCTCAGAGGTTCTACAAAAGTATACCGCATGCTCCTACAAACCCCAGTCGTGAAACAGACCGGGTTTGGGTCCCACCACCGATGAAGAACAGACGGCAACCTCCAAGGTTTCCCTGGGCGCTGCTGCTGCCACCTACACACATGTCCTCAGACACCCGTTTCCCCACCAGCACCTTTCTTTCTTTCTTCCTTCCCTGCAACTCGATTAAAAACACACAGGAACAGTGTTAGGCTGGTTTGTTTGTTTGTTTTCTTCTTTATTAAAAATAAAAAATAAAAACAACCAAAAAAACAGTGGAGTAAATCGGTTTGTGGCAAAACCTTGCTGGAAGAGAAATGGAGCCCACATCCACCCATAATCTCAACTCCACATCCAAACCAACATAATGCCTCACCAGAGTACAACGGAAGAACACAGATTAGATGAGGCAAGTAGGAGAGACAGGGGAAAGGTGGAAAAAAAGCTGAAGGGAGAAAAACCAGTACCATTAAAATGAAGTACAACTTTTTTTGAGGAATAGTTCGAAATTGCATTCGAGCAGCAGCTGGAAAGAGACACGGCTTTGCTCAGTGGGTTGATGAGCACTTTTGGGTGCACCTGTCCCATGGACAAGGCGCTGCTGAGTGCTCCTGGTGTCAGGATGCGGAGTAAACGACCTCATATTTGGCTCCATTGCAATTCATTGGATTGCTTTGCATGGCCGATGTGCTGCTCAGGACACCCCTCGCACTGCCATCAACCTGATGCCACCAACCTCCACCAAAAAAGATGCATAAACACATAGCCACTGGGAAAAAAACATTGACCATGATTTCCCTAGAGTCTCCCACCCATGCAAGATGGGGTTCAGCCCCACTATACTGGGGAACTGAGGAGGATGGAAGTTCTACTGCTGACAGAAGTAAATATCAAAGTTCAAAAGGAAAAAGTAATGCAAGATTGAGAAAAAAAAAAGTCACAACTAAACAGTTTGGACTGCTGAGGTCTGGATCTTTTTCAACTAACGACCGCTTTAAAGTGAAAAGAAAGCCCATAAATTCTATTTTTAAAGAACATTTTTCTTTGGAAAAAGAGTTGTTTTTTTTTTGTTTTGTTTTGTTTTGTTTTTTCTCCTCTACACTACAGCATGTGGAGTTGCCACTATCTAGTTTTAATCTATTGTTGCTAAGAGGTAGATAAAAATGACTTGGTTATATATATGGTCATGCCCCCGTGTTTGACATGCAGTGAAGCTGGCAAACTCCACAGGCACCAGCCATTTGGGGCTTTCAAGAAACTCCAGGGTTTCATCTGGGGTTTTGCCTCACCCAGAGTGACCCTAAAATTTGTCAGTTTTCAATGCAGCCTGACAGAGCTGGTTAAAGAAGCAAGGGGGGGGGGGGGGGGGGGGCAGAGGGAGGGGTATATGTCATGTTTTAGGGCCAGATTTCCTCTTGAAGTCAACATATTTGATCTCATGATGAATCCAGATACATTTCAAATGAACCAATATGCTTAACCGCTTGGTAACAAACACTTAAACACATTATGTGTTTATGTATTTTGATGATTAGCTTCTGCACTGATTCCAGACAATCCCACCAGTTTTCTGGGACAATCCACCAACAGCAACGCGAGCCCAATGTATTCAGTGCTGCTCTCCACCTCCTCCAGGATATTCTGCCTGCACAGGAGCACAGCAGCGCTCAGCGAGTCCTTTCCCACTCCATGCTGCTGCACCCCTATGGAAAACATTCACCAACTACGTCCTGCTGGACTTAAGTGTTGCTTTTCAAGAACCTTTACACAAACAAGTCAAAAAATGGCTTCAGTTCTGTCATACAGCTGACTCCTGGGTCTTAACTTGTTGTGGTTTTGTTTGTTTTGTTTTAGCAAAAAATTCCTCTCATCTTTAGGTCATGTTGATACTTTGCTAACACAGCACACAAATACTTTCTACAGTTCATAATCCACTGCTCTGCCACAATAGCAGGGATAGGCTGCCACTGCAGGCCAGGCAAAGCATCCTGGCATGCCCTGCCACAACTCAGCAAGGTATTTGTCTTCAAGAAAAATTAAAAATAATAATAATAATAATAATAATAAAAATAAATCAGTAAGGTACAGTAAAGCAGCAGGGTTTGAATGCACACTAAAGTCAGCAATAGGCTAACTTTCAAGGAGTCCAATTTACCACCCATCCTGACCAATGACTATCCTAAACCAATGGTCCCAGGAGCCTTCCTCATCAGATCTCTTTCCTCTTCTATACTGCAATGGTCCCCAATTGTGGGGTGGAAGGACAGGGTACCAAATCTGCCTCTCCACCACCTGGGAGGATGTGTCTTCTGATGTGTGTGAAGACTGTCACTAGGCTGTTCCCATGTGGCAGTGGTGCCAGACCCTCCCCTGTCCGTCAATTGGGTCAGCCTTGAAGTAGTCTGCATGTGTACATTTCCAGCTTGCATCATCTGCATATTCTCCAAAATCACAATTTAAGAGCCTCTGGGTGGTTTTGCTCTGCTCCAGATCTTACCCATAATCACAAATTATTAAAAACAAACAAACAAACAAAAAATAAACACCAAAACTAGTAAGAAAGGCTTATTCAAGGCTGAATTGGGATTCATTTTTTCCCTCCGTACACATTATTGATGTTCATCTCCTACACACCATACCATGGCAGCTAATTCCTTCAAGAGTTTTGCAACTTTAGATCCTCATTTTGCCTAACAAGTTATCCTGTCATGGCGCTCTGCTCCCAGTGAGCTGCTGCACAGATCTGCCCATCGGACATCCCAAATTAATTTGAGCCTTGGACATGTTAATTTGCAAGTATCTGCTTGGAGGCAGTTTCCTAAGCATTGGGCAGCTGGCACTTGTCCACCCACTTTCAACAATCAGGCTGAATTGAAATGGAATTGAAACTTCCATGCACTAATTCATGCTGCCAGTCACCATGTCCTTTTCTCATAGCAAATCTGTGTTCTTCACCTCCAGTCAGTCAAAGCCCAGGGCCAGGCTGGGCACAGCACATCCCAACCATTTGCTCTGCCTAAGCGGCCTTCAGAAGCAAGCACGTTATTAGGATGTTTAAATATTCCTATGCCCTCTCAGGGGCCTTCACTTTTCACAGGCTCACACTGATTTCATCCAAACAAAACAAAAGCCACAACTGGGGGAAAGAAAAAAAAAAAAATCCCCCCACACCCCAAAATCTCAGTTACTAATTTTTCTGAAAACAAAAAAAGTTCCAAAAATATTAAAAGCCTACATTCTGTGAACCACCAGGGGACAGAGAGGGAAGAACTATATTAAAAACAAAGAAACTAAATATATGTTTTCAACTGTTTTACTGTTTTATAACAAGTCTGCATTTCTGAACTTTTTTTTTTTTTTTTTTTTTTTTTTTTTTTTTTCCTCCCAGGAGCTAGAAAACACAATATTTGGAGCTAGAAATTAAGAGAGAATTTTATTCTGGTACTGATGAACTATTTGACTAACTTATACTGTTATTTTCAGTATTTACAATGGATTTTCATCTATTTTGACTCTGTAAAACTCTTTCAAGCCTGTCAGTGCAGTCAGACTGCAATCATGTCTGCTAGGAGAGAGCATGGCCCAATTGTTGCTGCTGAACCCCAACTCACCTCCCTTCCTTAGGGAGTCCCCAAATCACTTAGGGGATGAGAAAGTGGTCAGAACTTCGAAGAGAAAAACATTAACTGTTGGGTTTTGTTTGTTTGGTTGGTTGGTTTGGTTTTTTGTTTTCTCCTTTTCCCTAGCTGAATGACAAAAAAAGATTCTGATAACAATAATATTAGATGAATCCCCAAAAATCCACATAGCATCATGGTTGTTAGTCCTGGCAACAATATTTTGCCTGGTACATGGAACTGAGGATCACAACGTGCTTCAGATACATTAATTCATTAATCCTCACAACAAGCCTGTGAGGTAGATAAGAAGTATTACTCCCACTGGGGAGAAACTGACGCACAGAGATTTATTTATTTGCTTTCTTCTGGTTTTGCCCTACAGCCTTAGAGCCAGCCAGTGGCAGAGGCGGGAAACAAACTCCCTGCTCTACCCATGCACTGCTTCCTGCCTGAAGCACCCACCCTGGCACAATCTGGTGAGCCCCAAGACAGCAAGCAGAAACTCCCCCTCTCCTATCCCAGAGCTATCCCAGAGGCTCCCTACATGCCTGCCCCTGTCTCAAATTAAAAACTTTCTAAACTGACAGGAAAGGACAATTTCAAGAAATGAACTGATCTGTCATGCACCCCTTCCAGCACCTAGGAGGAGCAGGGCCAGGTTTGCTACCTCCTTGGGAGGGGGCAGCAGCTCAGAAGAGAGGAACAATTGATGCTGCTCATCACCCTGGTCCCCAGTGAAGATGAAGCCACAAGCAAGCATCTGCCCTGGGTTTAGCACACTGGATGTGGGTTGATTTTCTTGCTATTAAAGGGCTCCTATGGGAGGTTCCCCCTAAATTGCCTATTTTTCCAGTGTAAAGATAGTAGCTATCACGAAGGAGGAACTGCAGAGCAGTTATCCTCCTTTTTGCTTGCTTTCAGGTTTTACTAGAGATTTGCTTTCTGCTTCTTCACTCCAAGCCTAATTCAAGCCCACTTCCCTGGGCAGCCCGTTCCAATGTCTAACAACCCTTTCAGTAAAGAAGTTCTTCCTAAGATCCAACCCGTCCTGTCACCAGGCACGTGGGAGAACAGGACGAGGGGGAATGGGCTTAAGTTGCGCCAGGGGAGTTTTAGGTTGGAAGAACTTCTTTACCGAAAGGGTTGTTAGACATTGGAACGGGCTGCCCAGGGAAGTGGTGGAGTCACCATCCCTGGAGGTCTTTAAAAGACGTTTAGATGTAGAGCTTAGGGATATGGTTTAGTGGGGACTGTTAGTGTTAGGTCAGAGGTTGGACTCGATGATCTTGAGGTCTCTTCCAACCTAGAAATTCTGTGATTCTGTGATTCTGTGATTCCCCAACCTGGGGAGAAGAGAAACAGGCAGCAGCAGACTTGCCTCTTCCCGGCAACTGGGTCTGCCTTATGAAACCACAGCTGATGCTGCCTTCCCTCAGGGAAACAATTATATTCCCAAAAGAACGGCTCACTCTTATGTGACAGCACCAGTGATGTCCTAGCTGCCACAAAGACAGCCTCAGGAACTGGTGGCAAAGGGATCAGCCTTGAGGTGGCTTTGTGCCTGCAGCCATTTGCTGGTGAAAAGCATCAAAGGTGTCTCTGAATCATCAGACTTCAGGTATGTGTCAAGATCTTCTCACTGCAACAATCTGATTAACAGTACTGTTTTTTTTTGTTTGTTTGTTTGTTTGTTTGTTTGTTTTCTTCTTCTTCTTCTCAATGATAGTTTGCACCAGTTATCAAAAACACTTGCTGTTGGAAAATACAATTATAATCACCAATGTCTGAATACACTGTTTTATGCAACACTAAAAAGTAGAGAGCCAGATTTAAATAAGAAACTGTTTTTCCTAGGACAAATGCCAGTCTCTGAAAGAGAAGTAAAAACAGGCAGAAGCACCTTCTTGTGGAGGGGCACAAGTACAGGTGCTGCACAGGTGGGCAGGGGTTTCCTCCTGCTGCCACTGCCCAGCTTTGCTCCTTTGTTCCCATCTCCCTGGAAAAGGGCCAGCACTTCTCCATCACTACAGGTGAGCCTGATTCTGTGTTCCTCATGCACCCAGAATTTCTGTGGGGTTTAGGAGTGGAAAAGAGGAGTGAGGCTGGGGAGCCAGCTGGCCGCTTACAAATTGACTTTACCACCACTGATATATTTCCAACTAATACTCAAGAAAGGGTTGTTTTCCTGCAGGTATAATGAAAAAATAGCAAGATGGGACTTTTTTTTTTTTTTTTTTTTTTTTTTTTTTTTAAGCAGACAGGGAGAGGTTCACACCTATCATTCATTAGGGTTGTTCACTTTTTCTCTCTCCTTAGTGTGCATTTGCATAAAAAAGCTGGCTCCCATTTATTTCTGTTGTTGTTCTTCTTCTTATTATTTTTTTTTTTGATTGCTTGTCCTCAGTAAAACTAAGGTACATCTCTGTAAAATATTTAACAGCACCATAGTGGAGAAGATGGTTTGAGACTTCCTCTGTGTCAACACAGGGGGCCAAATTGTTTGCATTTTGAAAGATATGGCTTACAACTGTTTGTAAAATTGCCCAAGCTGGCACAGTTTAAATATCAGCAAACCCCATGTACACCACTTTGCATAGCCAGCTTGATGCCTAAGAATGGTGCTTGAAGGTAAGTCTATCCTCATATTGCCTTTAGTAGAAGATTTCCAATTCCAAGCACTTAAACAATTTGGTTTCCTGATGGAGTTGGATTGACAAAGACCTTTAATCCAGTGGCTTTTTTGTTTTTAATTTTTTTTTTTTTTTAAAAAAAAAAAAAGTCTTTCCAACTGAAAAAGTTGGTGGCTCCAATTTGTCCAAGTTCTCAAAGAGTCACGACATCTGACAGCTCTTGTGTCATGGTAAAATTCATTTCTGGCTTGAAAAGGCCAAAATAATATGCTGCTGCCATCTTTTCCACTATGTCTGAAGTTTCTGTCGTTCTCCATAGAGAGCTCATAACACTTGGTTACCTGCACATAACTCCTAGCTCATAAGAAATTATGAAACTTAACTTCTCTTTTCATTAAAAAAATAAAATATTCAAGACTATCAGCTTTTATATAAAATATCAGCAAGCCCCCCCCCCCCCCCCGGAAAGAGAAATTGCTTAGGTAACTTCATACCTTGAGGTAGCTTTTTTTTCCCTCTTTTTTTTTTCTTGTTGCTCAAACACACAGCAATATATGGTCTTCCCCTACACCTTGTTGTTGTTGCAATGTCTAAAAGGACAGTAACTGCTGCCATGTTCCCTTATCAATAAACCACCCGCCTTCCTGATGCTGCATGATCCAAATTCAAAGCCAGATCTCGCTTTGGAGGATGCACCCAGGAAAACGTCTGCTCAAATGGGAGGTCTGGTCTCCATTTCAGAAAGAAATGGTAAAAGCATCAGTGCAAGGTTTATTTCCAATTCCCTCCTTTTAAGCCTTGAATCAGCTCGCCCAAGGCTGCTCCCAGGTCTCCTCCTGCTTCCTGGGGTGCCTGCTTTGCCCCTCTGTCCACAGCACACTGCAGGCTCAAGGCTGCGCCACCTTCCCCCAGAGCCAGAAATAATTTTGCTTTTTCACCCCCCACCCCAATTTGCAGGAAAACCAGCATCAACCAACGTTTGGGCTGGATTACAGAGAAACATGGCACAGGGACTTTACCTGGCATGCAGCCCCCCTGCTCCAGTCAGAGCCATGGCCAGGGGCTGCACAGGACCAGGGCCCCTCTATCACAGCAAGGAATGCACACCAAGCCCTACCCCAGCCCCTGCATAGACACAAGACCTTACCCTGCATGGAAGAGGCAATCACAGCAGTTACTGTCCCTTCCAAATACCCAGTATTAAAAACAAACCATTAAAATATATCTAAAATATAAAATCCTCATAAGAGTGATGGGAATCAGTCACCATCTTACATTCATTTGACGTATATATTTGGTGCGGTCTCATGAGAACAGTTATTCTTACCACAGAAAGAAGGGTGGTGGTGATTGCGTTGTTTTGTTTTTAAATAAGGAAAAAAAAAACTTTTAATGTGCTACATTTCTGGAATATTTTTCTTCACCTAGAGAAATTTGGGTGGAGAGTTAAACTGGCACACCCCAACTTTGTTAACAATATTCCCCTGGATATATAATAAAAAAAATAAAAAAAAAAAAAAAAAAAAAGGCAAACCCAAAAAAGTTGTGTTGCCATACACCCACCTGTGGCTGAGCCCTGGAGACACCAGCAGGATTTCAGGGCACAAGTCACTTGCTCCAGGTGGGGAAACTGAGGCTGAGTTCATATCCCCAGCCACCTGCAGAGGACTTTGCAAAGGAGCTGCTGCCCCTCCTTGTGCCAAATGCCAGAGATGTCGGGGCAAAAGCATGCCCTGGCTCAGCAGCAAAACTAGACTGAAGAGCCAAGTCTGCCAAGGCTCTTTTTCAATGCCTGATATATCCAGGGCCTTAAAGATCTGTCCTCCTTTACACCCCCAAATCCTGTTGGCTTTCTCCTGAACTCCAGAACTGCTCTGCATGCATTTAGTTCACATAACCTGATTACTAAAGAGGTGCAGATTAATTCATACTTCCTACCAAGCAGGGTTTGCTTTGCTTTTGTTATTGTTGTTTTATTGCTGTTGCTTGAAGGGAGGAGGGAAAACCAAAGCACTTCCCTCGCCCCTTCCCTTCCCCATGCAGTTTTCCTCATCTCTGGAACAGGTTGGCACCTACACAGCTAAGATCACTGAGAAAACGGTCACTGCTAAAGCTGTACATCCCACTTCTGCCATTATTTCAAAGGCTTCAAAAGAAACGCCTTTAAAGTAAACTAACCTAAAATGAAGAGAAACATTAAAACAAATGAAACAAAAAAGTCATCCTGGAAAATAGAGGTGCTGTCCTGGCTTCAAAGGCACTGTACACAGCACAGGTGAGAGGGAACTTCTCCAGCTTGCCCTTGGGTGTTCCTAAGATTCAATAGGTTCAAAGCTCCCAAGGGATCCAATGGGAGTTGGTAAGTTTGATACAGTTTCTTTAAAAAATAAAATAAAAATAAAAATAAAAATAAAAATAAAAATAAAAATAAAATGCTCCAAAAGGTTTAACAGCTCTCTGGAAATATCCATCAGCTATGCTGCCAAGGCAGGAGAGGGAGGGAGGGACAGAGATTCAACTGCAGGGAAGCCCTGGTGGGAGCCAAAGATGAATGGGGTGGTGCTTCCAAAAGCTACTTAAATGAGAAGGCAAATGTTGCACCCAGAAGAGGGGCTGAGTGCTATGGCACTTGCAGGTTTGCTGCACTGTCATCCCTGGCACCCTGCAGTGCTCCAGCCTCAGCAGCACAGCTGGTTCTCCCAGTGTACTGCAGCACCTCTCAGTTTATTTAAGTAGCTGTTGTGGCATGGGGAGCTAAAAATGGATCAAATTACATGGTCTGATTCTTAACCTAGCCCTCTAACTTGGAAGCCAATCAAACTGCATTTTAATGTCAACCATTGTTGACATACAAAAAATTGTATCTGTCTATGGTAACTGATTCCCAGCCACTCTTAAGCCCAGCATTGGTTTGTTCCACTTTTCACACTGGTGTCATTGCTGCTCTTATTTCCTCCTTGCTTGCAGCTGGCCGCTCTGTCCCTTCTGATGTTGCTGCTTCACCTGGGCCAGAATGTCTCTGATCTTGCGTTGTGCCATCTGTGGACAAGAAGAGCAAAGAGGGAAACTGGGGTCCCTGTGCTGGTGTCAGAGCACCACTCCCTAGCTCTCCCCCTGCCCAGCAGGTCCTGTTAAACTGCAGGGAAATGGCACTGCATGTCACAACAGATGTTGACGTGGGCAGCATAGATAAGTCTGTCACAGAAAGAGTTCAGGACATTTTTTCATCCAACGATGACTGCATAGTGGGATGGAAAAAAAGAATCCGTCACTGGTTAGTTTCAAGAACATGCAAGATCAAATACTGGCAGGAATTGTTCATGGTGGCACAGGTGGGCTAGGTAACTCCTGGAGATCCCTTCCTCTCCTATTTTACTACGGTTTTCTCAAAAAGTTGGGTTTTGGACATCACACTCTGTGAATGGATGTGCACATAAGCTCACAGCTCTCCCTCCTTCCCTTACTGTCTCACATCATCATCCACAGCAAGGGGGACAGCTCATGGACACCCAATTAAATATAAAAAATAAAATCAACAGTTAAGTGCAGAAAAAACTTCTATAGGAGGAAATACAGGTGAATACTACCCCTTATGAGCCATTAGGGGATCTACCAGCACCAAGCTGCCAGGACCATACCTGGCTGGCATAGAAGTGCCCGATGATCTTCACAATGACTTGCTCGTTCTCATCGGGGGTCTGATCCCGTGGTACCACCACCTCTGCTGCTGTCAGGTTCTGCAGCTCATTGACCTGCATGGAAGGGTAGAAACCAACCCACTGCATGGTGTGGGAAGAACATTCATGTCCCCCAAGCCATCCCACTGGGAAATCTGTCACTGGGATTCCCCTGGCTGCTGGTACAAAGTGGATGCACTCTCAGAGACATCACAACCACATGATGCTCTCATCCCCTTCCAGATGTCACTTTTGCTTACAGTTTTGCCTCCTTTGCCAATGACCCTTCCCGCAGATGAGGCAGGGACCCGGATGTGTGTCTCCAGCTTTACTTCTTCCTTCGGTCCAAAAAAGTTTTCCTCCTTCAGCTTCCCATAAATCCTGCCTTGTGCCTGTAGAGGGGAAGGAATGTGGCATCAGGTGCAGCTTAAGATGTCCTATCCCCGCATGCCCCCTCAGTGCACCCAGCTTGGCAGGTATCCATCCTGGGGACCAGGGACATATGCCAGATCCCAATCAAATCCCAGTTCCTCAGGGTTTTAAATCAGCTCAGCCCCCAGGAGGGCTAGTGCTATGTTAAAAATGCCACAGTCCCGGGGAGTCTCAAAAGTGCACGCTAGTAAGAGGTGGCCATTCTGTTCCTCCCCATCCAGCTTTGCAGGGAAGGGGATAGTGGAGGAGGGCACTGGGAAGCCTCTTTCCCCCTCCCCCTCTCCCCCCCCCAGTGATGGCAGCAAAGGGAGGGACCTTGAACTGAGCTTCTGGAGGGCCTGTGATGATGACCATGCGTACTTTGGAGTCCGGCGTCTCCGGAGGTGCAATCTGGAGGGGAGGAGAGAGACAGTCACTGCAGCAGGGAGTTGCACAGGCAGGATTATGGCCATGCCCTCCTCCCCTGCAGTGCAGGATTGGACACCCAGACACATCACCTGGGCTTTTAAGGTGTTTTTCACCACCAGAAAGGCACCCACTTGGTGAGAGGTGCTGGCAGGACAGAGCTCCTTGACAGGGAGACACTACCTTAATAGAGGCACTTGCAAACCGGGAGAGCTGCTTGATGTGCTGGCCCTTCTTGCCAATGATCGCACCAACCGCCTGCGCAGGGATGAAGACATGCACGGTCTCTTGCTCCGGAGGCTGCAGGTACAGTGTTACTGCTCAGGCTCAGATGCCATCATGAGGATCTGGGTGGTAAAGGGCCCTAAACCCCCCTCTGCTAACCCAAGTGACAGCTATGCCTCTCCTGATGGTGCTGGGTGAGTACTTTGCTGTATTTGCAATAAGTTAAAGGTCCAAATTCTGCACCCACACTGGACCTGACCTGCCAGCTGACAGCAAGAGATGCTAAAGTCACAGCCCCATTCATTGAAAGGATCTTCCCAATGCAGAGGAGACCTCTGAGCTGGAAACAAGAGTGATTTTAGCTGCCACATGTTCACCTACCATGAAGGAGCTGTATGGCGCAGCTCCAGAGACACTGCTAGGAGGAGGAGGTACTGCATTGGAGGAGGCAGGGAAGAGGCCAACAGCAGCCAGGTTAAGGCCAGGGATGAGGTGAGATTGCAGCTGAGGGTGAGAGGAGAGAAATGGTCATTGCTTTTACCAAGGCATTGTCTTAAGAGAGCGCACATCAGATGAGAGGTAGGGCAGAAACCCTGCCCGGCAGAGCTGCTGTCCCTGAGCCGAGCTGCACTCACACTCATGGCTGCTACATCATTCTCGTAGGCTTCCCTCACTTTCTTCATGATCTCCTGCTCTGATTTGCAGCAGTTCTCAATGGAGCCCTTCACTGTGATCGTCCTTTCAGGGTTGTACAGAGTCAGGTCCTGCAATCTGGTGGGGGGAGGGGGGGTCAGTGTTACCCTGGTGAAGCAGCAGCACCATCTCCCTGCCATGCCTTCCCAGCAGCATGTGCATCCTCCATTCCTTCTCATGGAAGATTAGCTGCTATCATCACAGCAGGCACTGCAAAGGCAGCACCTGCCCCGGTGCCAGTCAGAGCAGGGATCAAAATAATGGTTTGCATTGGGAAGTCCATCCAATCCAGCCTTCCCCAAAAAAACACAGTTTAAGAGGAAGAAAACAATTCTCACTGGCTATAAAACCCAGCCAGACCTATGGGCCACTGCATCACAGAGGGGAAGAGGAAGTGAATAAAGAAAACATAATATCAAGATTTTTCAAGACAGCTTTGGGAACCAAAGTACCCATGCCATAGGCTGGTTTCCTATGTGATGGACAGGCATCTTCACCCACTTTCATCACATCATCCATCTCTTCCTCATTCTTCCCATCCACCCCAGGCTGGAAGAGGTCTGCCCTGGTTTTCCCAAAGACAGCAAGGAGCCTTACGATGAGATGGTGATTTTTGTCTCTGTGTCCTGCTCCACTTTCTTCAAGTTTCGCCCTTCTTTGCCAATCAGGCGCCCCACAAAGTTGTTATGTGCCAAGATTTTCAGAGGCACTTCATCAGCTCTTGAGAGAGGAATGAAAGAAAGAAAAAAAAAAAAGATTAGAGTGACAAGGTAAATTCATGTTTCCTTGCTCAAAGTACTCCAGCTCTCCCAAGGCAAGACTCCCACATGCAGATTGGAGTGCTACACAGGTCCAGGTGTTAAGACAGTAATGCAGCCCAGCAAAGAGCTGTGGATAGGATATGCATGCACAGAAGGGAAGGGGGAAACCTTACGTCTTGGTGTCTTTTGCCTCCTTCTGCATGATCTCCAAAATCATTTTGCAGGCAGCAGAGCAGCCCTCAGGGGTGGAGTGGATGCTGATGGCTTTTTCTGCAGCTCCTGCATTTTCTTTTCGGTGCACATCAATCCTGCAAGCACAGGATCAATGCTGGGGTGGGGCACAGGGGAGAGGCTCTGTGGCTTTCCAGCAGTGTGAGTGCTGGCTGCTCTACTCCCCCAGCATCCCTGCAGCCTGCCCTAAGATCAAGCACTATGTTATATGCACACAGGAAAGGCAAGGGGAGTTAATTCTGGGCTCAAGACTTGACATGGACACAGTAGCTATAAGCTCAAAACACAGAAATCCAAATAAGGCAGCAGCATCTATTTATATTTAATAACAGGAGTGATTAAGTGGTGGAACAAGCATGTTCCTGGGAGATGGGACGCATTGTCCATCAATTCATGTCTTACAAAAGACATGCTTTCCTTGGAGAAGAGCAGTAGTCAACACAAGATTATAGGCCAAATGCAGGTGGGTGAAGCTCAGCGGGCTTGTGATAAACAAGACCAGCTGAACTAGTGACTTCCCCATACCCTCCCTGAAGTTTCTCTGCTGTCCAGCAGTGAGGAGCCTGTGGGCCCTGATCCAGCCAGGGCTGTCCTGGCAAAGGGAGACACATGGGGAACCAGAAGGCAGAGCTGAGGAACCGCATGGGAATGTGGCTCTTGGACATACCACCCTGTACAGCTCGAGTGCCAGAGCATCCTCCATGCTCCACAAAGAAATCCAGCCTCAAAAAATCACTGCAGACCAGTCCACTAATTAAGGTGCAAACCAGCTCATAGGGAAGGGGAGAACAGACTCACTTGGACTGCGTCTGCTTGGTGATGTTCCTGATGGTGGCCCCTTCCTTGCCGATGATAGCACCCACATACTGTGTGGGCACCAGGAGACGGAGGGGAATGTCAACTGGCTGCTGTTTGACGGGTGCCCCTGCGGTGATGGGGGAACCCTGCCTGGGGGCACCACGTGCCCCAAACCCACCCCGCCGGCCATTCTCCAGCCCTTGCACGGACTGCTCATCAGGGATGTAGGAGACCTTCAGCGCATGGTTCTCCAACTGGTGCCCATTCAGCTTCAAGATGGCTCTGGAAGACAAGCAAGGAGATAAGGGATTGGGATGGTGGATGTCCCTCCCCAAGCAGCAGCATATCAGCACCACCCAAAACAGGCCAAACCCTCCCTGGCACCGAATGTCCATTGAGGAAGCATTGGGAATGGTGCATGGAGAAGCCATTGATGCCACAAAGACCTGGCAGGACTTTCCACCCAGCCTGGATAGGGCAAAATGTTTTAAGGTGGCTCTCTCTAAGCACCTAACCCTGGGTCAGGGGACTAGAGCAATGGGTGCAGGACAGGAAGGTGCAGGGAGTGATTTCCAGGTCTCCTCTGCCTTACTTTTTTTTTTTTTTTTTTTTTTTGGTCAATATTTCAGACCCATCTCCTAGTGGGGATTTTGAGTACTGGCTGCAAGAGCTGTAAACTGTCGATAGATGGGGCTGGCAGCAAGAGCAAAGTGACTACTCTTGTCACAGTTCTCCACAGCTCTCCTTCTAACCTCCCAAGGTTTCTACAGAGACAATCCAAACTGCAAGTTTCCAGAAACTGCTCTGTGACTCAGCTCGTGGTGGTGCTAAGCAAAGCCCTGCAACTGGCTGAACAGAGACTAATAGCCCTATCCCTGCAGGATGGGAAGGCTCCAGAGGAAAACACTTGATAAAATGTATGCATCCACAAAAAAAAGCAGGGGAGAAAGGCTGCAGACCTGAGAGCAAAGCTACTCACAAAAAGCTCTTTTGCTACAGGCTTCCTAACGAGGGAAATCCAAAACATTTCCAAGTGCAAAGCACAGGGCCAGTGTAGATAGACACTGGACAGGACAAACTGGTTACGCATGGGAGCAATCCCTTTGCTGTGCTCCATGCACACTGTGGTGCTGGACTCTGTCCCATGCTATTACAGAAAGTACAACGAAAGGGTGATTCTCCAGTGAAGCTTTAGTGCGGCCATACATACAAACACAGCAAGTTCGTGGTGGCCGCAGTTATGACAGCTGAAACATTGTAGGTCAGACAGTGATTTGGAAGCAGATGCTTTCGTGGGGTGACCGCACACAATGTCCCTAGAGACTGTGGCATGGCCACAGTGGCCACAACTGAGACATGCCCAACTCAGTGATGTAAACCATTCTGGATAAAAATCTATCAATTAGCTCCTCTTGGCTGTCCTCCAAGGAAAGTGCTGATTCCATCACTTTTACAGCTTTGCAGAGCCCTTCATCACAGCAAGAGGAAAGTGAAATAAACACAGCAATGAAAACCCAACTAATTTTCCATTTGCATTTAGTGTAAAGCCTAATCTTCGCCAGGCATGATAAGGATTGGAGTTGAAAGTCTCCCAGTGACAACCATTAGCCAGAGAGGATGCATGTTGCCTCACACCCAGGAACCTACCAGTTTCTATGATATTTGGCCTCAGTATTACTTTTTTTCCTGGAGTCACAATTCCTTAAAACATTTGAATACAAGGAAAAAATTGTTTGCTTGTTTTTACTCTTTGAACTGCAGAAAAAAAAAAAAAAAAAAAAAAAAAAAAAAAAAAAAAAAAAAAAAAAGAAAAAAAAAAAAGCCTAACAACTTGGATGTCTTCTAAAGGGCTTTAATCTGAAGGCAAATAAAAAGAAATCAGAACAGGGAACAGGGTGTTTCTCAAAGATTTACCGTATTTTTATCCCAAGTTTATGAATTCTGAGTTAATGTGACTCCCAGCACTGAAAATCCTATTTTCTGCACATAGGAAAGGGGACAAAGCCACAGCAGCATACCACGTAAGGGCAGCCTTGTGCTGCTTGGGTGGGCTACAGAGCACTTACTGCCTGGTCTGCTCCCGGTTTGCATAGGTAACATTAACAACGGCAGTCTCGCTGTCTGTGTTTACTGCAAGTAAAAGAAGCAGAAATTAGAGGCAATGCGAGCATCTCAGGCCAAGCACACCTGGAAAGCAGAGAGACCATGTTCAGGATGACCAGGGTCTGTCCTGTCCCAGCCCAGTGAGGGATGTGTACAAATTTTTCTCCTGCAAAGGAGAAGATTGTCCAAGGGTTTGAGACATACTGGTACTACTGACAATGTCCACAGACACTGTCCCAGGCAGCACAGCCCCTCCTGCTCTATTAAAAGGATACCAGTATGTCACAGAATCATAGAATACCCCGAGTTGGAAGGGACCCAATAAGGATTATCAAGTCCAACTCCTGGCTCCACTGGTCTACCCAAAAATTCAGACCATATGACTAAGAGCATGGTCCAAATACTTCTTAAACTCTGACAGGCTTGGTGCCATGACTGCATCCCTGGGGAGCCTGTTCCACTGCACAACCACACTCTTGGTGAAGAACCTCTTTCTGATATCCAGCCTGAACCTCCCCTGTTGCAACTTGACTCCATTCCTGTGGGTCCTATCACTGGTCACTAAAGAAAATAAATCTGTGCCTGCCCCTCCCCCTTGTGAGGAAGCTGCAGACTGTGATGAGGTCTCCCCTCAGCCTCCTCTTTTTGAGACCGTCCTTGCTCTCTGCACTGAAGCAGAAAAGATGCCAAAGCCATCTCCATCCATTCTCCTGCCACCCCTTGCTGGAGCCCAGGGATGGCCTAAGCTGCAGCCCCCCAGCCCTCCTTTCTATATCTAGGACAGTTATGGTAACTCTACACACATTAAGCATCCCTGGGGCAATATTTAAGCTCCTGTCTCAACTGATTGCCATTAGAAGCTGAGATAAGATCTGCTAAGCAGAGACAGTAGTCCCTCACCAGCCTCCAGAGGATCCTGAACCTTCCCTGGAGGAGCTGCTGGTGGCCCACGTTTGTGTGGCCTCTTTGGCTCACTGAAGGGAGGGCCCAAAGGTGCAGAATGACACTGGCCAGCAACCTGTGAGGGAGACCCATGTGCACTACCCACAGCCTCTGCTGGACTTGCCTTTTAGTGGTTGAGAGTGATAACAACAACAACAAAAGGACCCAGTGACCAGGCTGAGACCTCCTGACACCTTTAGCCAGGGATACAGCTGACAAACAAAAAACGTGTGTCTGTCCTCTCCATCCTCCCGCCCCAAATAGGCAGGACAGAAAATACCTAAGTAACAGCAAGTTGGCTTCTTTTTTCAGCATTACCTTGCTCACAGTTTTCTACAGTGCCATACTGGGCTAGCAAACCATCTAGGACCTGGAAAACAGAAAAACAGAAAAAAAAAAAAAAAAATCACATTACATGGGGACAGTCAGGACAGACCCAGGAAATACAATCAATCAATCAAGACAGAGTTCTAAACATTAAGATAGTATAAGCAATTTGAGAAACAAAGGTCCTGTCTGCCCCAGGATAATGGGTCAATGGGCCTCAGAGCCAGCTGTGGAGAGCAGAGAGGTAGAAAAGAGTCAGGGAAAAGTCCCAGCAGCTGGCTGGAAGAAAGGATCCATTTTTTTCCTACAATAGACAAATCATATAACACTATTGTTAATGGGGATTTTGTTGTTGTAGCTTACATTGCTTATACCAGTTGAATTTACTCTTGTAGCAGAAGAGGAACAAGTGATGCAGAAACAAGGATCCAGTATAATTAGACCCAGATAAAAACAAAGAAAAGGATGAATCAGCTTTAATCCCAAGTATAGAAACCTGTGGGGGAATTACGCCTTAAATTTGCTCTAAAATTCTTAGCGGCAAGTCCTTGTGCTGTTCTCCCCACTTGCCCCTCTTACCTCCCATCGTAGCTGGGGTGGGATGTTTCTGATTTGAATTTTCCGGCTCCTGAAATAAATGAAAAGCAATTAAAGCCAGATTTGGTGTCAGAAATTCATCCATCTCACATTGAACTGTTCCTTATTGATGTATCTAATCAAGCTTTGCATCCCCACATGCTTCCAGGGTTTCTGATGGCGTTTGGGTAATTACATCCTGCTTTACTGCCTGGTAGGTGCTAGATATATAGTGATAGATATATAGAGAGCTTCACTGAGAACAAGATGCCAAAATCCACCCAACCCTTCTGCACTGACTATAGCCGTAGCAAGGGCATAGCTAGAAATGCAGAGTTTTAACAGATTAATTACAATGATTAGAAAGCAAAAAGGGAACCCAAAAAGGGAACCATGCATTCATTTAACCTGCCCCCCCACACTGGAGACAAATTCAGGCCATAAAGGGGAGACTCTGGGGATGTCAGAAAATGCTGGCAGGGAGCTTCCAGGGCATGGCCATGGGATCTGGACACTCAGCTCCAGCATTCGAGTTAGTCTCAGGCCACTTCTCCACTCAAATTTTTGGCTCTTCCTAACCTAGCTTTTCCCAAAGTAGAAACTTTGTTTGTTTTGTTTGTTTTTTAATTCTGATGTCAAATTTACTCTGGAGGAGCTGCTGCCTGCCAACTACTCCTTGCCCAGCAGCTACCACAGACAGCTGAGGGCAGCTGTGAGACCTTCTGGACACTCCAGCACCAGCACACAAACTGCTGCTGCTGCCAGTACCCCAAGAGCCCTTGCCAACAGTAAATGCCAGGAAATGTTTTTTCTCCTCACCATTGATATTTCTACCATATGGTTTTGTCACCTTCTGCAGTGTTGGTAGCCCACAAAAGAAAACACATTGTGCACAAGCAGAGGGAAGTGGAGAGCACTCAGATGAGCCTCCTCGATTTCCTAATTCACAGCATCCAGTGTGACATCTCACAGCAGTAACACCCTTAGGTGCCCAGTGCTGCTTACACCCTTGGAGGGTGAAGCTTTGTGAGAGCAAATGCACAAACATGGCTAGCTTTGGTCCAATCAGAGTTGAGTTACGGGTGCAAATGTCTGCTGGACTCCTGCTTATGTTGCTGCAAAATATCCTGTGGGATTGACTTTTTAGCCCACTAAAAGTTCAGCATCTAATTTAAAGGCCCAATCTGAAATGAGTGTCAGTGCAGTGGGAGACAGTTTCTACCCTTACACCCAGTCAGGTTGCTCAGCAGAACATGGAACTTTAAGATCCCTAAAGAAAAGGGAGATTAAATGGCATGACCATCACAGGCAGCTCAGCACTGGCAGCATTATTTTGGGGTAAATACACTTGGACAAGCTCATCAAGGACCAACTTCAAATCCAAAGTATTTGTGAAATAGTATATGTGTGAAATAGTCCAAAAAAGGAGAGAAAATGAGATTCTAGTTGTTTTTTTGTTGTTGTTGTTTGTTTGTTTGTTTTTTCCTTCTAATTACACAACCTCAGAAGGTGGCCCAGCTCATTTGTCAATGAGAAGAAGAAATTGGTCTCAACATGAAAAGGTCAAAAGCAATCAGTATTATTTAGATACACAGGTAAAGATTCCTCATAAGCGCCTTTATCCTGTCAGGTAAAAGCATCTGTCTTGAGCTCATCCTCTGATCTACACTGAAAATTCAAATTCACACATATCAAAATGCCTGAAAGGGCTGGTTTGGTTGGTTTCAAACAAATCAACTTTGGATGTTTCCCAAATTCATTTAGATTCATACTGGAGGGATGGAATATCCAGAAAGATGTGGAATTGCTCTGCCATCTGAAAGCCCTAAAGAAGCACAAAAATACATAAATAATCAGCTCAAACATCAGCAAGGCTCTTGAAACACCAAATTTTATTGCTACTACGGATGCAAACTGGGGGGGGGTGGGGGGGGGGGATGGGGGAGGACACGGACAGATAAGTAGAGACACTAAGAAACCAGATCTCTTGTTTACATGCTCATCTACATACCAAAATGAATAGGAGAGAGATTAAGAAATTCAGATGCAAAGAACGTCACAGTCCAGCGAGGGACAAAAGGCTTTGAACTGACAGAGAAAATACATTTCCAACCACCCACCCCTGCCACAGAAACTTCTCCACCTAGCTACCTACAAGCATTTGCACAGGCAGATCATGTGTTCTTCACATTTGTGACCAGAATCAAACACCATGGAGAGAAAATAATCATTTATTAATTATTAAATATTATACAAATAATATTGTATTATTATATAATATACAATTGTATATATTATATACTATATAATACAAATAAATATAATATTATACAAATATTAAATCCCAGCAAGACCAAGCTTGGATAGAGAAATTAGTTTTATCAGCCCAACTGACAGAGCTGCAAAAACACAAAGCAGGTTCCTGTGAGCCCATATGCCCTCCTGCATTGAAAACTGCAGAGAAGTCCATCCAAGGAGCCAGCACCCTGAATATTTGTGGCATCAGTGCTGCAGTGCCCATCCTGTGCTGAGGCAGTTGGAAATGGGACTGCACCATCTGCCTTTCACTAAGATCTGAGGTTCTGGCTCGATATGGACTCACCCTGCAGCAGGTGGAAAATCACCCCGTCTGAAGAGCTGCCCCTGCTCAGATTTGGCTCCTTCCAAGACCTCAGCAGTAGCTGTGGTTAGAATTACAGAGGGAGTCATGAGTAAATAAATCCATCTTATTTGCTTTACTATAAGCAGGTCCCACTGTATGTTGAACCTTGTTGTGAATGTCACTCTTCAGACCGCTGAATGCGACAGCCTGGTTCTGCTCCCTCCAACCTCTGCCCTGTGCTAAGCTTTACTCCAAATAAATAACTCTGCTTGTTGGTGATTCCCAGCTTTTTCTTCACAATGTGCCAAACCCAGGGAGCTCCTCACTCTGCACAGCTATCTAACTCAGTGCACGTGACCTCAGCTGCAAGCTGGGACTGGCTATGGGGCTCTATAAAACACAAAGATGTAGCACCACCTGTGCTTGCATCCCTCAGGCAGGAATCACCCAATAAACCTGGCATGAGACAGCAGGAGGTCCTCACGGCCTCCAACTGTGCTGCTTGCCTTATGCCAAAAGCAGGAATATCCCAAATCTTTGGGGTGATCTGATGCAGAGCAAACCACGTAGTAAAAATGTCTATTTGCAAGTCTGGCCAGTTCCTGTCCATGTGCTGGTAGCTTTCTAAATAACCAAAATAATAATTAAATAAAAAGGAAAAGGGAAAAAAATGGGGGAAACAAAGAGGAGGGTGAACAGCTGTAGGGCTGTTCTAAGGGTAGAGGAAAAGTGAGTCCCAGGAACGGATCCCACTGTCACCATCCTCCTGCTTCATGCCCATATTGCTATTTGTGATAATGGGATTTTAGCATTCAACTATGTCAGTTCTTCAGCCCTCAAAAACCTGCAAAGCTGCCTGGCAGCCCAGAACAGACATCCTGTCTCTCTTGAGGAATCAGGAGGCAGACCGAGATCTTTGAAATCACAAACAGAAAAGCTTGATGCTTTCCACAAATCCTTCTGAGCTGTGGATAGGGCTCACTGGAAAAATAAAAACCTATCCTGATGCAACCAGACTGTAACAGGAGGCTAAGATGGCTCCATATTATGGAGTTGGGTTAATATTTGTGACTCCTGGACATCATGATGTACTCTGTCAAAGTCTTCCCTGGGTTTTTCCTTCAACTGTCTCTCTTTAAAGAGCTGAACACACTACTAGATTAAACCTCACAGGGGGGCAAAAGCGAAGAGATGGAGCAAAGTGCCATGAAGCAAGCTGTAGTGTCCAGAAAAGGTATGGACTATCCTGAAATATCCAGTACCACAGAGATTTTTTACCCTCTCATACTGTGTCTATCAATACAGCACCTGGACAGACTGCATGGTTCAAGAACAAAGTGGATCAGCAGCAACCTCTTTTCCAGAATGGACAAACTAATGCAGAGATTTTTTTATTTTTTTTTTTTGAAGAAGTGTCAGCAAACAAGAGCTCTGTTCATTCAGAAAATACCCACTACTGTTCTACGACAACCCTGAAACCAAGTGGAAACCACGCTTTGTTTTTAACACACCCAAAGCCCTCCCTGCTCACACAGCATTGCTGGCTGTCAGTGCCACAGCAGCAGCTACACTCTGAGTTGCACAGCACCTCTACTAAGGGCAGCACATCCCACTCAGCACACAGTGCTGGTATCCACTGCGTCCTTCACAGAAAACCCTGATCACACCACAGGCAGAATCATTACTAACAATCCCAAACTAGATGGGTTTGTTTCTTTTTAAATTTCACTGGGAAACATCCCAGTGCAGATTCAGCTGTCAGGAATTCCCTTGGCATTCGAGAGGGTGGCCAGAGCCTCCCACTTAATTAAGAATTTGCTTGCAATTCCCCTGGAGTGGACTGGCACAGCAGTAGTGGCAGTGACCCAAGAAAAGGGCACTAGCTAGTTACAAGCAGGCAGCCTGGCTGGGCGCCAGCAGGAGGATGGGGCTGGATGCTGCAAGCTAGATGCAAGCAATGGCAAAGCAGAATTGGTACAACCTTTTCTTGCTCAAAGTTTCCTTTCACTTTTGCATGAGCTTCGTGGGGTTGTTTTCATGGGGATGCTTTCAGGGGCAGAGCTGCTCCTTGCTGTGTTGCCAGCACAGGTGTGCATCATTTCAGTGAGGAGCTGCAGTGAGACTTGCTTCCACCTCGTCCCAATAACCTTTTGACCAAATGCTCCAACCAAGATGAGGCAGACAGTCTCTCCCTCAAGGGGGAAGAGCTGGATGTTTGGAGAGGATCACCACTGTACCCACACAGCCACTGTGCAGAGATTAGGATAAAACCCTCATCTCCCCACCTGAACCTGCAGACGCACCTCTTTCCCCCTCCTCACAGCACATGGAACTTCACGATGCAGACAGGGACACTACTGAGGGATTTGGATTATTTTCCAATGTGATTTAGCCCTGAGCATTGCAGGAGGCAGCTGGAGGGTTTGGTGTGGGGAGTGTATGGAGGAGTCCTATCATGCTGATGCCATGCACTGACGAGGTGGGTGCTAGCGCAGGGTCTGTGGCAGGTCGCACTGAAGCACAGGGCTGTCTTGGGACAAGCACTTGGAGGTGGTACCTGGCCAGTGTGGCAGTGAAAACACATGCTTTCCATAGAATGGTTTAGGTTGGAAGGGACTGTAAAGATAATCTAGTTCTCACCCCATTGCCATGGTACCTGATGCTCTCTCCACCTTCTGTCTGTATTACAGTGTCAGTAATGGTGGGTCGAGCTACACAGACACACCAGAGCTGCACATGCAACAGACATGGCTTCTGTGTGATACTGGCTACAGCATCTCCCTTACATCTGATGCCTCGTGGATCTTCTCTATAACTCACCACATATTTCTCAAAGCAAAGGTGACTAAGGGCACAATAGCACTGAGGGACCAAGTAGTTCCAGCAAAGTATAGCCAGGCTCCAGGCTCTTCACAGCCCTGAACACCAACCAAGCGTGACCATCTCCCACTAAAACCATTTCTGGAACTCCTAAAGGCAAGAGAATGGCCAAAAGACAGAGATACTGGGAGAACCTACTAGAACGGAACATTAATGAGGGGTTTTCAATCAAATGAAAATGTTATGCAAATTTGGGGGTTGAAAACACAGTGCATCCATGATTCAATTAACAGCATTTCATTTATCTAGTTAAGTTTTGATTCAGGAAAACACTTAATCCTGTTCTTAATGTGTTGTTGTTTAACATTTTAAACATTTTTAAATAGGAAAATGTGGTTGCTAAGACACAAATGTTGCCAAGGGACTCAGAGAAAAGTTGTAGTTGTGAGACATGAATATTGTCCCTATACTCATTTCACTGACAAGGAAAAAAAAGCACAGAAAAGGAGGTACCTGCTCAAAGACCACAGCAGGTCTCTATCATGCCTCTGAGCACAACATAGCACCACAGGAGCTGTCCACCCACTCAGGTGGGATTGGCCTCCAGGCTTCAGCCAATTTGCCTGTTATCTTTTGCTTCGCCCTCCAATCCAACATGGCTCTCAGCTTCCCCACATGCCAGTCAGTTCTTGTACTATTACATATGGACTTCACAGAGAGATGAGGCATGCATCATCAAGGCAAGAGAAAAACAAACTCACCAGATGATGCTGAAGCAAGCCTAGAGATCCTAATTCCTTACTTGGAAGCAGAATCACCAAAGTTTGAGACATACTTACTCAGAGGCAGATATTTTATTTTTTTTTCTGAATCTAAGCCTCTCAGAGGTGCAGGAGGTCCAGGTTTAATTTTCATAGCCTCTGTGATTTGGTAGGAATGTGGGCATGGGAAGGAACCAGAAAGTCCTCCCCTGAGCTTGCGAAAAGCCTAAATTCAGAGCTCTGAGATTAAGAGGCACTGTATTTGTCTTGTGCATTAACATCAAGATGAAACATTTAGGAAACTGAAGCACAAGAGTTAAAAAAAAAAAAAAAAAAAAAAAAAAAAAAAAAAACCATATTTGATTGGGAGGGGGGGGGGGGGGGGGGGATTGGGGGGGGGAGAGGTGTTGCGCAACCCCCAAATTAAGGGCATTTTTTCCACATCATTGAATTTTTCTGCCAGAGTTAAGGTCACCACTGCCCTCTCCTGGCTGTGCTGCTCTCCACCACGGATGTCCCAGCATCGTCGCTAGGATTCCCAGGTGCGCATTTGTGCCCCTTGCTTCAAAGCCTGGCTTCACTGCTGGAGTTACTAACTGAGGTGGACTTGGACCATGACCTGGGCAGTGAAGTGGGACAGGTGAGGCACAGTTATACCCACACCCATAGAGCAAAAGGAGAACCATCTCCATGCCTCCAACACCTTCTCCCAGACCTTAATTTAATGTAATCAGTGAAGCAAACTTACTGCAACATCCCTCATCACAATACACACATCTCTTATAATACCCTTTTTTCTAAAACCATCTTCTGTTATTTTGAGCCACTATCTTGCTTCTTTTTAACTCCAGTGACTTGCTTGTTCTCATATCCTAAAACCTCACAAAGCAATAACGTATCCATAAACCACATGGTGGCAAAAACTCTGAGGCCAGTGTTTGCTGTTAGCTGGGGATCCCAGCTAAGGCAAGAGATTAGAGTTCCAGCTGTGTGTGCAAGAGCAAAGCCAGAGCTGCCAGGTGGCTAACTAGAGAGAGGGATTTGGGGGTGGAATAAGAGGAAGAGGAGGTTGAGAAAGAAATATGCAAATACATATAACAACATTAAAACAGCAGTAGCAAAACATAATAAAAAGCATAGAGAAAACCTGGCTCATCCCTTGAAGATTTGCTAATGAGGCCAAGAGAAATGATCCAAAACACCCTTCTGAGATCATGCTCTTAGGAAATCAACAAAGGCATTCAGCTTCTTGTAGGAACACAGAAGCATACCTGCCATGGGATTTTGGAGAAATGCATATGCATCCTCCATGCACGAATATCATACAGACCAACTTGCCCTGGTTGGTAGTTATCTCTGACGAGCAAGCAGAACATGATAAACCTTTCCATCAATCATCTCAGCAAACAGAATTTGATCCTGGACTAATAAATCTGTTTAATTGGTTTCTCCCCATTAGCTCTTTTTTTGGAACTGCTTTGTACACAGAGAATCATACCTAATAATTTTTCAGAGAGCTGCTGAGAATGAGAAGTTGTCCACAAACATCCCTCTGAAAGACCAAAAGAACTCATTCCTGTTTTTTAAAGAACTGCTGAATCTCAGGCGGGGGAAGAACTGGTTGATGCCCAGGTGCTGGGAAAAAAAAAAAAAAAAAAAAAAAAACTTAAATTCCCTACTCTACAAAGTTGCTGTGCTACCTTTCCATTTTCCACACTGATCCCAGGTAGATGGTGTTGGCATGAAGCACATGCCATATCCACCCAGCTAAGTGTCAACCTTCAAGAGGAGTCAACACCTCATGCTTCAAAAAATGCGAGAAATCTCAAAAACCTTTATATTCTACACACCCAGAGGAGGACTCTAATCATCCCCCAGACTTCTGCAGTTATTCCTTGCCAAATCAATACATCAAGTATCTGCAGACAGGACAAGTTTAACAGTAAGTAATAGAGAGGAATGATGGATGAGTTTTATACAATGTGTCTATTATCTTCCAATTCTAATTTGCTGGCAAGTTGCCATTTATTGAAAAGATCTTTCTGATGCTATGAACAGGACCCCACAACTGGCAACCCAGCTCCAAAACTGAACAGGACATGCTGCCTCTGACAAACAGGCAGGGGATAATATTCTAGTTCCTTCCCAGCAGACTCCAACCATGGCTCTGCCCAGTCCCACTTCACTGAGCAGCCAGTGAAACAAGTTGAGAGATTTTCATCCCTTAAGAAAATCTAAAACTGCAAATCTCAAACTAACCTTAATCAAATCTGGCCCTTGAGCTCATACTGACATCAATCAAGAACTAGCTGGGCTACAAGCACGCCAATATATACAATGCTTAAAGGCATATTGTCTTGCAGATATCACATATGGAGGATGGGACAGAGAAAGTGTGTCTTGTTCCACAACTCATCTTTCATCTGTGAATCTCAAAGCACTTCTGAGACCATTACTTTGGAGAACAATAGAATATAACATCTGCCAAAGCAGCAGGGCAAGGGAACATGTGGTATCATCTGCATGCCCTCAAAATGTTGAAGCAAGCACTTCCAACTTCACATAAATAAAAATAAAAGTACACAAGAGAAAGTATATGCTGCCTTTTTTTTTTTTTTTTTTTTTTTTTTTTGAGACCTGCAGTTTCACACATTTCAGACCATCTCTTTACCCACTATGACTGGTTTTGAACAGAAAAGGTACTAAGCATGGATTCTCACTCAACCACATGCCTCCAGGAGCTCTGACTCAAGCCACCAGCACAACACAGGTACAGATTCATCAGAGAAAGCTGCAACAAAAATCAATAAGAGTCTCCATGCTTGGCTCTGTGCCAGTGGCACTGAATCTGTTTTCAAGCTAAATCAGGTTAAACTAGTGTAATGACTGCATGCAGACAAGCTCTCAAAGATCAAAGTGAACTTGTCAAGGGAGTCTAGTGAGAATCCAGAAGTTACAACACAGATTATACTATCTTATGAACTCAACTCAAGGGTGGAGAATCTTGTACCAAAACTCAAGTTAAAACCTGTGATGCCATACCCAGGCCTGCCAGTCCTCCTCCTTTTTTTTTTTTTTTTTTTTTTTTTTATTTTTTTTTTCTCCAGACCTCCAACAGCCTGTAGAGGGCTAAACAGCTATGAGCATCCCTCATCACATCCCCCATCACATCAGACATGAAGTTTGACACAGACCTGTGAGAAGTTCCCAAAGCCCCTTCGAGCTTTCATGGATCTGTGTACAGGGATCAGACAAGCAAGGAAGACAGAGAAATGTGATAGCAGGTTTGGTACCAAGACTATGGCTGAGCACGAGCTGGGTTGAAAGTGTTATGTTTTTTCCACTGACAAGTGAAATCAAAATGTTTCTGTTCTTTCTACGGGAAGGTAAAGAGAAGAAACAAACTGATATGAAATAGTACAAGTGGGACTTCTTTTCCTGCATTTCCAAGATAAATTTTAAACAGGAGAATTCTTCACCAAATCTGGTTGAAGCCAGACTCCCTTTCTCTTGTACTTCCTCTTCAGAAAGGAGGTGGGAGCAAAGCAAAACTTTTCCAAGAAAACATGATCTGTGGTTCTCACTAAAAAATAAGATTTTCCATGCAGAGCCCACAAAAATCACCCTTTGGGAGCAGGAGAAAAGATGCCACTGAACTTACAGAGAAGCTAGAGGCACCCCACAGAGTCTACATGGATGGAGCCACGTTCTGGTTTCTTGCTGTGGCTCCTCCTTAGGTATCTAAATGTTTTGGGAGAAGGTTAAACAACAGGGTGGTTAAACCTCTCTGGCTTCTTCCTTCTCCCAAAGCTGGAAGAAGAATTTCTTCAGCAGAAGAAATGTGAACTTTCCAGATTGTGAATTTGTTAGTCCCATTGTTGTTTTTTGTTTGTTTGTTTGTTTTTGTTTTTACACCAAGAGTGTCAGGATTAAGAGGAGAAAAGGAAAAATCTGAAGCTCGGGTAGGACAGAGCAGGAGCTGAAAACAGCAAAAATAAAGCTTTTCTACTTGATTGCCATTCATCTTATTACAGGGATGCCTAAGCAAAGCCATTTAAAGCCCACTGGTACTACTTTGGCACAGGCAACATTAAAAGCCAAACTGACACATACACCAAATAAATTCATTGCACAGTTAGGGGAATCCAGCACAAAGCTGTCTCAATATCTGATCTGGATTTTTTCCTAAGTGAATTCCCCACAGACATGTTCAAGTCCTCTCTCCTGTCTGCCTTCCATAAACATTCACAAGCCAAGTTTTACTGGTACAAACAGCAGCAGAGAGTAGC
Source organism: Nettapus auritus (assembly GCA_011076525.1). NCBI lineage: Eukaryota > Metazoa > Chordata > Aves > Anseriformes > Anatidae > Nettapus > Nettapus auritus. Next base: position 5,615,942 of record CM021791.1, on the reverse strand, counting down.
TTTCAAAGTTGCATGAACAACTTTGGGGAAACTAAATATAAAATTTGCACTGTGCAAATAGTCATGCCAGGCATGCAGGCATGTGCAACCAGTAAGGCACAGAAACAATACCACAGGACAGATAAAAACTCATTGTGCAAACTCTTCATTCAAGCCATAGTTTTAAAGAAATTGCAGAAATTCACTCTCCACAAAAAAGTATCAAATATAAAACCCACAGCTACTTTACATCTTTGCCATAATCAAGAATAGGCTACAGATGTCAGAGAAATTTGTTATTAGTTCAGCTGTAACTGAATGCTAAACAATGACTATATAAAGTTCATATAAAGTTGTGTACTTAGGCTCAAATTCAGCACATGCCTCATTTTAACATTGAAGCAGCCCCATTAACTTCAAAAGATGACTTCCCTGTTTAAAAGTACGTCCTTAGGAGACTTATGAATAAGAGCCTAAAAGCAGAAAAATTATGTGAGGTTCATGGCTTTCCATGAAATTACACCTTAACAAACAACGCCATAAAAAGAGTATAGCAGCCACATCTTCCTTATAGTGGAGATCACAAATTTCTTTTATTCTTTGCTCATTTGACCAATTTGTATACACTTTTATGCCAGAGGCTTGAACCACAGGAGATCACAGCATAAGCTAGTGTCTTCATAGCAAAGAAAACAAATTCTCACATATATTTAATTTATATAAGTGTGTGTACACATGACTACTACCCGCTCTGGTGATCAAGCCTGTTTGGACATGACCAATATTAAACAAGGAATAATTTGGGTAAGATTGAAAGTCCTGGATATAAAGCAAAACAGCAGAGGTCATCCCACCCCATTAGCTTTCCTGTTGAAGATACGGTGTTTCCCAACATCTCAGGTAAAAGCTGCTTATTGTTTGTGATATTACAATATAGAAATCATTTACCTGCAGGTAGTTCTCTACATGCAACATATTCATAATGTCTGATCCCACAGCCTTGATTCGTGAAAGAGTTTAAGGAAAGACAATGCTTTTCAGGACACAAATATCAGAGAAAAATGAGAGCTAGAAGGGAAAATCATCCCCACCTCCCTGTGCAACAACTTAGTGTCCCTTATTTTGCATTTAATCCACAAATCCAGATTTCTTTTCAAGCACATTCACCAGAAGGAACCATGCTACTGAAATTCCCAGTTTGACGAGCCTTTCAGCACAAGCACTATATGCAATGGTTCTCAACACAGCTAGAAGCACAAAAGCAGGGGGACAAGTAAATTCTCTGGATTTGATAGCCTGTATGGATGGCATTCATCCCCCACCTCAGATGCTTTGGGGCAGTACCAGGGGCTGAAGACACAGGACCTGGTGGGACAATCACTGCTTAAGCCTCCCAGGCATCATCTGGCAGAGCTAGCGGATCAAAATCTCAATAATAAAATAAGAAACCACACCAGTCAGATTTTTCAAAAGTACTCAGCATATCAGGTGCTAATCACATCTGAAAATGTAGTTTTTATTTAGATGATTAAGTACAACTTGGAAAATCTGGCTCTGAGTACATTTTTTCCCCCATCTCCTTTTATTTGGCTCAAGATCCTCATCCCCCCATTTTATACTCCAGTACGAGAGTTTGCTCCCGTAAGAGCTACACTTTCTACTTTGTAAAAGGAAGCTGCTGCAGGACCTGCATCAGAATCCAACTTTCTCCTTTTGTGCACATCAGTTTCATTGTAACCTCAAGTGCTGTTTACACTTCACAGTACCCCCTGGATGGTGCAGGATTTGCACCTTGCTGTGCTCTGCATGAAGCCTTGTCAGAGTGGTTCCTGGTGCATGAGGTTGCTGCTACTTTTATTATAGTCATACTGTGTTCAGAGCACGGTAAACTTAATGTGGTGTATTACTCTTGAAAAAGTGTGGACCCAGTTCTGCTGCAGATGCAGGTGGATTACATTTTATGTCCTTAAACTGTTTTCCTGCAGAAGGACCAGACAATTAAGGTAGCCAGAAAAGTGTGAAGTTTCAGGTCTGACCATGTCAGAGCTCCCAAGTGTCAGTTACAATAAAACAAATGACCCATTTCCTGATGGATCACAAGTGTTCCTCTGAGAGGAACAGATGGACAGATTTTTATGTTCGTTTATTATTTCTTTTTCTTCTGGGAAGGCTGCACTCCCCTGCTCTTTGGCATCAGGAGGTCAGAGCAGGCTAGGGGTGCATTTGTGCTTGTGCTACTGCCCTGATAGTGCCCTCCTGACTGCTCTTGCCCTGTTCTCAGCAACGCCTCCCTCTGCCGAGGCTCTGCCAGGTCCTGGCCCATCACTTTGAGCAAGAATCAATTAAATGCCCTCTGCTCTTCAGGTTTATTAGCCATTTTGGGGAGCAGCTCCAGTGCAGGGCTTGTAGAAGGCTTGACCAGAGGCAATAGCTCAGGGAAGAGTGAGTGATAGCCCATGGTTTCCCAAAAGCACCACAAGTAGCACAGAAGCCCTCCATGGCACACACAGACCACTGGGATAACCCCAGGCACCTTGAAGCCACAGTACTACAGAAACGTAGAATCCCGCTCCAGAAACTGCTCCAGCACAGAACCTGCAGCTCCTGAGAGCCAGCACCCACCCACAGAGACCAACCATACGCTCCCTTCAAAACCTCCTATCCACAAGCCAAAGGCATGCCAGTGTCATGCACAACATTCAGAATGAAGCCAAACCCCAGGAAATGTGCAGTGTCCCTTACAGGAGGAGACGGCAGGAGCCAGCACGGTGGCATCAAGCCAGAAGAGGGCTGCAACCCTTTTGAGACCCTTTGCAGAAAGTCCCATTCATTGCTGCCTCCGTCCAGAAGAGAAAACTGGGCAGATTTCAATTAAAGCATGTTTTTTTGTTTTTTTTTTTAATCCTTATACTTAGGATCGTGAAGACCTCTCCAGCATCTTCAAGAGTGTGCTATGGACACTGGACATAAAAAAGATGGCAAATTGGTTTCCACTCCTGTTCAGTAGGCTATTCAATCAGAAGAATACACACTCTGGTTTTAAGAAAAACAGCTTAAAACAACACCTGACACTAACTTTCCAACAGAGAAGCACTTCAGTTTCCCAGGGGCATTACCAATACACAAGCAGTATAAAACCTCCAGTCCACTTTGGTCTGAGACATCTTCACTAGGTTCACAGCATGACAGGTGGGAAGGGACACAGGAGGTATCCCAGGCCAACCTCAGTGTTTCCTCCAGCCATCCCATCTGCAGGTAAACAGGTTTCGAAGCTGCTCAGGCAGAATGGCTTGCACATCACAGAAAACATGCAACAGAGAAGAGAGGCACATGCACACCCACAGCACCACTTACAGAAACAAAGAAAAGAGGAGGCCTCTCTAATTTCCCCCAACCCCACAACATCTAGGATAAGATGGCAATTGTCAGGTAAAGTCCAGCAAAGATTTCTGAACTAAATTCACATGTGCTGATAATGACCAGTTGACCTGGGAATGCAGTCAGGATAAAACAACATACAGATTACTGGAGAGAAGAGAAACATATACCCTTGACCCAGGTCTGCGTTTCTAACTTCTTAAAAAAAAAAAAAAAAAAAAAAAAAAAAACACTTTCTCCACTGAGCAGACTATCCCACAACTGCCTCTGCAACGCTTCGTGGAGCAGGTAAAAGCAATCCCAAGCAGAGGCAGAATGCTGCAGGACATTACCCCCATCTCTGAGGCATTTTTCTCCCATGCTAGTTGTTTCCCTTCCCTGAACAAGTGCATTTTTAAATAGCTGCAGGTATTCGGTGAAGGATTCTTCCATACATTTGAATACTTCACACTCGGCACAATAAGAATTTAAAGTTGCAAAAGGGCTCAATACCATCAGTTGGTGATAAACCTTGCAGTGAGGAGGATGGACGGATCTTGCACTCATAACTCTGCTGTTCCTCCCCACCCCCACCCCCATCCCTTATTTTAGCTCAGTTTGTTTGGTGTCTGGGAAACCCCTCACACAAACTGAAAGATGCAGCTGGCTGCATGCATTAACACTGCTCAGGATTTGTCGATTTAGCTGAAGTAAAGGTGTGAGCTCCTATTAAATGCCTTCAGGCATGCTGAAAATGGGAGTTTTCACCTAAAACTTTTGAAAGTTTTATCTCTGGTGAATCAAAACCCCAGAAATGTCTCTGCAACTTCTAAAAAATGCCTTTTCCTCAAAAGAAACCTGCAACCTCCATTTCTACGTCCCCTGAATTATTTGCATTTCCTCCTGCTCATCTGCTGTCCTCCTCACTTTTGGGGAAGTGGGAGACACTGGCATACCCCAGGTGCCTCTCTGTGCAGTTGCTTTAAGCTCCCACTTCTCTCTGTGCCATACAGGTATGGCCCCATTTCTAGAGTATTATAGCTGCCATGAAAGCTGTAAACCAGTAGCATCAGTAGGAGAACCAGGAAAAATCTTTTATGGCTGCATTGAAGTAGGCAGAAATACCAAATTTGCTAAATTCAGCAGATTTGGAAACAAGAGGAAAGGCATGTCCTCAAGTCAGTAATGCCATCTCCAGAAGGAAAAGGGGCTGGAGACATTTCCTCCTGCCCCAGACTGGAGTTTCATACTTCTGGGCTAACTTTGTGCCATCCTGAGCAGCCTCTTGAGCCTCCTGAACTCTCGCAAACCCTACTGGTAACTCTGGAAAACATTCTAGGGGCTTGGGTTGTGGGAGAGGGAAGAGATCTACATTTTTAATTATGAAAGGTCTCAGTTTTCAAAGTGAGTACTTTAACCCCACTTCCCTTATCCATATCTGTGGTTTGTTTGCTTGTTTTTTAACCTAAAAGACAAAGACAGAAGCAGATTAAACTGGAGAAGCAGATTGAGCCCTAGCAATTGCCACCAATTCAGTGATTTTATTTTTGCCACCAAATTAATTCTTTTCTTCTGAAATTAAAAATCAAGCACTTAAAGCAGGCATCTGAGCAGGACAAAATCCATCTTCCATTGGTTCAAAACTTGAGGCTACAAAATTTATGATTAAATTGCAGTTTCTTGTGCTTATTTCCCAGTTACTGCTCCAACTTGGAAAACAGGAAGGCATTTCTTTAACTTCAGACTGCAAATTGTTAAATATAGTCATTCTCCCAAGTTGTTAAAATTAGTCAAATTATCCCAGTTTTAAACCAAATTGATGAAATTTGCTCACAAATTATTAATCCATCATTGAATGACATTATTTCTATTTTTTATAGCTGGAAAACATTAAAATTTATTAATTTCAAAATGATCAGTTCTGAGCAGTGTAAATTCAGTATTGCAGAGTTCAGCTCAAAGATGTGCACTCAAAATAAATAGAGAAACTCAATATTATTACCCTTTTTGGTAATCAAGAAAAGTAGTAACAAACCAAATCACATTAAATATCCTCAGAAAAAAGCATTCATCCTGTGTTTCAATTTTCAAACACTGCTGTGTACAAGGGTATTGCTAATTTTGTAACAATACTATAACTTGTAAAGCACATCCGTTCTAAGGCATATGCCCTTAAAATGGACTAAGGGGATTTTTTTGTCTCAGTATTCAGTCTTTATTTTACATGAAAAAACTACCAAACTTTTTTTCAGTTCATTTTGTCCACAGAATCCAAACAATATGAGGGAAAAAGGCACATTTTCTGATTCATAGACACAAAGTAAACATAGTAGCTGTTATCAAGTTTTAAAATATTTTGTTACAAATAATTTATTATATGATTATGCGCACACAAAGTATTTCTCCAGTGCAAAAACATTTTAAACAAAGACTTAAAAGACAGTGATTTTAAAATTTCTCCATCCAATTCCATGTGCTACACTGTATCTTCATGTCATTAAAAAACATTTAATAATTCCCACCTCTGCTCAGGAACTCACTGACCCTTCTAAATAAGAGTTGTTTATGAATGACCTCTACATAAAAATACCTTGCACAAAAACTTATAGTTTTAAGCCTACTGGCTGTTATCAACCAAACTCCCTCTTTCCCCCAGTTACTTGGTTTCATTCTCTCTGGTCTACTCACTTCCACATTCCTCATATCTGGAATGTCTGCTTGATGGATTCACTTTTTTTCCCTCCTTGCCCCTCCTCCTTCCTTCCTTCATTCATTCGTTCTAATACTATCTACTGAGGTCTCTTCAGTTTTGGAGCTCCAACCCCCCAAACCGATTTTTAATCTTGAGTTGGAAAATTGAACTCCCCCCCCCCCCCCTTAAAACTTATTGTTTAACCTTTTGAAGAATAAAGCATGTAGAAATTTTCAGGTTAAAAAATATATATATATATTCTTAGTTTTTCCATCAGCAAAGTTAGAAAAATAACTCCAAAACAACAAGATACTTAAAATAAGTCTAAACAGATTTTAAAATTGAGCGGTTTTAATCAAATGTTACATTTATCATCAATGGCTCTCCTTTACAGTAATACTTTTAAAGCATTTCTTCAAAATGGTTTCCTATGATCATTAGGATAATTTGCAGCTCTAAGTGTTATTTGAAGAATTTACTGTAATTAAACAGCTATAAATCAGTTTGCTCTTCTGTGAGTTTTGGAGCAGCTACACACCAGTCACTCTTTCTAATGCCATATTAACAAATTCTGTATTTTTTAATTCATCTCTGTGATACAGTTAAAGATGGGAGATAATTTAATGAAGGAAATACAACAGCAAGAAAGATTTTCTTACAATATGTAATTTCATTGAAAACGTTTATTTCTAAAAGCACCCAAAACAATTTTCCTGAATGTTTGTATTTGCAATTTCAAAGAAAAGAAACAACCACAAAGACAAGCTTTTCTTTTATAAATTATCTGGGAAGCATACCATAGATTATGACTTGTTTTCCCACATTTTTACACTTGAAAAAATACTATCAGGTTGGGGGATGGGGACAGTTTTTCAGATCACACCAAAACCATCTGATTTTGTCCTCACAGCTCATACTTAATTAACCATATCGTATGAGCCTTTAAACTGGAAAATCCAGTCTTAAAAAAAGAGGGGGAAAAAAACTCACCAACTTCAAAACAGGCAGTCCATCCCATCATTTCAGCCTTCATCCAGAATGAGGAGCAGAGGGGAAGGATAGCAAAATATGCCATAAAATCACACACCACCGAAGCTGGGGGCAAACAACCAGCAAAGTCTAGAAGCTGCTGCCAAAGTTGCCTTTGCTGAATACAGAAATACAAACTTGCCTCCCAAAACTAAGACAAAGTAACTGTAGCAACTGCTCCATTGCAGCAGACAATCACTGAGCAAGGAAAAACCAAATCTCAGCTAACAAAATTATTTCAAGCAAAGCTCATGAGGAAAGTCAACATTAAAAAATGTCTCCTGTATCTTTAAAGGTAACAGACAGGGGCTATGGGGCTAAAATTAAAAGTTACCCTCTCACCCCCCACCCCGGGATATAGCAATGAAATATAATGAATTGCATTTCTCCTGGTTCTCATTAAACTGTGCTAACTAACCTTCCGTTTGCTTCCACCTATTGTAAAGTTTCAACCAGTATTTCTTTGAATTACAGCCACCAAAGAAATATTTACATTTCCATTGAATTTCTCCCGGAGTGCTCTTAGAAAAAGTCAGAGGGGGAGAGGGGGAAGAAGGTAGCTGGGAAATACCCTGAAATCTGCTCCACTCCCCATAACCTATTGATTATCCAGCAGCACTAGGAGAGGAAAAAAAAAAAAAAAAAAAAAAAAAAAAAAAGCGCAACCCTCGGTGCTACCCCCCCCCCTTTTTTTTTTTTTTGAGTGTCATTACGTTACCCTTCATAGGGTAATTGGCTTTCCAATAACACCCCTGCATTCATTGATATTTAAGCCACAGCAAGTATATGAATACTGTAACGAGCAATATCGATCATCCTTCCACCAGGTGGGTCTTGCTGCAAAAAAACCTTGGATAGGAAATTGTTAAACGGATTTTTGCCTTTGGGATCAGCCCTCCAGGACTCATGGTCCCACTGAGGGGGCAGAGGGGCCCCTCAAAGGAAGGAATCAGTGTAGAGTATCACAGCCTCCTGAGGGGGTCAGGGCCCCAAAATGGGGTCCCAAGATGAGTTTCTCAGTGGTGAGTGAGCCCCACAAGTTTCAGGAGGAAGAGTTTGCCCTTCCACCTCCTTCTGTGCCCAGGCATTGAAGCAGCTGCCTCGCCTCATCACGTGGGCAAATCAAGCTGCATGGTCCATCATGGACTACTGGGGTTTGGGACGAACTCGCCCAGCAGAGAAGAGTGCAGCATCTCCATGGAGCGGCCCCTGCAAAAACATAAACTCTGAGCACACCCAGTGCTCAGCAGCTCAGTTTCTGAGCTCTTCAGAGCTGCTCTAGGGCTTGGCATCCTGCACATGAGCCGAGCACGCAACAAAGGGCCAAGAACATGGAGAGGGCTGGACTAGGCAAGGCCAGTGGCCCATTAAGCCGTTTTGCAGGTAGATCAAGAACATGAAGAAATGCAGCTCCAGCCCCCAAAAGAAAAGTTGACAGTAGCCAGAAGCTAATGCCAGCGCTCTGCACTTGCCAGGGTTTAAATCCCTCCCCACCATGGCAAAGAGCAATAAACCCCATATTTTTTCTTTTCAAGTGTTCACCATCAAAGCAAATTTTGCTTTAAAACAAACAAACAAAAAAAAAATCAAACAAAAACTTTACAATTCTGTTAGAAAACAAAAAAACTGCACCCATTTTGCGGAGGAGGATAAGAGCAATGTTGGGAAATTCTTCCAGTGCCAAAAATTTGAAAATCCCAACCCTAAACATTTCAGCCACTCATCACCTTGACTGAATTGCTGGATAATTGTTTAACCATTTTCAAAAACAAACAAATAAAAAAGCTTAATCACAAAGAAAGTTTTCTTAAAAAAAAAAAAAAAAGAATAAAGAAAAATAAGAAATCAAATGCTCATCATCAAAACTGCCTCTTATCTCACTGGGGACATATCTAAAGTAAAATCTCTACCGTACCTAATTTCACATGCACATATTTGGATATATTTATTTTTTTTTTGCCTCCTTTACCATACAATTTTTTTCCCCCAACAGAAAAAAAAAAAAAATGAAACACTGTATTACCTTTGCTTTTTAGGTACTGAATGTTCAATCTCTAGCTGTTTTCCATGAAGCTCCACTTTCCCTAAAAACAAAATGTGTCTGGTTTTTATAATCTGGGTGGAGGGGTCAGAAAGCTTTGGATAACATTCTATCATGTGAATCTTTCGATTTAATTTGAAGCACTACAAAGCACACAAAAATACATTTTCTGATTTCTTCACAAGTGCATTTTATTAAATACAAGACTGACTTCAAATGGGAAGCGGTGGGAGGGAGCGGTGAGTTAGATGTCTGGACAATGTTCTTTAGGAATATTTAATTCCTTAGTTCATACTGGTCTGCTTTGACCAAAAGAAAATGAAGAATAGTATTTTGAGAAAAAAAAAAAAAAAAAAAAAAAAAAAAAAGTCTTCGTCTGTATTTAATTCCGTATGTTCGATCCCTCCAAAACTCCTCTAGGCAGAAATCTTCCTCCCCATTTAAAGGCTAGAAATGTTAACTCTACGGCAGAAATGGATTTCTCTTTGAAAATGGGGTGGTTTTCTTTGCCGTTCATTTATTCATCTATTTTGGGGGAGGGAGGGGAAGAGATGGGAAGAGCCTAGCAGGAGGAGCCCTGGACATGGGGAACATTCAAAAATTTTAGAAATTATCTGTTTCCCGGGGAGCTTTTTCTGTCTGCGAGCAGCATGGCGACCTTCGCGCTACTCCACACATCACATGCCCCAGGAAACCCAGTTTCAAATCAAAATGGCCAAAGTCCCAGCCCACCGCCCGTGTCGCGACGGGACCCCCACGCCGAGCCCCGCCGGGGCAGGCGCCGCGCTGCCCCCGCCACGGCTGCCCCAGGGGGTGCCTCCAGAGACGGGGGAGGCGGCGCGGGGCAGGAGGCTGCGGGGGGCCCCGCTCCGCATCCCCACACTGCTCGTCGCGAGCACTTGGGAAGGAAAGCGGGGTCTGCCCCCGCCGCGCCGCAAGCCCCGACGGGGCGCGAGGGCTCGAGGCCCCCCCCCACTCCTCGTTGTGCAGGGAGCGAGGCCCAGGCGGGGGGCTGAGCCCCGCGGGTGTCCACAGTTCGCCGGGGAGATGAAAGCGGAGAGGGGAGAGAGGGCCAGAGAAAGTCGCTTACCCGAAAAAGTTTCGATGGCTTTCATGGCCCACTGCTCGTCGGGGCAGTCCACAAAGGCATAGCCGGACTTGACCAGGAACTGCCCGCTGAAGGAAATTTTGTGGTCGTTGAAGACTTTCTCCAAGTCGGCCGGAGTCACGTTCTCGTTTAGGTTCCCGATGTACAGCTTGTTCATGGTGGCTGCCGGCGAGGCGGCGGGGGGTGGCAGGCGGGCGGCGGCGCGCCGGGGCTCGGAGCGCGGCTGCCGGGGGGGCTCCACCATGCGTCCGCACCGTCGGACTCCGGCCGCGCTCCGCCACCACACAGCAGGGGCTCGGTGATTCCTTCTTTCTTTCTTTCTCTCTCTCTCTCTCTCTTTTTTTTTTTTTTTTTTTTTTAGCCCCCTCTTTTTTGTTGTTGTTTGGTTGGTTTGATGGATTTGTCTTTGGAGAGGGGTGCGGCGACTGCTGGGGGGATCCTAGGGAAGGGGGAGGCGGAGCGGACGGCTCCGGCGGGCGATGGCGGAGAGCAGGGAGGCGGTGGCGCCGGCTCTGGAGGCCCCCAAGTCGGTGGAGTGGCACTAGAGTGTCACCGGACGCCTCTCGGCAGCCGGGCACCGCCTCTAAATAAAACCGACCTGGAAAATGAGTGAAAATGTTTGCTGGAGGAAGCCACGTGGTGATGCGGGAGGGCCCGGCCCCCGGGGGGAGGGGCCGGGGGGGAGGGGGCAGCCGCCACTTAATAATTTATTTTAATTTAAATACTACGCTATTTACCTCCACACACACACACCCTTAGGAATGAGGAGCGCATCCACCCCTTGTCCCCCCCAACTCCGCCCGTCCCATCGGAGGCACTTTACCATCTGCTACAGCCCCCCGCCCTCACCGCGCCCCTCCCCCACCGCGCCCCTCCCCCACGCCTTCTCCGGTGCCTCAGTGGGATTTTTCTGGGTGTAAAAAACTTCGGCATCAAAGGGGCCGGGCGGTCCCCTGGCGCCAGGGGAGTGGGGTTGTGGAGGAATGGCCCTCCCGCCCCCCGGAGGCGGCCCGGCGCGGCCGGGTGAACAGGGGAGCCCCCCCCCCCGGGGGCTATTGTCCCCGGTATTGTTTTAAGCCCTTCATGTGCAGCCCTGCGGAAGCCTTCGGGGGGGCGGCTCCTCCCGGCACAAAAGGGCCCTGCGATGGAGACGGTCCGATCCCCGACGGGGACGCGGCCGGGCCGGGAGGGGGGCGCGCCCTGTCGGCCAAGTGACCTATGCGGAGCACACACCCCCTCCCGAGACCCTTCCTCTTTCCCTCCCCGCCTGCTTTTTCTTCTTTTTTTTTCTGGAGACTTTTGTATTTAGGTTCGAGATAGGTTGAAAATAGCAGCGTGCCCCCCTCCCCCATTCACCCACCCGGCCGCCTTCCTGCCTCCCCCGACGGGGCGGGCGGGGGATCCCCGGTACACCGGGGGCTCTGCCCGGGATGCTGCCGGGCGGGGAGGGTGCCTCCCTCCTGCCGCGCTGCAAGTAGAGGCACGGGCCGGCCCCTCCGCGCCTGCAATTAAATGCAACGCTCCCGAGCAGGACGCGCTCCTGCCTGCCTTGCCTGCCGGGCCGAAGGTCCCGCTCTCCCCGTCCCCCCGATAAAGAAACAACATAGAAAAATGATTTCCGAACGCACGAATATTTGGGGTATCGATAGAAACGTTCGGCTCAGGGCTTTCCGGGCGCGCTTATCTCGGGCAGCTCCGCGCCTTCTGCGCGGGCACCGCGCCCGCCACCACCACCTTTCGGGGTGGCCGCGCGGAGGGGCCAGGCCTCGGGGTGGGGGGGGGTGGGGGGGAACAGGCACTAACAGCACGCCCGAGTTCTTTGGTTGTTCTCTCAGTACTACGCAGATGTGCTGTGCTGCTTTATATTTCTAAGCATTTATTTTTATTATTACTATTTTTATGCCAGCCACGGCAGTGCTGGGGAAGAGCCACGTGGAGAATTTGTTAGTAAATAAATTTGATATTATTCAAGAATCAGAAGTTGTGTAAACCTTAAAAAATAGATGCACATACCCAAGGACGTTTCTATGTGCTCTGTGCTACAGCCACTTAGGAAACTCAATAAAATGAATAATAACAAAACTGGGAAATAGTAATTTAAAGCAAAGAGTCCATAGCTTTCCCTACTGTATCTGGTCCATTCTACTATACTGGGATTTTTGCTTTAAAAACATGTAGGTGCTGCTCCCCAGGGGAAATTTTGTTCCCATACTTCCAGCTGCATTACTTGGCTCTCCTGGAAGTATCAAACCAAACTCGCCAGAGGAGTTTTTGTAGAACTGCTGTGTCCATGTGCATGCTTCTGAAGCTACCAATGAATAATCCATGCTCAAAATTCATAGGTGAAAATAATAAAGAAATGAAATTTGGAAGTAAATTTCATGCAGCTTGGAAACTGCACTTAAAGCCATGACTGACTGAAAACTGGAATATTCACTTTCTTCCAGTTACATCACACACAAATACAACTAAAATAAATGATCCACTATCTGCTTCAGATCTATTTCTAATCTTGACCAGAATACTTTTGTTGTTGCTTTTACTGGTTTACAGAGAACCTTCCACATGTAACATAATCCCTCCAAATAATGAAATGAAAGAAACCAACTTAAAAAAAAAAAAAAAAATCCAAACAAAGAAGGAAGTCTTCAATTTAGATTTGGAAAAGAAAAGAAGGCTATCAGTCAAACTCCTTCCCCTCGGTAGAGCATTCCAGATGCAAGGTATTTAGAGAATGCAAACAGCAGAGACTAAATCATTGATCTGCTGGGGGGTAATAGAGCTACATTCATCCCTGGGCAGGAGATGAGGGAGAAGGCTGCCCTCCAACCCAAACTGCATTCACCCCTGCCCCAACTGAGATAGGGCAAAACAAGCTCTGCAAAATCATCTCCGAAGGGAAACCTTTATTCTCTTGCAGATTTAAATGCTACCAGGAATGGCAACAAAAATCCAGTGGGATATCTGAAGCTAGGCAAGAGCTGAGCAAGTTTTCACCCAGGCACAGTCACTTCTAAAAGCATGTGTGGCCTTTTTCCTCCCCCAGGATTTTCTTGCAGTTGTAAAAATCACTCAGTACTTGATTCCTTTGTGCGAGTTTACAAGCACTTTCAAATTCGTATAGCCACACTCTGTATCAAGATAATGCTGCTTATGATTTTATACATAAATTCTAATTTGGACAAAAGTTGTTGGATTTGGGGTATTGTTTTGGTTTAGTTTTCTTGTTGTTTGCTTTAAGATTTAAATCTTTGAGTCATGCAGAAATGTTCTTAAGTTTTTACAATTTATCTGTAAGTCCAAATAATCACTGGTGCCACTTTGTAGTTTTGGGATTTTTTTTTAAGGTTCAAGGTTAAAACTGGATGGTAAATACATCTAAAATTTCAATGAAATGTGGGTTTCAAATGCAAGGGTGTAATTACTGCAGTCTGGTGAGGTTTTGTTGTTGATCTGAGACATAAAATATTTAAAATATAAATAATCTTCATGACAGATTAGTGGTAAAATAAAACAGAATATATTGTTATTTTTTCTGCCAGTCATTTTTTTTTTTTTTTTAATGTTGTTGTTATTTTGTTGTTTGGTTTGGTTTGGTTTTTAATCTCTAGTGATATCACTAATATTTAATTTGGACAACATTAAAGATATACTTGGAAACCCGAAAACCCTGGAAACTTTGAAAAAATCTTCATTTTCAAAGGTTTCAATGTATGTATTAGTTACTATCAAATATTTATGGGTTGAAAGTTTTTAGTAAAACACATAGGTCACAGACAGGAAAAAAATAATTTTATTTTCATAGAATCTGTTTCAAACAAACTTCAGCTAACAGAAATAATCTGAATATAGAGCAAGCCTGTCCATAAAATGTATGTGAGAATTCAACACAATAAGAAGTGTGAGGGTTGCAGTTGGAAATATTTCCTTTTACTTAAGTGGAATCACAGTTTAAAACAACTTCTGTTCAGTTTTTATTATGTGGAAACATTCTTCACTGGAAAAAGCAGCTCATATCTAAGAAGATCTAGTTGATCCAGTTGATTAAGACTTGAGTGGACAAATTAGATAAGAATCAAACTTACTATGAAATTATTAGTTTGATTTAAAACAAAATTAAGTTTTGAAGTAAATTATTAATAATCTCCTGATTCTCTGTGCATTTGAAACAATCTTGACATTCAAATGTTGTTTTGCTAAAGCTCAGGAGCAGAAGAGTGTCCTCAGCCCCAGCGGAGGTGCTGAGCAATGGGAAACACCCTCTCCTCTCTGGAAGGGCTATTCAGATGGGAGGTTCAAAAGAAATGGTGCTGAAGATGCAACTTAATGCAGGTTAAGCCTGCAACTTGTTTGAAGATCTGGATATTCCCTAAATGCTCTAGTGCTTCAGTTAAAAACAAAGCTAATGCTGCAATAAACTCATGCTCCAAAAAATCAACTCACATTCTGAAAAATCCTTTCGTTCTGGTACTAAAAGATGGAGTCCCTTTAAAACAAAAAAAGAAAACCACAACAAAATACCTATTTTCTTCTCCTCTCTACATCTGTCTGTTAGCTACTTCTGTGTTCACTTCAGGGCAGGGTGCTCATCTCTCTCAGCAACCTAAATTCTCTATAGGGTCTTGCAAACATTCAGAGAATTGTTCAAACTTAAACAAAAAAACCTTGCTTTGCATAGGTATTTTTTCTCCACGACGGAACTGATTTGGTTCAGTTCTGATTTTGCAATCCTTTTTTTTGGCTAAGTAGTACACTCTAAAAGCAAGGAAAATAAAACACTTATTGGAATGAACCCTGATTTTTTTCTGTTCAAAGAATCCCTTAAATTTTTAATTTCCCTCCTTAATTTTACTTTTGAATATGCCACCAGTTCTTTATAGCAGACCTCTCTAACATGTCAATTTGTTTTTTTCTTTCTCAAAATCACTGTGAGCAGATGGACAGATAGCTGGAGCAGACATTTCTCCTACTGATGGCTAGAAAGGTGAAGGAAAGTTTTTGTCTTGGTATAATGATAAACAAAACTCATGTAGTTCAGAAAGCATTGTGGGGGATGAATCCTGCAGTTGCTGAACTCCCCCTGACCTTATTTCAAGAAGGAGCTGATCTTTTGAACCCCCCTCCAAACATTCACAGCACTTATAAAGCACAGGTTAAACCTTTTCCTCTCAGTAACAGTAGGCATTTGTATCAAATTTCCTCCAGTCTGAAGGAAATACATTTATATCAGATTTATGCTACGTGAGTACGGATTTGGGGGTCCTTTAATTTTGAGCCACCATTTAAATCCCCTGCAGCACTCACTGCTCTTCACCCTTTCACTTTCTGATAGTCCCTGAAGTCCAGGAGGCAATGAAAGGCTCAGCCACTAATACCATTTCATTTTTGTGTAATTCCTCAGACCCAAAAGAAGTTTATCCCAGGAGGTGGGTAACTCTGCAGCAATAGTTTCTGTTATGGGTCACAAGTATAGGTCATTTCACAATCTAAACCTTGAACCATACACCACTGCCTCTGCTGGGGCACCAGTACTGCTGGGCTGCTGGAAAGGTGATGTTAGGAGAGTAGCAAAGGCACAAGATGGAAATAATTTCATTCTAGTGAACCAACCACTTGGGCAGGTGCCTTGCCGTTGACTGTGTTGTCTAACTTCTTGTCCTGCTGGTATATACTTGGGAATTATCAGGACTGATTATTTCTTCTCCTTTCCTGCATCTCTACTGCTCTAGTCTCTCCAGCTGTTTAGTTCTGGCTCTGTCTTTGCTTAAAGATGGAGTAAAGTATGTTTAATATTAAAATAGCTGCCCCAAGGTAAAGAACTAAAAGGACAAAACACATGTAAGTTTTGATGCTATAGCAAGTGCAGATCACCCCTCCACATATTTGAAGCAATGACAGTGCACATTTGCAAAGTGGTAAAAGATGTAGTCATTGGATTTTTCTCTAGAGACAGCTTTGTGGTCCAAATAAATCTGTCATGCACTGATGTTACATGGGCTTTTTGCTACAATAGTTACTGTGCTGTAGCTCCCTGTTCCTGGTGTGTAAAGTAAGCATTCAAGAAAAAAAAAAAAAATAGATGGAGAGTGGGACATGTAGAAGTCCATAGTTCCTATATTTTGTGGTTCCCAGTTTTGGGAGTTTTGTTTGTTTGTTTGTTTGTTTGTTTTGGTTTGGGTTTTTGTTTGTTTGTTTTTTGTTTGTTTGTTTGTTTGTTTTGGTTTAGTTGGTTGTTTTGGGGTTGTTATTTAAAAAAAATAAAAAATAAAAATAAAAAGCAGTCATGAAGGATCAGAGACGGCCATGCCAGTGAGCTGAATTAATCAAGAAAACACTAAAAGCTTTAAAAGGCCCTATTTTTTTGTTTGTTTGTTTGTTTTTCAGTTAAAAGGGAGTAATGGCAGTTAAAAACATATCTGGTATTTTGCTATTGTGAAAAAAAATAAAAATAAAAATAAATCTATTCCTGCAAGCCCAGGAAGGGAAGGCAAGTTTAAACCCAGAAGAGAGGATGAAATGATGCTCATCACTTGAAAGATCTCTGTAACTCTAGCCAGAACATCACTCATGTCCCATATGCAGCTAAATGAGAATGTTGAATAGGTTTAAGCACCAGGGATGGGATGAGGAACCAGACTAATGCTCGCTGCCTTCAGCTATAGCTGAAGATGCCTTTGGTGTATTTTGGTAAACCTGAGTCTCCTGACAGAACTCTGGCACCTGGGATTGGGCAGAAGTCTTCACTACTTCTGATATAAAGGATCCATGTATTTTGGCCAAGGCTATGAGCAGGGAGTGAGAGCCCAAGCAGTCCTTGGAGGAAGGAGAGAGGGGAAAGATAGATCTGTTCTGTGGGATCAGGGCTTGGAACAAAGAAGCTGATATTTAGGACCTTTTGTCTGCCAAGATGGATTAGGATGAGCAAAACCAAAGCATGTAAAAGTTACATACCTGCACAACATCATAGCTGGTATCTTAGGGAGAGGAATGACCCCCCCAAAAAAGCCTTGAGCCTCTTTGCCTTTGACAGCAGCTAAGGTAAGTTAAGAACAGAAACAGTCCTGAATGAGGACCAGAGTTTGAAAGCTGTTCCCATGTCTGTGATTTCAGTGAGAGAATGAGGGTGTAGGAAAAACAACAACTAGAAATCCTCTCTTCCTCTCTCCCTGTGATTTGAGGAGTAGAGCAGATGCTAATACTGATCAATCATAGCTGGATACAGGCAGGAATCTCAGATCAGCCTATTGTTTGCAAAAATAATGGAGCAGAAAGTGTTATTTTCACGTGTCACATGCAACACCTGAAATCCTTCTCTGTCAGAAGAGATCCCCTAACTGGTGCCACACAAGACAGGAATTAAACAGCACTACTCCAGAGGGAAAGGGAAAACCTTACTCATCATATCCACTGGGAAAAGACAGAGGTGTAAATTGTGCCATTGAAGGTGAGGTTACAGCTAAACACTGCAAAAAATTATTGGGAAGTTCACAGTATTTCCATTTCTGAAAACTTTTGGGAACAGATCAGCCTCTCATCCATTCAGAATGATTTAAATAGAGTTGACCCTGTCTGGCAGCAGGGGAGTGAATGGAAGACCTCTTAAAGTCACTTCAAGACCTATGTTCCATGATTATGGGGACATCTAATACTTGAAACGCTTTGTAATCAAAGTTGTCCTAGAGATGTTCCAGTGTCTCATAGCAGAGCAGGACCATTTCAGGAGCACAGCTGTGACCTTCCCAACACTCCCAAACTCCTGAAACAACTTTTCAAGCCAGGTCTGCCACAGACAAGATGAGAACTCTGTCTCACTAAATCACACTCACTAAGTATTCTGCAGCAAAATATGGTGAAAGGGGGCAGCACCAGCTCTCTTGCTTCAGGGAGGCAACTGCCCCAGCTGGATGAAAACCTATTCTGAAGTGCTCTTAGTCCCAAGCCAGGATCCAGATGAAGCTCATGAAACAACTTGTTATTACAGAATGCAGCAGATCACAGATAATGCTATAGATAGCATTGCTATCTCTTATCATAGTTGTGATGGGCTAAGGCTAGAGAGGAGCAAGGTTTGCATCTTTAACTAGACCCTCCATTACACTGGAAGAAAAAAAAATAAAAAAAAGTGTGGGCACATGGCCCTTTTCTATACCCGCAATTCACTCCTTGCCCCTGCACTTTTCAGAGCTGAACTGGCAGGCAAAGGTTCATCCTTTTACACATTGATCAGTGAATATCACACTGATGGAATGAAATGCAGATAGTGCCTAGCTGTCTTTAGGAACCTGTGTACCTGGTTTTTGTTTGTTTGATTGGGTTAGTTTTGATTTATTTATTGTCTGAAAGATTGTGAGAAACTTTAGAGTGATGCTGCTGTCCAAACTGGATCATGAGCAGATGCCCTGAAATAACCATAACTGTGAACAGTGGGTCAACATTTAATGTTGCTGGATATTTATTTCACTCTATTAACTTCACATCATAGAGAGGCAGTTAATGAGAGGAAAACAAATAGGTTATACTTTGGAGAAACAAGATACCCAAGTTGGCTAGGAGTGAAGTACCTAGAATACATATAATAAAGATGCCAGGTTAAACTACTCCCGTTTATTGATTAGCAACTGTGATAGGAGTGTGAATTAGTTATTTTAACTATTACAGTGCATCATTTAGTACAGTAGGCATGAAGCTTTTGCATGGGTGAAAAGCTTTTGAACACACTGGCATGCTTGTGTACTAATAGTTAAAGGATTAAACCAAATGCAAATGTTAAGTAGTTCCTGTGAAAGTAATAATTACTCCCTAATAGCACTGAAATCTCAATCCACCCTAAAAACATCCTTCTGATCCTCTATCTTAATGTAATAGAGATGCAAGACTTTTTGCCCAAGAGGCTGATTATGCCAGGGAGTTGTTTAACTACAGAGTAGCAAGAGTTTTGCTCTGCCAAGGAGGGCTGCAGTAAGCTGGATGCATGCTCATTCTGCACTCTATGCACTCCTGGTGTAGGAAGACAGGTGGTGGTTGAAGCAAACCTATGCCTGATAGTGTGTCACAGCAGCATTTCTCAACAACATTTCTCAATTTTTCCCCAGGGAAGCTGTCACAGCACCGAGCCTGACAGAATTCAAGAAGTGTTTGGACAATGCTCTCAGATACGTAGTCTGATTTTTTTGGGTGGTCCTTTGAAGACCTAGGAACTGGACTCCATGATCCTCATGGACCCCTTCCAACGCAGGATATCCTATTATTCTATTTTTTTTTTTAATTATTATTATTATTTTTATGTAAGTTTCAGGAAGGAATTTCAAAGTAGGAAGCTTTACATAGAGACACGTACCTCAGTCATGCTGGATTTCTGCATTTGTTCAGGACGAGTTACGTCATGGACACTGTGCTAGCACAGTGAAACCCTCTCCCACACTGAAATCATTGATATACTTCAATTTTGCCATTATTATTGCATTTCCACTAAGGTCTGCTTCTTGTGCAGCCCAACAAGAAAGCTTACTCCTTTCATGCACAAATCCATGATGTAGCTAAGCCAGCCTGAGTCCAGGAGAATAGGCACACATATCCCTCCTATATCCATGTGTATAGGGTTACTGCTCCAAGCAGATCAGCTGAACTCCATAAACAAGTACTGTCAGACTTGAGGGGAAGGTTGTAACATGGATAACCTCCCGTAAAAGTTCAGGCAGCTTAGAGGAACTAAGCCACAGACAGGACTGCTTCAGAAAAGATGCAAATAGAACTTAGCTTTTGTGTTAAAATAGCACAAAGATAATCCTTCTCTGTTCCTTCAACAGATTAAACCTGGGGGCAACAAGGATCCTGGAGCAGCTAGGACACCCCTGGAGCAGCCCCTGACCAGAACTCACATACTAAAATGCAGTAGGCCCAGTTCTCCTCCTAGATAGGACTTGGGTTGGGTAGGGCAGGTCAGACACTACAGAGAACATCTTACCAGGCATACAAACGCAGCAGAACCAGTGGGAGTGGGGTTTAACCCCTTACACTTTAATGGTATAATTAACATCTGGGGTACATCTGCTCTCCTAAATCCAGTTGTACAAGGGCAAGATGAAGCGGTTGCTTTACTGGCACATATCTCCAGCAGCTACAGAGCCATAACAAAGCACTTCTTCACATATCTCCAGCAGCTACAGAGCCATAACAAAGCACTTCTTCACTTGTTCAGGACAGGAGTCAAAATAGAGGCTCTGCTTCAGGCTAACTTAGCTGCCATCCTTGATCCCATATAGGCTGCTGCTGTGCCACCACCTTCCATCTCATTAACCAATGCTGCCTCACTATTTCCTAATAGTTTCCTGTCTGCTGCTATCCATCCCAAATTTTGTCCTCTTAGATTGCAAATTTTGGGGGATAGATACTGCTTTCAGTATCCAGGTTTGCACAAGGAGGTTGCAGACCACAGTCAGGTTGCCCAGACCCAATGCTGCTGATGATAAAAATAACAATTGAAGCTCTTGGTTTTAGGAAAGTTATTTGAACTTTAAGAGAGAGAAGAAGCAAACTGGATCTCTCCAAGATGATACTCACTCTTCTCAAAGAAGAGATGGATATTAATAAAACTTTTGCTGGGGAAGGAGGTGTTATGTGAAATTAAGGTTTAGATCAATACCATATGCATTATGTCCACAATACACATTCATTCTTGATTTTGTGATATGCTAATGTGTAATTACCATTAATGTAAACATATTTTTAAAGGTTATTTTCCTGCTCTGCAGGTCAATGGACCTAATGAAGCAAATCTAAGTGGGCTTGAGCTACTTTGCTTAGGTGCTTGATTTCCTGTTTACCTCATGGAAGTGGGTTTGGCCCCACACTGCTAATGTTTATAAAGGCTCTGAAGGGTCTCCTCTGAGCATGAGAACTGGTTGAAATCTTCTGAGCAGCTTCAGTGGAGCAGGAAGGTAAGAAGCTCTAGATCAGTCTATTTTTATTTTTAATTATTCTTTTTCCTAATATGAGAGTGAGCAGTGCTTGACGGTGTCAGACAGTATCTATAGCAGAGTAGGAACAAGCTGTATCTTTGGCTGAGTTTTTCCTAAAGTGGTGTAAGACTATCAATTTTCTTGATAGGTTTGGTGGAAAAGAACTATAGCAGTACACATCACGTTGTAAAGGGAAAGACCGTTATTTCAGAGGCAGATTCAGTACATGGCAAGTCTCTAGTCTTTAAACATATTCTACAAAGAAAAATGATGAGAAATTGGTTCTTAGCTGCTTTTTTATTTCCTCCTAGCTATGAATAAAACAGGGATAACTCTTCTTCCAAAGCAGATAGTATTGCATAGGGGATTTGAAGACCTTCACATAGTAAAGACCCCACAAGTAGATACTACTCTTCCTTTTGTGAAGGAGTCAAATTGTAAAATCAAAACAGTGTAATGACAGGTATGGTTAGCAGTAAATGACACACCAGGAAGGGCTAACTGAGCCTGATTTGAGTATCATACAGGCAAAGGTGTCTTATATTAATTCAGGAATGGTTTCTCTACAATCTCCAAAAATGCAGACTGTTTTTCCTTGCTGCTTAGATAAATTCTGCAGAGAATAACTGCTACCCTTTCTTAAAACTAAGGCTCCAGTGTAAGTTCTCTCCTATTTTCATAAATAATTATCTTAAGCAGAACAATATTCTTGAACAACTTAGCTATTTTCAGATTCATCATCGTAACTACAGTGATATATGTAATGAATAGCAAATAAGAGCAAATTTCTTATTTAATCATGACACTTTCCTCACCTTCCATTTAAAATACTCCTTGGCTATTTGTATAATGAAACCTACTTCTCCTATTAATACACTCTGTAACTATTTGCCTCTTACTGCTTTAGCTGTAAATATTTCAGGGGTTTTGCTGCTGTTCAATATATAATACCTTTGCTTTTAAAAGTATTCCTCTCAATTTGATATATCTGAGACAATGTAACACATTTAGTATTCAGCCTATATATAGGCCAAAACATTAAAAAAAAAAAAAAAAAAAAAAAAAAAAGTCACCGTTTTCCAGAAACAAACAAACAAAAAACCTCAGTTATGAACAGCATCCAAACATACAAATTCTTGTTTTCTCCAAAATAATAATTGGGCAGTTGTAAGAATGCAAATTGCTACTTATATGAGTAAAGTTTAACTAATGTATGAATGAATTTTTGAAGGATGGGATACCTAAGTCCTGATCTAGAATTTTTGTTACTATATTATTCCTGTTAACAGTAGTTTTCCAGTGCAATGCAGATTCCAGAAAAATTTATAACAAAGAGTGAGGTGAGAGACAATAAAATACATCCATGAGCCTTGATCAAAACCATTTTTGTACAGAGTTTGCAGAGCTGGAATAGTTATTAAGAGCTCAAATGTCCAAGGTCTACTGAGCTGACTGTGGACATGAGGACTAGGAACAGCTTGAAACTAATAAATCTTAGAATTTGTTCCTGTCACTATCCTGAGATATTTTTCATAACAGATATTCACTGACTCTGGCACCAGTCCTGACATAAGGCATTATCCATCCCTACAGAAAGTTTCCCAGGAATTAGATCAGGCTGCTAAATCCTGCAGAACTGCAGTATGGGATAAGCAGGATGCGATGTAACTCCTGTTTGCTCTTGAATTGCCTGATCCAATGTGTGTTCTCGTTCACATACTTAAGATTGAATTGACCCTTAAAGCACAATGAGATACCCACAGGGCAGCTTGTAAATGTGGAACAATGCAATGTCCTTGCCTCCACAATTGTGCAAATCACAATGAATTTGATGGTTACAATAAAAGTATAGGGAACAGACGTTAAAAGACACCACTGTGGTGAAAGAGCATTGTTATTGAAAAAGTAACTTAACTGGGAATGGCAAAGGAGAGCTTTGTAGGTTGGAGAAGACTGTTCGAGCACAAGGACAAGGAAAGAAACATGTTTACAAGCACAGGCACATGACTAACCATTGCCCATTTCTCTGGGTTCACTGTCATGTCACTTATGTATCCCAGGGGCCAGACATCTGGATTGCCCTCTGCTTTTGAACAGAGAAATCAGCCAAGAAAATGATGTCTTTGAAAGCTCTTTCTCTGCTTTTTGCTTCTTTGAGTTTTGTTTTGATGGAAGAGAACGTCTCAGGGTAAGTGTTTTGGAAAGCCTACAATGTATTTTGAGCTTTTTCCAGCTTCCTACTAGAAGCAAGTAGACTATTTCCCTTGGCATGTTGGTAAATAGGTGAGAACATGAGTCCTGAGGTAGCTCTTGGATAATAGAAAGACAACAAAGCATACAGAGATGAGCAAATGATAAGAGAGGTCTCAAATTAAAGCCTTTGAGGCAGAGCCAAGAACTCCCAAGTTTTCCCTAAAAACTATATTGCTCCAGGTTGAGAGTAACAAGCTGGAAGTCAACCAGGAAGTGAAGGTTGGCTGGGAACTAGAAACAAAATGTAATTGTCTCCTATGAATAAGGCTAGGAGGCATTTGATACTTCAAAGCTTCTGAAAATGTGACCAGTTACATAAAGTAGGTACATAAAGACTTTCCATCTCCTTCCTCTGATTTCTGCCACAAAACTTCCAACTACCACATGAGAAGATCTAAAAGAAGCCCTATTAGAGCAGCAAGAGTTGCTGCAATTCCAGATAATAACAGTAAAAAAAATGGGCCTTGATATCCCTTGCTAACTTAGCTAGCCACCAAGTACGTCTACGCTGTCAGACCAGCACTGGCTTCAAGTTCTGGACCTTGCCTCCTGCTGTCCACCCCTCAGGACACAGGAAGAGGTTCCCTTGGCCCTGTGTGTGCGGCTCACTAGAGAAGGGAATCTGAGTATACTCAATGTCTTAGCACCTAGTCAAAGTCTATATCCATCAGGCTATGGCAGAAAGCTACTCTGACTCTAGACATCAGCAAATATCCCAAGTTAATCTCCTCCTGAGATGTCAAATGTGAGCTGCAAATGTGTTAGCAGCCAGGAAAATTGATGAGGAGATTGCTAGTGCCTCCTCTAGTTAACTCTTCACTTTACAATACAAAAACAATCACCTGTACCAAAAAGAATTAAAAGTGATCACAAAACATTGCTGACCTTAGGGGATGCATAAGCAATCCCATGCAACTCAAGCAAAACTCTGCAGAGTGCTTGTTCCTTGTCTGAGCAGGACTCACTCTATCTGTACTCTTACTGTAGCATAAGTATAAGGACTCCCAGTGCCCGACCAGTGCAAGAACGCTACTCTGAGGCCACCCTGGCAAGTGATTACAGCCGCACAATGGACAACATGCTGAAGAAGAACTTTGTGGAATGGTTGCTAGCCAGGCGAGAGAAGAAAAGCGAGTAAGTACATAGACTTTCAACACTTCCATGATTTGAACTGACAGCTGTTGTGAGGCAGCTGATGGCTACAGAATAATGTAGAGCTGAGGATATTTTCCTTGGACTGCCGCAGTGATTCTCTGGGGAGTTTTTTTTTTTTTTTTTTTTTTTTTTTTTTTTTTTTTTTTCCCTCCCCCTAAGTCCTTGAAGCGTTTCTTGTCTGTCGGCACACAGCACAACTATCCTTCTCTCTATCCAACACTGCCGCCTTCTCTGCTTGGTAGATGGAGTGGGAAGGAGTCGGGTTTTGTGGAAAAACAGCATTTCAGCACCCTCTTGTGGCATCTCAGGCTGATGTCTTCCTTCTCATTTTTGCCTTTTCAGCAACGTCATTGAGACGTACAAGAGAGAAGCTGAGCCACAAGTATCTGCTGTGAACGGCCAAAGCTCGGACCTGCGCCACCAGGAAGCCAATGACTTCTTTGCTTGGCTTCTACAAAACAAGAAAAATCAGAGGTGAGATTGGCAGAATAGGAAATAAAGACGAAGTCTGGTCCCCAAGGGAGGGATGTCCCCATGTGTTTGATTTTTTTTTTTTTTTTTTTTTTTTTTTGAAAGGATGTTTTAGGGCAGGAATTGGTGATAACACTGTCAGCATAGGAAAACAAAAAGACTTCCCTTTCAAAAGGGAATTGCATATTTTGCAATTGTCTCATGAGTGATAAAAGTAACAAAGACAAAAAAGCTTCTAAAACTTCACAATTTCTCACAAAATGCACACTTCAAAAATATAAAAGAATTAGTTTTTTTTGTTTGTTTGTTTGTTTTTTTTCCATTTGGAAGTATCAGAACAGCCTCATCAAAACCCAGCACTTTAAAACAGTCAAAGTGCTGTCTTTTGACAGGGCTGAAGCACATCCATTCCTGGAACGTACTAACACTACAGTAATGAAGAAGTTAAAATGAAGTGCTTTGACCTAATAAAACCATTCCATTCTATTCAAAATCCTATCAAAAGAAAACTTTCCAGTGAAAACTGGGATGAAACTGATACATTCCTGCAAAACACTTTTGATTTGATCAAATCGTCCCATAGGGCAAAATTAAACAAAACAGTTCTTCCACTGTATCACTGCTACACACTCTTACTATGAAAAGCATGAGATCTAAATGTGAAATTACTCAGGAGAGATGCCTGAGTGACTCAAGGAATTCCCAAGTTTGTTTTTGATCTATGTCATTGGAGACACTTGCAGTTTTATTCAGGTGTATCTACATTGGTTACAAG
This sequence comes from Nettapus auritus, assembly GCA_011076525.1. Lineage (NCBI taxonomy): Eukaryota > Metazoa > Chordata > Aves > Anseriformes > Anatidae > Nettapus > Nettapus auritus. The sequence continues at coordinate 5,590,124 of CM021791.1, read as the reverse complement.
AATGACAGTGAGGCAATCTAGTTCTTAAAAGGTACTTCTTGGGAAGGTAACTTAGTCCATATGGTGCTCTCTCTTGTTCCAGCTAATGCCTTCATTTCCCAAGCCATCTGGCTGAGATTGCCATCTCTATGCTGCACAGCTTTGTGCTGTGTCAGCATATCCACAGCCTGTCAATAGTGTGTTTCACTGCCCCCCAATCTTACCTCATGTCACAAATGTTCAACACTTGAGTCCAAACAAAACTCTGTTCTCATGCACTTGCTATTTTTTAAAAAAGGCCAGCAAATGAGGGAAACATTTGCTTTCTTTAACATGAATGGGATTTTTACAAAATGGTTGTTGCTGATTAGTCCCAAAATTGTGTCAGGAAGGAAAACAGGCACTTACTGCACATAGCTCGCATCCTTCAGGCACAATTCTCGTGTGTCTTGATAAAATAATGAAACCTCTAACTTACAGGGAGTCACCCAGAACAAGAATCTGGGGCATTTGTTGTCTTTTACAGCCTTTGCATGAAAACTGCTTTAGAAACAAGGGTGCAGGGGATGACCCAGGGGTGGGGGAAATGAGCACTGTTATAGTTCACAGAGGTGTTAAGGCCAAGCACGCAGAAAATCAGACACTGAGACATTGCTAGTCATACTGTAAATGCAGACTCAGGGCTCTGTGGGATCTCAAAAGGTCATCTAGTCTGACCTCTCCTACAAGGTGGGATCAGCTTGCTCTAAACTACTCCTGACAGGTATTTTTCTAACCTGTTCTTACATAGGATGGGGGAGGAGGGAAGGAGAGGGGGGGAATGACACACACCTTTGGTGCTAGAGATTTAATCAGCTTGGTCAGCCTCATTTAATAATAATATATATATATAAAAAAAAAATGCAGTGTTTTCCCTAATCTCCTTAATTGCAAATAAAAAAAAAATACAATTTGTGGGGTGAAAAAGTCTTTCCCAGAAACAAAAGCTTCCCTTTGTGAGCTTGGGGCATAGACATTGCTTCACTCTGTCTTTGCTTTGATGCCTGCTGGGTCTAAGAGAGGACATGAGATATGGGGGGGGGGGGGGGGGCGGGGATGTACAGGACTGTTTCTTTGCATTTTCTAAGCCTGACAGACATATTCGGTGCTAGATATCCCAGACTGACCAAGATCAAAGCAGTGTTCTGTAGCAGGATCTCATCATGTCAAAATAGGTTCTGTTGTTTTTTTGTTGTTGTGTTGTTGTTTTGCTACACTCAGGGGAACAACCCCAGCCACCAAGACGTACCTTTATTCACTCTTCTTCACTGGCACTTCTATTTTACAGAACAGAAAAACAGTTACTAAGAGCATAGTGTCCTTTCCTTCAAACTGTCTCTCCTAGTCCATGGCTCTACAGCACTGCCTAGGACGCAGCAGAGGGACTTCTGTTAAGGAGCAAATGACTAACCTTGTCAAAAATCTAAGTGATGCCTGGAGGAAAAGATGAAGAAGAAAATGTCATATGGATTCAGATCTTTTTAGTTAACTAATCCTTGATCTAGGCTAGGAGGCAGAGATTTGTACGTGGCTGTTTCAGAATATAGAGGGAGGAAAGACTCCCTTTTAAGATTTTAAAAGTTTTTATATATGTATACAAAAAAGGGATGAAGTGATAGATTTAGTTAAGAATTACACAATACTGAAAAATAAGAGAAGAAAAAAAAATGCATCCTCTTGGCTGTGGAGATAGGAAGCAGTGAACAAAGAAGAAAGATGAACTGCTAATGTTGCAGAACAGTCTAATTTCCCAAGAACAGGGAAAGAAAAAGGGAAAAGTTGGTAGGATTGACAAGCTGGCAAGCAATGCACTAAGTCAAAAGTATTAGAAGAAAAGGAAAATAAAATATACCTGTGAACTTGATGCAATTGGGGTAAGATTGTTATATACACATTTGGATGGTTTTCTTTCCTCTGTCTTCATGGCATGGCACATTTCTTGCAGTTTTACTTCTCTGGAAGGTTCAGAAGACTTGAAGGATGTTTTGAACCAGGAGTTTCTGACATGGCTATTGTTGATGACTGACCTCTGCAGACCAACGTGAGTGGTTGTTCTACCTGTTCCTGTTGTTAAAAACATTCCTTCAGATCCCATTCCAGCACTGTACAAAGGTTTTGCCCCAAAGATACTTGATGCAGTGCTCATCTTTTGATAGCTGTAGAGTGCTCACATGGCGTAGCTCAGCTGAATTTCACTGGACAGTTAAGAGCTTTGGCCAGAGTTTGGTTCTGCAAGAGGATCTTCAAATCATTGATATGATAAAGTGGGGGATGGACAAATTTCAAGTTATGACTGTCTAGGGAAGGCAGGTTAGTAGATTCTTTTCCCTATTTTTATGAGAAAATTAGATGTTCATCTAAGCACTTACAGATTTTTTTTTTTTCTTCCCTACTCAACATACCTAAGTATGAAAGACATTCAGAAAGAAATACAACAAGAAATTGGGATGCAAAATGTCCTGAGAAGGCTCGAGGAAATGTAGAGCCCATCTGAGGGGCTCTAGTAAAATGAAGGCTGAGAGAAACAAAGTCACCATCTATTAAAAACAATCAGAGAGAAGAGCTATTTATGCTAATGGCAAAAGTTAGACAAGAATGAAAAAGGATGAACTGGCCACAAATAGGCTGGAAATAAAAGGCAGCTCTGTGCTACAGCCAATTCCATGTAGCTTGGTCAGACAATGTGAACTAAGTAGCCAGTAAGCAAGCAACCCAGAGAAAACAAGCTCTGCAGCTCATCCTGCAGCCTTTCCTGCAGAGGGGGAAAAAAAAAATGCATTTCTCTCCTGTAACCAGTTGGTGTTTGGTGGTGTCTCTCAAAAGCTGTAGATGCTTGCCATGAGATACTTACTAACTTTGAGATGTCTGTCTTGCTATCAAAATGGCTTTCCAAGGTATCAGAGGGGGCTGGCTGGTAAAGAAGCTGGAAACTTACACTTTGTTTCCTATAGAAACCAAATTAAAATGGGTTAAGGTGGTCCCACAGGGATTTATGCTTTTCTCTCCCACTTCTGCTTCATTAGGACTGTATAACTCCAGGACCCTCTCTTAAAGAGCTCTCTCTTCACTCTATGGATGGACTCACTAAGGAGGAAGATATTCTACGTTCATTCTGTTCTATGCATATTGTCCACTTTGCCAATGTAAGAAATAAAGATTTGAACCTGGAGCTGAAACAAGATTTAGTTAAGACTTCATTTGGGGATGGGCTATAAAATGTTACTCAATTACTCTTTTTAAAAAGGCATAATTCCAAGCAAGGCTCATAAGGGTCACAACACGCATTGTGTGGGTCAGTGAATTCGGCCTGCAGCTGCCGGAACTATAACGCGGTACGAGCCCGACCGCAGTTTGTCGGCAGCCTGGGCCCTGTCGCCGCCTGTGGATTCCGGAAAGGACGTGGGGGGAAAAAGGGGTGAAGTTCATCCCGGGCTGCGCAGGGACAGGCCCTGCCCGAGGGCTGGCCCGGCACAACACCGGCCGCAGGAACCTCCCCCCCCCCCCGCCGCCGCCGCCTCCTAGCAACCCCCCGCGCGGGGCGGGCACCCCCCTCACAGGGGCTCCCCCGCACGCCGGGGGCCTGACCTTCCCCCCCCCCGGCTCCTCCCGCAGCGGGGCCCCGGCCGCATAAGTAGTGGCTCTGCCCCAGCCCAGGGTCAACCGACGCCGCCCGCCGCACCGCGGGGTCCGAGGCCCCCGGTCACACCCCCGTCCTCTCCCCGAGGCGGGGCCGTGCAGGCCCCGCCCCCGCCCTGCGCTGGCTCCACGCGTCGCGGGGAGATGACGTCGCCAGGTGCGCGGCCGGCGGAGGGGCTGGGATGCACCGGCGGGGCGTGGGCGCGGGCGCCGTCGCCAAGAAGAAGCTGGCGGAGGTGAGGAGCCCGCGGCCGAGACGGGCGTGTGGGGCGCTGCTTCGCGGGGGTAGGCCCCGGCGGGAGCGCAGGGTGTCCTCTGGTAATTTCCTCGCTTGCCCGGGGCCGTGGGTCCTTCTGATTCGCGCGTCCTTAAGGAGCGTCGCCTCCTCCAGTCTGGGGTTTGTTCGCCTGTTCCCCGGCGCCATCCCCAGCACCCTGTTTTCTTCCTGCAGGCAAAGTACAAGGAGCGAGGGACGGTCCTGGCCGAAGACCAGTTGGCCCAGGTGGGAGATTCCCCCCCTGCCAGGGTGTGACTTGTGGTCGTGAGCCCAGCCACAGACCTGAACTTCGTTTTGCGTCCTGCTTTGGGTTCTGCCTCCCTTCCCGTCACCTCTGAAACATCTCAGTTCTGTAGGGTTGTTTCTGTGCCATGAACGTCACAGACTATCTTGCCATCCTTCTGAGCCCATCCTTCTATGGGTTTGGAATAGCCTTGTCTTCTCTCCACTCTTGTTTGATATTGGTTTATATTCAGTGTTAAAACACACACGTGTGAGTTGTATCAAGCTTTTTTTTTCTTGTTTCCTGCTTTTTGAGTCCACTGGTGCCATTTGTACAGGGTGAGGAGCATGTCTGAATCTTGACTGCTGCTTTAGGACTGTGTCCGCTGAGTGCATTATGGGGGCTGTGATCACCAAAAAATGTGTTAAATAAGTGTTAATACAGAAATAGTTTTCTGTAATTCTCTTCCAGATGTCTAAGCAGCTGGACATGTTTAAAAACAACTTGGAGGAGTTTGCCAGCAAACACAAGCAAGAGATCCGTAGAAGCCCAGAGTTCCGGGTCCAGTTCCAGGATATGTGTGCAACAATTGGAGTGGATCCTCTGGCATGTGAGGAGCAGGCACCAGGGATTAATGACTGAAGATTTGTTTTACTGTTCTTCTGTTGTAAACAGTTCTTAGTGGAGCTGGTGGAAGTTGTCCTTGAGGAAAGCTAATGGTATTTTGATTCTTGGGGTTTGTGAATTGGTGTAATATGCCTGTAGGTGCTATTTACTTAAAAGGGTAGCAAAAGAAGTGGAGATGACCAAAATGGAGACTCTTCACTTAGGCATCTGAGTCCTCACAGTGAGGTTTGTGAGCAGGCTGCTTGGTACCAGTACCTGTTAAGGAAAATATTTTTGCCAGTGGTCCAATCACTTTCCCCTTTGTCGCTTCACAGCCGGTAAAGGATTCTGGTCAGAAATGCTGGGAGTTGGAGACTTTTACTATGAATTGGGTGTGCAGATTATTGAAGTTTGCCTGGCTCTGAAACACAGGAATGGAGGTGAGGATCGTGCTGTGTCTGTTTTCTAGGAGAATGGGAGTATACCTTGTCCACATAGAAAATGAGTTGCATCACTCAGCATAGTGTTCTTTACTAGATTTCACAGAATATGGAGATGACGGTTCTGTCTTCATTGCACCCCCCAAAACCCTTGTTTTGTTTCTACAACGTTTTATCACTGTGCCACTGGAAATCACCTAGCTTCATTGATTTCTACAGAAATCAACCAACTCTGATCTTCCTAGGTAACAAAACTGTAACTCCTGGTACAGTGGGAAGGGAGACAGTGATAAATGACAATCTGGAAGGAGTAGAAAACCAGTAAGTTACTGCTTTGAGTCTGGCAGTAAGACTGTCTCTAAAGGATCACAGCAACATCCAGAAGAGTTAGTGTCGATCTGTCAGAGGGCAGGAAGGCCCTGCAGAGGGACCTGGACAGGATGGGTTGATGGGCAGAGGCCAGTGGGATGAGGTTCAAAATGGCTAAGTGCTGGATCCTGCACTTGGCCACAAGAACCCCGTGTAGTGCTACAGGCTTGCGGCATAGTGACTTGAAAGCTGTGCAGAGGAAAAGGACCTGGGGGTGCTGGTTGACACTTGCCTGAACACGAGCTGGCAGGTTGCCCCAGTGGCCAAGGCCAACAGCATCCTGGCTTGTATGAGGAATAGTGCAGCCAGCAGGACCAGGGAGGTGATTGTCCCCCTGTACTCAACTCTTATGAGGATGCACCAGAGTACTGAGTGCTGTGTTCAGTTTTGGGCCTCTCACTACAAGAAGGACATCGAGGCCCTGAAGCATGTCCAGAGAAGGGGTATGAAGCTGGTGAAGGGCCTGGATACAAGTCTTAAGAGGAGCGGCTGAGGGAACTGGGGTTGATTAGTCTGCAGAAGAGGAGGCTCAGGGAGATCTTATTGCTCTCTGCAAGTACCTGAAAGGAAGTTGTGGGGAACTGGGGGTCAGCCTCTTCTCGCAGCTAACTAGTGATAGGACTAGAGGGAATGGCCTCAAGTTGCCAGGGGAGGTTTAGGTTGCAAATTAGGAGACATTTTGTCTCTGAAAGAGTGGTTAAGCATTGGGACAGGTTGCCCAGGGAGGTGGTGGAGTCATTGTCCCTGGGGGTGTTCAAGGAAAGGTTGGACCTGGCGCTTAGGGACATGGTTTAGGGGGTGACGTTGGTGGTAGGGGGATGGTTGGACCAGGTGATCTTGGAGGTCTTTTCCAACTTTAATGATTCTATGATTACTAGTGGTAAGTGTCTAATGAAAATATACTAGGTGTTCTTCACTCCAAAAGGGCAGTCGGAGACCAAGAGTGGGCTACAGCAAAGCCAACTGAAACTCTGATAAGTTTGTGAAAGCAGGCATTACCAGAGTGCTGCATTGTAGGAACAGAAGTGACTAGATGCTTATCTCATCCAAGGCTTGAAATGGGGAACAATGAAGAACCCACTTGTATAATGTAAGGCAGGAATGATTCAGTGGTAAACACACGAAGGAGCCTTTACTACTTGTGCTGGAGTAGTTTTCTTTCTGTGCAGTAATGTTTTCCTATCCCTTTTTGTTGACTCCTAGGTCTGATAACACTAGATGAACTTCATCAACAAGTGCTGAAGGGAAGAGGGAAGTTTGCTCAGGAAGTAAGCCAGTGAGTATCTGTATATTACAGAAAGGTGGAATCAAGTAACATTTACTGGATGTGGGGGGAAACTTAGTTACCAGAGATGAGGAAAAAGCTGAGGTGCGTAACGCCTTCTTTGCCTCAGTCTTTAGCAGCAAAACCAGTTGTTCTCTGGACGCCCAGTACCCTGAGCTGGTGGAAGGGGATGGGGAGCAGAATGTGGCCCCCACAATCCACAGGGAAGTGGTTGGCGACCTGCTACAGCATTTGGATGTACGCAAGTCGATGGGGCCGGATGGGATCCACCCGAGGGTACTGCGAGAACTGGCGGAAGAGCTGGCCAAGCCACTTTCTATCATTTATCGGCAGTCCTGGCTATCAGGGGAGGTCCCACTTGACTGGCAGATAGCAAACATGAAGCCCATCTACAAGAAGGGCTGGAGGATAGACCTGGGGAACTATAGGTCTGTTAGTTTAACATCAGTGCCAGGGAAGCTCATGGAGCAGATTATCCTGGGTGTCATCATGCGGCAGTTGCAGGGCAAGCAGGCGATCAGGCCTAGTCAGCATGGGTTTATGAAGGGCAGGTCCTGCTTGATGAACCTGATCTCCTTCTATGACAAGGTGACACGCTTAGTGGATGAGGGAAAGGCTGTGGATGTGGTCTACCTTGACTTCAGTAAGGCATTTGACACCATTCCCCACAGCATTCTCCTCAGGAAACTGGCTGCTCTTGGCTTGGACTGGCGCACGCTTTGTTGGGTTAAGAGCTGGCTGGATGGCCGGGCCCAGAGAGTCTTAGTGAATGGAGTCAAATCCAGTTGGAGGCCGGTCACTAGTGGAGTCCCCCAGGGCTCGGTACTGAGGCCAGTCCTCTTTAACATCTTCATCGATGATCTGGATGAGGGGATCGAGTGCACCCTCAGTAAGTTTGCAGACGACACCAAGTTAGGTGCGTGTGTCGATCTGCTCGAGGGTAGGAAGGCTCTGCAGGAAGATCTGGATAGGCTGGACTGATGGGCCGAGGCCAACGGTATGAAGTTCAACAAGGCCAAGTGCTGGGTTCTGCACCTGGGGCACAACAACCCCAAGCAGAGCTACAGGCTGGGAGATGTGTGGTTAGAAAGCTGCCTGTCAGAGAAGGACCTGGGAGTATTGGTTGACAGTTGGCTGAATATGAGCCAGCAGCCAGCAGAGTGCTCAGGCGGCCAAGAAGGCCAACAGCATCCTGGCTTGCATGAACAGTGTGGCCAGCAGGTCCAGGGAAGTGACTGTCCCCCTGTACTTGGCTCTGGTGAGGCCACACCTCGAGTACTGAGTTCAGTTTTGGGCCCCTCACTACAAGAAGGACATGGAGGTGCTTGAGTGAGTCCAGAGATGGGCTACGAAGCTGGTGAAGGGTCTGGAGAAGAAGTCTTACGAGGAGCGGCTGAGGGAGCTGGGACTATTTAGCCTGGAGAAGAGGAGGCTCAGGGGTGACCTTATCGCACTCTACAGGTGCCTGAAAGGAGGCTGTAGCGAGGTGGGGTTGGTCTTTTCTCCCACGTGCCTGGTGACAGGACGAGGGGGAATGGGCTAAAGTTGCACCAGGGAAGGTTTAGGTTGGATCTTAGGAAAAACTTCTTTACTGAACGGGTTGTTAGTCACTGGAATAGGCTGCCCAGGGAAGTGGTGGAGTCACCATCCCTGGAGGTCTTTAAAAGACGTTTAGATGTAGAGCTTAGGGATATGGTTTAGTGGAAGATTTGTTAGTGTTAGGTCAGAGGTTGGACTCGGTGATCTTGGAGGTCTCTTCCAACCTAGACTTTTCTGTGATTCTGTGATTTGTGGAAAAGAGGGTCACTGATCTCAACTAGGCTTGAAGTTGCTGCTGTTAATTGGACTCCAAATTCTGGCAATTGAGCCACTTACACATGTTCTGTTGTTAATGACTTAAATATTTCAAAAAGCAGGAGTGAGCACTAAAGCATGAAGAACTGTTGTCTTGAGAGGATTAGTTCCCTGCAAATCCAGTGCTCTTATTGTCAGTCTGCTGAAGCTGCTGTGGTCTGAGCTGTAAGGAAGGGACCAATACGTGCCCTTGCAGAAATCAATGTTAGGACACAACTCACCATAATTAGTAAGTGGGGCTGAATCTTAAATTTAGCACTTGCAGCTTACGTGCTACAAGTGTCTCTAATGAAACTCTGCACTTCTGTAGAGGGGCAAAGATATGCACACTAAAAGAAATTTTTGGCTGTTAATTACTTGAAATTGCAGCAAGTAGCCACTTGCTATAGCTTATAGCTTCTTATTTACAGACCTGAGTATGCCGTTTGAGAGAGGCTCTTAGTTTAAAGCCTTGCATTAACCCTTGCTTTTCAGGGATGATCTCCTCCGTGCAATCAAGAAACTGAAGGTCTTGGGAAATGGCTTTGGGATTATCCCTGTTGGTGGAACATATCTGGTCCAGTCTGTACCAGCTGAATTGAACATGGATCACACAGTCGTCTTGCAGCTGGCAGAGGTATTGATCCAAGCAATTTTAAAGTACAACCACACTGAAAGAATCTTATTACTTCCATGACAGGGAAAGCATGGTGTAGAAAGTGCATTTTCCAGCACGAATGTGAATCTAGAACTTGTGCTATGGTTAGATCAGACCTGTTGGCAAAACTGTCCATGCACATCTGAACTATGGACTTAAGTACTGACTATAAGCACACAGTATTTTTCTCTCTTTTTTCAGAAAAAGGGCTATGTAACAGTCAATGAAATCAGGTCCAGTCTGAAATGGGAGATAGAACGTGCAAAGCAAATCCTGGTACGTATGAAGGTCTCTTGTGCACAGTGGAGTTCAGTGACAGGGTAGAGTGGCTGTTCCTGCAGCACAGCTATGTACACTGTGGTGAGGATGTGTTATCATAGCATGCACAGGTGATAGACGTGGGGCAGGGTATGTGTGTACTACTTAAACATAGGTTAAAGACAGCAGAGTCTCAGGAGTTGTAGATATTCCTGTGGCTTCACTAGTCTGGGTTAAAACTTGAATTTTGTTAGCTCAGGTCCTGCATAAACATACAGGGTAGACTTGACTGGATGTCCAAACTGTATCTTTCCCTGCTCAAGATGAGTAAAAATTTTGAGCTCTACACACTCCGTTACCCTACAATAAATGTGGGATGAGGCCTGCAAATGGCTTCTCAGACATTTAGTTAAGTTCTACTCACAGTTTCTGCTCTGTTTGAATAGGAACACTTGCTGAAGGAAGGAATGGCCTGGCTGGATACACAGGCAGCAGGAGAACCTCAGTACTGGCTGCCTGCTCTCTTTACAGAGCTGTACTCTCAGGAGATCACTCCAGAGGAAGCTAAGGAGGCAATACCTTGACTTCTAAGTGTTCCATGCATGTATATAATTCTTCTTGTGAGGTTACTTGCATATCACCTAAAACATAGGTACAATGGACTTGAAATAAATTAAAAAAAAAAAAAACTTAGATTGAGAAGTTTAATAGGACTAATTTATACTTGCTTACCTTTTGATTGTCTTCTCTGTTGTGAGCTGAAATACCACTTACTGTTACCAACACTAATTACCTTGTCACAGCAAGAGAAAAACTATATAAGCTGCTATTGCAACTGCAGTCTCAGAGGATGCATATGTGACTGTCTAATGAATCCTAGAGCCAGCAGTGACATTTCCAAAGCATCTTAGAAACTGCTTTGTAGTCCTCTGCTCTGTGAATGAACCTTTGTTTCACTAAGGAGTACCACAGCCTAGATTCTGCCAAAACAAACTTTATTGCACAAAAAAAAAAAAAAATCTTATGTACAATAGTATATAAACAAGGTATCTTAGAGTGACTCTTCTGCATATATTTCAACTCAATTAGGTCTAAAAATCTGTTGCTAAAACATCTCTGCCCAGAGCAGTCATTTGAGGATTGTCACTTTGAAATGGAAACATTCAGAAATGGTAGGACAGACAACATTAGAGCTAGAAAACTAATACTTCTCTTTTACAGCCACATGCTAGTTATGTGAATAGTGTCCACAATAAGGCATTTTCTTGTTTTGTTGTATCAGTGGATGGTAACACCACATGCATCACAAACAGATTTCAGAACCAGCTCTGCCTTTAGAAGGCAGCAGAGTCACAGCTCTATCCACAACGCTACTGAATGGTGACAAACAACGTGACATTTACAATGGAATTACAGAGGTGGAAGAGTAGCATACAGCTCATGACTTCCCAGGAGATCCTGCTGCCTCCTGAGACCTTATTTCAAGGTGAACACAGCTTTATTTACTCTCACCTGGTGTATGTGTTGAGTGAGTCTTATGTAAGTTTAGCTTTCCCTTGAGGGAAGACAGGGTTTAATTCAGACTCATACCAATGACAGACCCAGGGGGTGTTGCTTGCTAAAAGGGAAAGGTTCCCAAGTTGTTAAATGGCACGCTTAGTTCAGAAATGTTTCCACCTTTCAGCTTTTCAGAGCTGCTTAAGGAGCAGTGTGCAGGCTTCTGAGTTCTACACAAGTTGATATAAATCAGAGACTGAAAATAATTAAGTAATTCAGTGATGTATGGGACATTGCCTTTTTGTACATTGCATGGCAGGGGTTTTCTGGCCACTACTACTATGGTTGGTAGTTGTTTTTTTTTTTTAAAACCAAAACACAAGGATGACCATCGGACATTTTCCTACCACCACTGGGAGCCTGAAGCAGAACCACCCTGGTGGAAGGTGTTTAAGGAAACTGGGAGAGGGTCTAGGACAATGTGCAACTTTGTGCTTCCTATCAAAGCTCCTATGAAAAAAAAGTAGATTAAGCTATTTATCAATGAAACATTTTACTGCTGCAATCAATCATCACCAGGATCTTTTACCTGAAGAAACTTTGTATTTCTTCTCCACCCAAGTTGCACTGAATACATCTTTGATGTAACTGTACTTCCAGCTAGCAGATACTTCTCTGACAGGCTTGCCCCTCACAGGAAAAAGCGACTGTCTAAAACATTCAAAGCACTGAAGTGTTAACTTTACAACACTTGTCTAGCTTGCACTCAGCCAGGTTTGGCAAAGGAATTTCAACCAGTAACTAGGTGTACGCCTCTGAAAAGCTCCACCCAGAAACAGTGGCTTCCTTAACTAGAGTTGCCCCTTATTCTAGCATTTCAAGGTAGCAGTGGGGAGTGAGGTGGTAGTAAAAAAGAGGGGAGGAAAATAAAATACTACACTGACTAGAGAGGTGGAAAGTGAGAAGTATTTCACTTACAGAACAGCCAGAATAAAATATTTCTAGAACACTAAATTCAAATAAAAACCTTAAAGATATAGACAAACTAGATTTATTTTTAGTGCCCCCCCAATCTCTAAACCAATGTTTTTCTCACTCTCCCTTCCCCAAAACACCAGGATGAACACATCTGCACTCAATTTATGGATTCTTGCAGTTTCCACTTTTCACCCTACCCTTTGTGCCTAAAGTCTCAGTGGACAAAGTCACCCAGGGCTTGTGTAAAGCCTTCAGAAAGGAGCCCAGATTCCACCACTGCTCTTTATCTTTGGTCTGTCTAGAACAGCATCTAGAAGAAAGACATTAGGTAGAGGGGCTCAACAGAGCAGAGAGGCTCCATCTCTCCCAACCTGCAGAAAAAGGTTTCATCCAGGCACATAGTGCCTGGGCCCTGTCACACCCCAGACTCAGAGCGCTCCCACCGCTACAGCTCTGTATTCAGCATGGGCCCAGGGAAGGGCTCACTGTCTAGGAACAGAAAAGCTGTAAAGAGGAGTCGCAGTCTAGATCTCATTCTTTAATCAAATGGAGACAAAAAAATAACCAGTGTAGATATTTTCAAAAAATAACCTGATGCCACATGCTCCGGCTTTCTATCAGAGTAAGTACCTTTTAAGAGTAGCCTGTCACAAGCTTGGCTTTGTGTAGCATGAAATCTTCTCATTCAGCATTATCCACCAGAGCACTAAAAGGAGACAGAAGAAGACATCCTGTAGTTTTTTCCACTCTGGCATTGGTTTGGTTGTTGAGTCTGTCAGGGGTACTCTAGTGTGAAGACAACATCCCCACAGCTTGGCCTCTCCATTGGTAACACAGCTCTAAGCTTTGGAGCAACTTTGAGCGTCTGTCTCTGTCTCAGAGGAGCTGCTCTCAGAGTCTATTTCTGTATTCTCCTGCTGATGTTTGTCTTGCACCTTCTGCCGAATTCCTTGCAAACGGACTAATAGGGATTGATAGTCAAAGTGGCCTCGTTTTTCACCAAAAGGATCCTGGAAGGAAGCCATAGATAAATGTATTAATATAGACCTTTATCATTCTGGTAAGAAGTAGAAATAAGAAAGCTGTACAGTAACTGGACAACAAACAAATAGTTAAAGGTTAAATCCTGTCTTATGACCAAGAGGCCTCTAAACAGTGTCATGGTAGAGGCTGAGGACTGCAAGTATTTTCTGTTTGGAGTCTTCTGGGAAACCTTACAAACCCAAGCAAATTTCAAAGACAGATAAAAGGCCAAGCAGGTTTAAATTGGATTTCTCGTAGCAGGCTTGAAGTAAACTATTTCATAGAATCATAAAATGGTTTGGATTGGAAGTAACTTTTAAAGATCACCTAGTTCCAGCCCCCCTGCCACGGGCAGTGACATCTTTCATTAGACCATCCAACCTGGCCTTGAACACTTCCAAGGATGGAGCACCCACAACTTCTCCAGACAATGTGTTTCAGTGTCTCACCACCCTCATAGTAAAGAATTTCGTCCTTATGTCTAATCTAAATCTACCCTCTTTTACTTTAAAACCATTACCCCTTGTCCTACCACTATAAGCCCTGGTAAAAAATCTGTCTACATCTTTCTTATAACCCCTCAAGTATTAAAAGGTCACAATATGGTCTTCCCTGAGACTTCTCAAGGCTAAACAACCCCAGCTCAGCCTTTCTTCATGGGAGAAGTGTTCCAGCCCTCTGATCATTTTTGTGGCTCTCCTCTGGATCTGCTCTAACAAGTCCATTTTTTTTCTTCTGCTGGGGGCCCCAGAGCTGAATGTAGTACTCCAGGTAGGGTCTCATGAGAGCAGAGTAGAGGGGGAGAATCACTTCGCTAAACCTGCTGGCCACACTTCTTTTTATGTAGCTCAGGATACAATTGGCTTTCTGGCCTGCAGGCACACACTGCCAGCTCACGTACAATTTTTTATCCACCAATATCCCCAGGTCCTTCTCCCCTGGGCTGCTCAATCCATTTATCATCACCCAGTCTGTACTGATACTAGTGATTGCCTCAACCCTTGCACATTGCCTTGTTGAATTTTATGAGATGCACATGGGTCCACTTCTCAAGCCTGTCAAAGTCCCCCTAGATGGTATTCTTCTCCTCCAGCATATGAACTGCACCACTCAGTCTCCCTTTATGTTACCTGCAAACTCGCTAAGGGTGCACTCAGTCACGTTGTCTTTGATAAAGATATTTAACAGTACCAATACCAATATGGAGCCCTGAGGGCCACCACTTATCACTGGTCTCCATCCGGACATTGAGCCACTGACTGTAACTCTTTGTATGCAGCCATCCAGCCAATTCCTTATCCAGTGAATACACCATCCATCAAATCCATCTCTCCAACTGAGAGACACGGATGTTGTGTGGAACCGTGACAAAGGCCTTACAAAAGTCAAAGTAGATTCTCATTAATTCTTCCTTACCCACCAATGCAGTGTTTTCACTGTAGGACGTCAGATCAGTCAGGCACAATTCACCCTTTCTGAAAGGCCAAAGAGTTGACCACACTTCATATTAGTGCTACAGACCCTTTCCAAATTAAAGCATCGCTATTGTCATTTTAAATGAAGGCACCCAGCTGCTTTAATACTTTCTGCTTTTAACCCTATTCCTGATTAAAGGCACGTTGCCAGGGCTATATAAGGTGGTGGTGGAATTTACCCTGTGCCATCTGATGCAGTTCTTTGATGCAAGCCAACATGCAGCTCCAGAATTAACCAGACAACACATTTGGCAAGCACTAAACTGATACTGAACATGGAGTGACTTTATTTTAAATATAGGGTAATGAAGACAACAATGGCATCTCTCCAGCATGTTGTGTTCATACTTCCTGTACTACTATTTACAAGCACGCAGAAAACAAAGGCAGTCACTACCTCTGGGAACTGAGCACAACACAGTTCCAGGTCACAGTGTTCTTCACATAAGCCCATGGAGAAAGCAACTGAGCCCTGGATCCTTGAAGAATAAAGAAGAGTTGCCCACACCTGACAATCCTCTACCCTCAACAAACTGTAGCCTCTCTGTACAGCACTCTCTGTAGGTATGTCTGTCACAGATCTTCCTTATGGGAATTTCTCACTTCAAACATGAACTCTCCTATTTTAGGAGTGCTTTCATTTTATGAATTAAATGGTCAACGATGGTACTTACAGAAAAGAAGGATCTTTAGAGACACTAGATCGTTAAACCCATCACCTCCATCTTTTCTGAATAGTGTAATTTCTCTATGACTCAAACAAGAGGTGCCTGATGAGGGAGGAAGACATGTTCATATGCAAATCGCTTGGCAACCTATTCTTTAAAATGTACTTCCCTGCAGAAATAAGCTCCTTTGTTCAACCTGTCTGTACATGTCTGCCATACTGTCACTGTTCCCCCACTCCTTCCTCCTTCAGGAACTTTTGTCTCAGCCAGCCAGCCACTTTCAACCTCTTCTGAGAGACTAAGGAGTGTCAGAGAAAAGTTCCTATCTACTGTATGAGCAATGACACCTCAGAAAAAGAAATCCCACCAGTGTCTCAACAGGAAAACACTGCAATAGAGTTCAGTTGCCACCAGCACTGGATAACCTACATGTGCCTTCCCTGCTTAACCCCAAATCCACATGAAAGCAAACTGTACCGATTCCACTGCTCAAAATACCACCTGCTTGCCTTGAGAGTGACCCAGGTTCAGCACTGAAAGAAATCTAACAGCCTTGAAAACACTGTGTGCCTATGCTGGTCTTGGGAGAGGTAGTTTTTTATTCACAGGAATGTCTCAGGTCTCAAGTTCCATGGTTAATTTAAAGTTGAAACGTACAGTTGATAGAAAAAGGTCCAAATCCACCCCACATACGTTTAGTTGTTGCACATCACCCATTGCAATTGTCTGTCACTAACTACAAGTGACCTTAGGTATTTTGAATCAAAATTTTCAATCAACAAGAAAACTGTCTGCCACCCACCTGCATTGTCTGACCTTGGAGATAAAGTCTCTCTTTGCACACCCCTTCATAGAAGTCGTAGTATTCCATGAAGGATTTCTCCATTACACCCCTGAACACAATCAGAGCAAACAGTCAACAGAGAATGACAGTGTTAATGTTAATGATGGTCACATCATCCAGGGCTGCACCATCCCACTGAGCAGCAGTCCATGTAATCAGCACAGCTCAACCCACACAGAGCATCCCAGACAACTAACTGTATACAGCGAGGCAGGACACAGAACAAAACAAAATACAGCACTGCTACTGTAGCTGTAGAACAGATTCTGCATGTGGTTCCACAACAGCTTTGCCTTTCTCTCCCTCAGATTTTTTTTTTTTTCCTCTAAGAGAAGGCACATTTATTCTCAAACAAGTCAGAGGATGCAGCCACTGTGCACAGTAACACAGCCTTTGTCAATGTACAGCTCCTGGACACCACATAGGTGCAGCCATCCATTTCAGAAGAAACAAAACCACTCTTCACTGGACCAGGATGAGTTAAAGACTTGCTCTTTCCTGTAGCAGCTGTCAGGAAGGGCAACCAGAGAACTTTAACCTGCTTCCCCACACCACTTTCTTATGTTCCCTCCCTGCTGCTTTTCCATACCGTAGTGGCTCAGGACAGGGACACTTTCCTTCCAGCATGTCACACACTGCTACTCGGATGGTCTCATGCCGAATACACTCGTTATAGTTCTTGCTGTCCCCAGGGTGCCTCTCCTGGAAACAGAATTTGGGCCAGTAAGTCCATGTGACTGCAATGATTCTTTGTCTCTTTCTCATGGGCCCTATGAATTTAACTAATGCAAGAACCCACTACAGCATTGTGTACACCGAGCTAACTTACACTGCAAATGAAAAGCTGGCAAGATTTCCCATGTCTAAAGAGCCTTGGACTCATACAGCTGTGGAGACAGACAGCTGATAAAGTTAGCACAGCAACCTGCCTCTCTTGGATGTTGGAGACACAAAAACCTGAGCACGACCTGTTTCAAGGAAGCCATATTAGGAGTCACATAGAAGAGAAATGAAAAGCCATCCCATCTCCTCAGCAACTTCTTGAATGCCTCTTGTTCTTTTGTTACTTAACACATACAAGAGCTAAGCAGCCTCCAGTCCAGAGCTGGGTTGCATCTCCTCCTCAAGATCTGACTAGAGGCAAAGCAAGCTGGAAAGGAGCCACGTGACATAACTTGGTTTTCTGCCCCATTTCCAGAGCAGGATTTGCCTCCAGGAGCAAGGTGTAGAGCGAAGAGACAAATAGCTGCAGAAGCAGAGATGATCCACCTTCAGGTCTCACCTGCTCAAAGCCGGGTTCATTGTGATAGGGGTTCTCAGTCATCAGAGATTGGATGGAGATGAGGACTGAAGAGATACTCTGTGCTGGGCTCCATGCAGGCCCGGTCCAAGTGCTGAGGCATCAAAACAGAAGAGCATCAATTAACAATGCAAGACCAGCCAAGTGACCACCATCCCTCCACCTACCAAAGACCAGAAAGCTTGTGAAACTACCTCTATAGCTTACAGAAATATAACAGGAAAAGCAACAGCTGCTACAGATATACAAAGCACTGGACACTAAGAAAGTTTTCAGGTTGAAGGTAGTTTATTTTCTCAACTAGGTGAGTACGCTAGCTTGAGCCATGCAAAAGGCTGTTGAACTTTGCTGCCAGCGTACATAGGGCACCACACGTGAGCTGAGCAAAAGTAACATTTCCAAACACCTTACAGAGCACTTTAAAGCTATGGCTATCATCTCGCACAACACTCTGAAGCAACACATCCTACCAGCACTACAATAAATCAAACCCTGCAACTCTTAAGAACTGAAATCTAACTCTGAAGACTTGAACAAGACCATCACTTTTGCAGTTTGTAATGCAGACATTCAGCACAAAGTCTGCCACCAAAAACACTAATGGATGGTCTGCTGTAAGAACGAGGTACCTGTATAATACATACAAGGTAGCAAAAAACTTTGCATAGACAAACACGATCGGGAGAAGCCGTTCTGCTGCTTGCCCTTAATATCCTAGTTCCAGATACAGACTTGTCTCCCTGTGAGCTGAACAAGGATGTACTGACCCATATATGCTCTTCCTAAATCCTTTCATTCACAGCTTCCCATTTCTGCCAAGGCTGAGACTCTATTCACTCTTCAAGATAGGGCTACACTGCATGAGCAACGATGCAACTTGCATGGAAGTTGCTGGGCCTTCAGACCCCCGAGGTACGGATGTGCCCAACACGCCTTAGTGCTTCACAGGCATTGGCATCCAGCTTATTGGATCAGAAGCCTCATAGAGTGAGATGTTTCCCAGCACACTGTGTCTCTCATCGAGCCCTGGACCGTTAACTATCAGCTGACAAGTATCAGCTACTTGGACCAGCTTTCATTTAAGGGGCACATGCAGATAACTGCAGAAACAGTCCCAGCAAAGGCAACGTTATAAACTGCATCAATGCTCAGAATTTGTTCGATATAATTCCTACAGCAATTCAAGCTATCACTGCCCCTTCGCCACCTGGCTGCCTGTATCTGTCTGCAGCCAAAGGAAAGGGACACTAACACCCCAGCTGCACCAGTCCAGAGTCTCAACAAAAATCTTTCTTTATTGGCAGATGACACTGTCACAGCTGGCATTAGGAATATCACACTACAGCCACGGTTCTTCTGGTAGAGCCCTAAGAGCCACTGAATCAAACAGGACTTTCACATGTTTAAAAATCAAGTAGGTGAGTAACAAACATTTGCAGCAGTGGAGCCTGTTTGAACAGGCAGCATGGGAGCAGCGTTTGCAAATCATTACTCCCACCACTCAGCCCCACGTACATGTAGGTGGAAGCCCAGAGCAGTCGAATGGCTCTCAAGGAAATTCTTAGTGGCTTTTAATCTTACTTATTTATTTTTAAACCCACATGGAGAGAGGAAATTAAAACCGCAAAAACCTACATTCAGACAGCATTAAGGATCAGGTTGCAAAGCGCAAGAGCAGAAGAAACACAGTGCTCAGGCCAAGACTTTGCAAGGGGAAGAAGAAAAGTAGCAGTGTCCACTGAACTCCATGATTCCCTTGCTCCATTCTCAGGCTCTTTTAAAGACAAATTAGACTCTTATTTCAGAGGAATTTGTGCTGCTTTATGACTCTGATCTAGCACATGATTTTACAGAAGCATAAATGTGCATCAAACACATCTGGGGCAAGATCAGGGCACAGTGCATTGAGAAAGATGCATGAGGCAGAATACTACCTGCAGCTACCTCCTGGTTTCCCACCAAAACAGCCAAAGTCTCTTCTTACCCTAGAATACTCAGGCAGACTTTCCCATTGCGGTAGAAGTTGGGGTTAAACCTCACTGTGTTATTTCCTGTTGTCATCAGTTTGACCCTTGGTGGATGGATAGGATAATCTGGAGGACAGCGAAACAGGAACAAGAAGAAACCCCCTTCATAAGGCGTGTCAAATGGGCCTGTGATCAATGCATGAATCTGGAAAACAAAAGCCCATCTTGCGCACCACTTCAAAACTGTGCAGCACCCTCAAATCCTCAACAAAGCCAACGGAAGGCAAGAAACCTCCACCCAGGCAGCAGTATGGATGCAGCACCTTCCACAAGCACACACCATACACAGGCCATACTTAACCCTCCCTCCTTCCCTCATTAGAGGGAGCCACTGCTGCGCACTTCTCTCCCCTCTGCCACACTCAATGTGCAAAGCAAGTTTCCCAAGTGAGGTTTGGCCAGAGGCCACAACAGCTGCCTCCCATACATCTCTACACAGCCCAAACCAGAATGGATCATAGTTCAGCTGGTAAACTCTGCTTTTAATAATAATAAAAAAAAATCAAATATGAAAAAAATATATAGCTAATTTTAGAAAGAATATGTCAGAATTTCTGCCAAAACTGGAACGTTCCTCAATTTTATGGTCTTGTGCTGATTTGGTCATATTGTAACCAGTAAAATCCTCTGCCAGGATCTGAAGTTAAGACCCTATCCTCCCCATGCTAATTACCCTCAAAAACCTCAATAGTGTACCAGGAAATCTTCTCCCACTGGGCTATTACAGAAGCTTTCTCCTTTTCCATCCTCCCAAAGTGATCCAAGCAATCTTCTTTAAATGATCCTCTTACTTAGCCTAGGATTTTAGTTAAAAGCCCCAAGGCTGGTGTTCTACAAACCTGCATTTCCACTGAAAGGCATTTTAGCACTTGCGGCTTCCAAGCCAAGGGAAGCCAAAACTACAGCTAAATGCCTGAGGTAGTTGTTGTCTGTGCAAAGACCCTCCCTTTGTGCTAGCTCCAAAAATCCAAGAGCCCTAAGCCAGGAGGTGCTTACACTGGGGGAATCAGGGGAGTGCCAAGTTTGTCAGGGGGGTGGGAGAAGTGCACAACAGAGAAATCAAAAGCAACCCCCCCCCCCCACCACCACCTTTCTCAGAAACCAGCACAGACAGATGAGGTGACACTGGCTGGAGAAAGAGCAGCACCAGCCAATGAATGCACTGGATCACAAACACTGAGCAATCTCACCCTCCCAGATCACTGCACTCCCTCAGATGTAATTGGAAATTCCCACTTCTGGAAACCCCCTAGAGCCAGGCAGCCAGGAGGGGAAGAACTGGGGCAGGAGAGGCCATAGACATGCCTGCCCCTAGGGAGTAGGTGCAGTAGAGTCAATGTGGTGGAAGTGGCTGTGCAGGTCAGACTTGCACGAGATCCTGGTACCTGTGAGAACCAGGCAGGCAGCTCCACAGCAGGACGGGATCTGGGCCCAGAGACAAATCCCACTACCAGTTCACAACAGTTAAACATCTCCACCTTACACAGGTGGGTTACAGATACTCCAGCACTGTCTGCAGCTGATAGGCGCTTCTCATTTCCAACTCAAGAAATCCCCCATGGCCAACAGCTTTCCACAGAGAAAATCTCTTCTTTGAGCTGCTCTATTGATTGTTTTCAAACATCATTAGAATAAAACAAGCTGGAACGGCACTCCACTAGAGTTTATAGGGCCACAAAACAGTGCTGGCTTTATTTGTGGAAACTCCTCAGATTCCTGTGATGTTATCTCTCCACAAAGTCAGCTTCCTTGATAGCCTCCTCCCATTTAAAATGCAGCCCATCTCAATATCACCAAGAAAATTGGAGGTGCGTTGTGCTCTTATGAGATTCACCCTGACTTCTCTCAAAATATTAAGGAAATACTCGGGAGAATCTTTAGAGCAGTTGTCAACAGCAACATGCAGAAAAGCATGAAGCTGAAGCAGTTCCAAATCTTCTCTTACCTTGGTCATGTCATGGGGATCAGGCACAACAAACATTCCTGGGGGTGGTTCCTTGTAAATGGACATGATATCCCTGAACAAAGGAAACAGAACTTAGTCAGGATCTCCCTTGGCGTTCATCAGCCCTTGATGCATGGAATGTTCTAGAGGACAAATCTGTGTACAGATGCACAGATTTTAAAGATGGAAACCTGTAACTCAAAGTAAAAGATGTTCCTTTTCTTTAGTCTGTTTTCTGGCTGAGCTCACTTAACTTATCCCAAACAATACTTGAGGCAGTTCAAGAGTACAAGGAGCATTCAATCAGTGAATAAGCAAGGCATCAGACCAAGAGCACCTTGACCACCTGCTGCCTTGTGTTTTACCACAGATCAACTCCAGCATATAAAACTTCAACCATAAACTTCTCCTAAGGTAAGCACATAAAACTTCTCTTAGGTGAATTTTGTTGCTTAACAGTCAACTTTCCCTCCCCATGTTTTCCCTCTCCACACTCAGACTACCTACAGGATCCCTTTTATATACCCAGTCACTTGTTTTCCCCAAACATACAGTGACTCAACTGTCTTTGAGAATATAACTGCTCTGTCAAGTTTGGTTTTAATCAAACAATGGGTTCAAGCATTATGAGGATGCATATATACATGCAACTTAATCACAATGCCCTTGTTTCCTAGACTAAATGAACTGAAAAATAACAAATCCCATATAGTTCTGTGTAGTTTACAGATAGACTGAATGACACCCACCACTTCTCATTGCCAAGTGGTTCCCCCCATAATCAGAGCTGCACCAAGCTCCAAGGCAAGCTATCACTAGACCTTCCCGTTCAGGAAGCAACTACAGTTCAGAGAGGCTTAGGGCAAGAACAAAAACAAGTGTGAGAGCAACAGGAGAGTTTTGCCTTCCTGCCTAACAATGTGGAGTTAGTGTTTTTGACATTTGGACTGGAAACTGACAAAACACCTGGTGCCATCTTTGGAAGACATTATACAAGCTCTAAAACAGGCAACAGAACAAGGATGAGCAAGAGCCCAGCAGGCAGCAATACTTGCTCTAAAGGAAGAGGAAAAGCTTGTTGAAACATTGCCAGTATTTCTAACAATAAAAGGCTATGTTGCTCATAATATCCAAGGCTATCAACACACCAGATTTAACTAGATGATTATTTAAAAGAGTGGGAGCAGACAACTAGGTGGGCACCACCAGGAAAGAGGATCACTGCTGGAAGGTTTAAGATAAACATCTTGCAAAACTCCACTTGACTGCTGATGGGGACCGGGAGAGAAGCCTGCTCCCCTCCCCATTTAACAACATCTTGAAGAAGCAGCCAGCGATCCCGAGGGCAGGATTTGGGCAACGTGCCACAGCACTTAGCTGCCACAGGCACCAGCGAGAGCAGAAGAAAGCTATCTTGGATGGAGGTACAGAGTTCTGTGGCTCCAGGGCAGGTGAGGCACGAGAGCCGTCCTTGCCCGAGCACCTGGGCAAATACAGGCCTGGGGACTGCGCTCAAGAAAGCCCCAGGGCACGGCGGTGACCAGAGGCTGCCCCACGCCCCAACAGGGCGAGCCCCGGGACCTGTCCCCGGTCCCAGCGGTGAGGGGTCGGCGAGGCCCAGGGGACAGTTACCGGCGCCCCGGGAGCACCGGCCGCGAGCCGAACGGTTCCGCCGTGTTACGGGGCTCGGCTCCCGGGGTGCGGGGGTCCCACGGCGCCCCGCTGGGCCGGCAGAAGGCGAGGGCCGGGACCACCCCCAGGGCGCCACGGGAAGCGGGCCACGGCTCCCGGGGCTGGCGGACAGCGCGGCTCTCACCGTTTGATCCGCAGGAGGCAGGCCGGGCTGGGCCGCTCGCTGTCCCAGTCGCCGCTGACCGTGGGGTCCCAGAAGGCGGAATGAGTGAGGAGCGCGGCGCCCGCGGCTGCGGCCGCGGCGGCGATGGGGGCTCCGCCGCTCCCCGGGGCGACGGCGGCGCTCGCCGGCGCAGCGCCGAAGCCTGCGGCCGCCCACAGCTCGGCAGGGATGAAGACGCCGGGGCTTCCCGCGCCGCCGCCAGAGCCGGCCGAGGCGCCGCTGCCGCCGCCTGCCGCCAGCACCGCGGCCGGGGCCGGGGCCGCCTCCTCGGCGGCCGGACTCTCCGCCATTCCGCGCCCGGCCTCGGGGAACGCCGCTTCCGGGACTCGGCACCAACGAGTCGTCCGGCCGGAGGGGCCGCCCCCTCGCGCCTCCGCCGATCGCCGGCCAGAGCGTCACCTCCCCTGGGCCCCCCTCCCGCTACCGGCGCAAGCTCCCCCGAGTAACCATAGAGTCTCCCTCTGGCGCCAGAGCGGCCTTCCGCGGAGACGCCTCCTCCTCCCCGCAGGGCAGAGCGCACCGGCGCGGCCAGCGCGCCCTCTACCGGGCGGCGGCGGCCTCCCCGCACAGGCGGAGCCTGCCATTACGGAGGCCGCGAGCTCCCACCCCAGCAGCGCGAGCTGGGTGCTCGCTGCGTTTGCTTTCCGCGGGAGGGGGCGGAGAGAAGCGGCTTCTGCGGCAGCCTCGCTCCCAGCACGCCTCAGCCCGCGGAGGCAGGCCGAGCCCCCAGCACAGCGGACGGCGGGCACGGCCTGGGCCGCTCCCGAACCCCTCCCCGGGGCAGAGCCGCCCGCCACGACTTGCGGGGAAGCGCCCGCGGCCCCCCGTCCGTCTGCGGGCGCCGAGAGGAGGCGGTGGAGGAGCCGCCCGGCGCCGCCCAGCGGGCCTCGCTGCCAGCCCCGCGCACCTCCGGCACCGCCAGACGGCACCTGACCGCTTACGGCAACCGCAGGCGGCAGCCGCCGACCCATTTCACTTCCAAGGCCGCTGTTGCTTTACCAGAGATACGATAAATAAATAAATCGTATTTAACCACAGTTACACGCATAAAAAAATCATATAAGGAAGAATAAAAGGTCAGGTAACACTGCTCTGTGTTCCTGAGGCAATAAAACGTGAGCAGCTGACATGCTAATAGCTACAGCCGGCTATTAACAGAGAGGTTTTAAACTGAAGGTTCCTAAAACATGGTATTATTGACCTGGCCGTTCATTTCATTCTAGACCTTGACTGATCATGTCATTTTGCCTTCTCTTTAAAGAAAACATGAGGAAAAAAAAAAAAAAAAAAAAAAGTTAACTTGTATATCACCCCCTCTGCCAACAGGGGATTCTGCTACTACAGCCTGGGATGCTGCTTGGCATAGTTAAGACAGAAGGTGAGCCTGAGAGTAGAAAAAAGGGCACTTCTCCTTTGCACAATTACACATTTGTTCCTAGCATCCAGACCATCTGACTATATAGAATCTTTCCCCTTCTTCAGCCAGTGA
Organism: Nettapus auritus; assembly: GCA_011076525.1. Lineage (NCBI taxonomy): Eukaryota > Metazoa > Chordata > Aves > Anseriformes > Anatidae > Nettapus > Nettapus auritus. The sequence continues at coordinate 5,565,420 of CM021791.1, read as the reverse complement.
GTCTCCACTGGGCTCTTTTTAGTTTCAGAGCCACTTTTCTCCAAGTAGTCTCAATGACAATTTTTGTCTGTTTGTTCTTAAGCACAAGTCAAAATCCTTGTCTCACTCCCTTACCCTCACAGGGCATAAGCAGCTCTTACAAAGGAAGACAGAGCAGTTACTGTACCCTGCTCACATCCCCAAGGAGGTCAAAACCATTCTTCAGAAGCTTTAGTATACAGAGCAGCTGCATTAATTCAATTACCTAAAGCAGATAACCAAACAAGCTTCCCAAATGGTCACCTTCCTACCGTCCTTAAAGGCACAGTTGACTTACCACAAGGTCCAAGATTCAGGTTAGATTTTAGAACTTCTCCTGCCTAGCGTACTCCAATCTCTAAAACAACTGAGGCATAGAACTATTGGGGAAGACCACAGCTGTGGTTCTTTGCTTAAACTGATGCTTTGAAGACTATGAATAGTGTGACCTTGAAATCAGCTCTTCTTTGTGAAAGAAAATTCAGATGATATGGTAAGTCCTTGTGTATTTACTGTTTATTTAAGTTTTCAAATGCCCTCAATACACTACAATTCTAAGTACACTCATCTGTACCCATAACCTTTTCAATATTGTCTTTGCAAAATAAAGTGGATATAGTATTTTCATTAATAGTATGTGGAGAAAACAATGCTGCTTTATCAGCTCACATAAGTATTTGCTTTACTAGGGCAAAACTTCTTGGGATTTCTTAATAGATTTGATGTATTGTTTGAGCTGTTCAAGGACATCCTCTCTTATCTGGCCGTCTTCGCATTTATTATTGTCCTTTCTTCTCACCACCATTTCACATCTCCCTTCTGCTTTGTCTGTGGGTACCCCTATTACATTGCTCAACTTACATAAAAATGACCCCCAGGAATTTCCCCACTGATGGACCAGAACATAAGAAAAAAATAAAGTCACCAGTTTATTTAGAGAAATCTTTTCTTTAATTATCAGCCTTGAACACTCTGATGAAAGCAAACTCAAACTGCAGAGGACAAAGTGATGAAAGCCACAGCCAGGGCCAGAAGCTGTCACATAGCAAAGAGGATAAGGAATGCCACCATCAAACAGAATAGACCCATGGCCTCAGACAGGGCAAAACCCAGGATGGCGTAGGAGAAAAGCTGCTGCTTGAGAGATGGATTCCTGCATGGTACACAAGGGGGAAAAAAAAAAAAAAGTGAAGAAAAAATAGATCCACAGGGAGTGGAAAACTAAACAAACAGACCCCATATCACCAAAAGCCAGGATTATGCCATACAGTCAACAGATTTATGGCAGGCAGCCAATGGCTGGAATGAGAAATGACTGCTTCACTTAAAAACAGTATCTGCTTATACACACTACACATGTGGAGTTGAACATATATTCTAGGAAAAGCTTTATCCATCTAACAAATTTAGTGATATAAGAAGGGAATAAATTCAAGCCAGCCTGGCACCTTACCTGGCATAGCCAATGATCAAGCTGCCAAACACTGTCCCAATACCTGCTCCTGAACCAGCCACCCCAACTGTGGCAGCACCTGCACCAATGAACTTAGCGGCAGTGTCAATATCCCTGGAGACAACACTAGTTTGGAACTCGCGGCGGGACAGCTGGGGATAGGAAACACCAGCTGGCTGCGGGATACAGAAGAAACATGTTAATAATGACAATCATAAATATAGAACTTCCTTTAATGAAATTCTTAATCACTGTTAATTCTTAATCCACTCAAGAGAGCAGAAAACAGCCAAACTTGCTAAGCCAGCTTCTAGCCCAGATCAGTGATAAGTTTTCTTACAGGCCATCCTCTTGATATACAAACTTACTCTTCCACCTCAGGAGAAACCATCAAGTACCCCAGACTGCAAACACAGAAATAAGTTTACCACATAAGAGTCTTACCTGTACAGTTTGAGTCTCAGGCCTACTGAAAACAGACACTGGAACTGGCCTGGCCAGAGCCCTGGAACAGCACCGGAACTGAAGCAGAACACAGATAGTTAACGCCTATATTTGCACATGTCCATGCTACTTCTCAAAACAGATATTTTATGAAGAACAATCTTGTATTTTTTTTAAATACATATCAAGAATGAAACAAGACTGATAACAAGGTATGTGCTAATTTAGAGTATTTCTAGCTTAGCCAGTTGGATTAAGTCCATGAGAAATACCGCCAAAGACCATGCACTGCAGTACAGCGAGTATCACTGCTGCTACTGCACAGTTCAGTCATTATTATGACCCCATACGTTTTATTCTTAGTTCACACTTTGAGACAAAAACATGACTGAGTATCTCTGTGATAATCAGTTATCTTATAATTCAAGAAAATCTCAGGCTTGCAGTCTAATGCGTGTCTCCTAAAACCGTAGGTAACACTTTCTGGTCACCAGAGGTCACCTTGTTTCCCCTCCTCGTTCAATGCACAGTAAAACAAATCCACGCGATGCCGTCCCTGCTAAGGCTGTCCAAACCAGCACTCTGAGCCCGGCACCACGGGGAGAGCCTCCGCAGCTGCATATCCCCGCTAAGTGCCGTTATTCTGCTCTGAACAAAGACAACGTACCAGAGCTGGAGAGCTGAGGAGCGCCAAGGGGGTCTGCATGGTGGTTTACCTATCAGAGACAGACCAGCACCACAAATGAGGGGACCCGGGAACCGCAGCGCTGCGGCCGTGCCTCGGGGCTGCCGCACAACGCGGCTCACGCAGCCGCCTCCCCGCCGCCCGTCCCGCCTCACCCAGCCCCTCGCCGCGGTCTCCCTGTTAACCCTCGCCCCAGGCCCCGCACGGCCGCCTCGCGGACCCGCGGCTTCGCCTCCCCGGGCCCAAAGCCCCGCCGGAAGCCCGCCCGGTGCCCGAGCCCTGGGGGGGGGGGGGGGGCAACAGCAAAAAGCGCCGCAGCCGCAGCCACCCGTGTCCTCCGCCGCTCAGCGAAGGGCACGGCACGGCACGGCACGGCACGGCCCCAGCCGCCTCGCTCGGCGCGGCCCCAGCCCCGGTACCAGGCCCCACCTGCGCGGCTCCCGCTGTCAGCGGCTGTAAGAGGAGCGCGCGCCCCCGCACCGCTCACCTTGCGGTGTCCCAGCGCGTCCTCCACGCCCATTGGCTGTCGACGCCCGCTGCCCGCGGCATTCTGGGACAACACTTGTGCTCCCCATTGGTTGCGGCCGAGCAAGCCCCTCCCACCGGCATCCGGGACGGCAGCGCAGGGCGGAAGAGCGGTGTGGCTATGCAGGTCCCCATTGGTTAGCTGTAGTCGCTGAGCGCCTCCTGATTGGCTGGCGGCGTGAGGTCTCCCTCCCAGAAGCTCATAAAGTGCGCGGGGCGCTCCTTCAACTGAAGAGGAGCGGCCGAGCGGGGCGGTGGTGTAGGTTGGGGTGTTCTTCTTGCGGCGGCTCCGGCACTACTGGAGCCGCCCCGGGAAGGGCTCACAGCTGGGGCTCACAGCTGGGCAGCGGCAGCGCTGGGCCCAGCGGCCGCTACCACCAGCTTCGGGGCTGGGGCCGCCAGGGCGAGCCCAGCGCGTGTGTTCGGGGGGGTGGCAGCGCCGCCCGAGGCCGCCAGGGTCCCGCCCGCTGCCGGCGGGAGCGGCCGGAGGGCCCGCCGCAGGCCGTGACCGGGGCTTCGCGATCCCGCTGTGCCGAGCCCGCACGTTCCCGGCCCCTGCAGGGGGCAGCCCAGGGCTCGGGGCTCTCCAGCGCCGGACTCCACGTCCCGGCAGTGCGGCCGGGGCCAAAAGGGCGGTGCGCGGGGCGGGGGGGCTCCGCCTTGTCGTTGTCCTCCGCCTCCTCCTCGCCGTCCCCGAGGTTTCTGGCCGAGCCTCTCGGTGAGTGAGCCGGAGGGGGGACGGGGACGCGGAGGCCACGCGCCCCCGCAGTGTGCTGCCCCCGGGGCCGGGCAGGAGGTCGAGGCGGGGTGGGGGCGGGGGGCGCCGGGTCTCACTCGCTGCGAAGCGGTGGCGCTTTCGGTTCCCGGCGGTGGGGCGGCGGAGCTGAGATTGTCCGGCCGCGGGGGGTGCCCCGCTCCGCTGCCCGGCCTCCGCTGGGACCCCACGCACGGGGATGCTAACGGGGACCGGGTCCGGGGCACCTGGCTGCGCGGTGCGTATGGGCCGCGGTGTCCCAGTGTCCAGCCAAGGCTGGAAGTTGGTCTCCCTCGGGAAGGGGGAATCCACGGCTTTCGGCGTTTTCAGAACGTTGGAATATATGAAAGGAAGAAAGCAACAACAGCAAAATGAAAACGAAACAAAATAACATTTAAAAAAAAAAGTCCCCGGAGAGAAGTTGGGCCGTGAATACCACAGGAAGTGTTGTATGTTATGCCTTCCTCCGTGTGTGCTGTAATGATACCTCATTACCTCGGCAGTGGGCTAGGACTGCTTGGCATGGGTTACCGAAGGTGCGGCTTTTGCCATCTCCTTGGGCAGCAGCAGCCTCACAGGCTGCATTGATGACTTACAAGCTGTTCATAAAACAAAACTTTGAACCTTAATAAAATCTCTTCCTACTTCCTGTCTTTTCCTTGAAGTGAACTGCACAGTGTGCTGTCAACACAGTGCATGAGCATTGGATTTGCGTTCCTTCAAGCTCACAATTATTTTTACCAAAACAAACACTCTTCATCTTTGTTTTCAGCAGAATGCAGTGTTTTGCTGCATCCAGGCTATGACACTTCATTTTCTTTGCAAGTTACATTGAAGTCTTACGGCAGCAAGAGCTCATATCCTGAAGCTATTGAGCTATTCTTAGGTTTTGTTTTGTTTTGTGTGTTTTTTTTTGTTTTGTTTTGTTTTTTGTTTTTTGGTTTTTTTTGGTCTGCTGGCTGTGAAGAGGTCCCAGGACATTAGGAACTGCATCATAAAGCATGTCAAGGTAGGAGAGCTTGACATCAGCCAAATAAAGACTGAGGCTTAGATAAGGCACGTATAATTTGCTATGCTTTACTAACTAAAACTTAAACTGCACTCCTGGATTCCCTGGAGGATCGAGCACACCCATTTCTAGGCCTTCAGCTTCTGGCAGGAGGAATAAATTATCCATCCTCCCAAAGCAGCATATATCAGTGCTGTTATTAGTGCTCTTTCCAGCTGCGCAGGTACCATTTCCATTTTGAACACAACCCCACAATGCCTATCTAAACTCCTGCCTCATTTTCAGGCTGTTCTTTGGCACAGAATACAGATGATGTCCTCAGTCATGACAAAAAATTAAGGGTTTCATGGATTGGAGATGACCTTAAATCCTCCAGCAGGATAGTTTTTTGCAATGAACTTTCTGTCATTTCTGAGGTTGACACCTGTTTGCTACTACTGTCACTAAGATCAGCTGAGGGTTCTGCTTTGGATTCCTGGAATTGAATTGTCAGGGATTGGTGGCAGGGTTTTCTCAGCAATTAGAGCTGAAGTCTGGTTTCCTGCAAGACACAGTGGCAAAGAGGGTAATCTAGTATAATTTCTAATCATGCCTAGCCATCTGGCGGTTCAGATAGATCCAGTAGATGCACACACTGCATGTTTATGTTGTCATGCATAACACATTTATAGTGTCACAATGCACTGAAAAGCTTTCTGTGTAGCTAACTCATGCATGAGATTCAATGCTATTTGTTGACCCTGCTGCTGTGCAACATAATAATTTTGATACTGAGAATCATCTTGCGGTTTCACTGTAACAGTCACAAGTACCGGTGCTATTATAGCCTTGTAACACAGGCTTGTGAGACAAAACTACAACAACCTGCCTAAACAGGACTTCCTCTGTTTGTGCTTTTCCATGGGAGCTGATCTTAGCAAGGTGCCTCTTTTTCGTGGAACAAAAAAAGCTGAAGATGAAAGATGCTGTATTTGGACGTCAAATCATCATGTATTTGAATGCAGAAAGCAGCAAGGCTGTTGAGTTTGCGTATCACCAGCATGAGTGTGTCTTGTGTGTCTCACTGTGGTCAGACAGGAAGGTGAAGTGTGTCAGGGCTGGGACTGTACAAACCTTGGAGCTCCTAGCATGATGGATCATATGCTGCTATTTTTGTCTATTACTGCTACCTGCAGGAGCACTTCACTGACGCAGCAAAACCTCTGTTTTTCTTAAACAATATGCTAGTCTCCAGATTTCAGAAGATGTGATGCACCCCCACATTAACCACATATAGTGGAGATGTGTCTGGAGTGTCAAATCACATTAAAAACATGATATAAGGCTGCATGTAGGGACAGCCTGTGTTCCAGCTGGGTTGTCAAGCAGGGAATCACACCAGTAGGCATTCATGCTCTTGCTGCTACAGGGCACCACTGCCTCTCTCCTGAGTAGCAGATCTGTAGGATGGTCAACAGGGTCTGGTTCATGGGGTCCCATGCAGGAGAGAGGTTGCTGTGTCACATTGACAACCTCAAAGCTCCAGGCACTGTGGCTAGGAAGCAGGGGTCAGCAGGGGGTTAGGACCTTACAGCTATATCATTCATCAGCTGTACCTCTTCATATCCTTCATTGACACAACTATGTTGGCAATATCTGAAGATGAGATTATAACATTACGCTTTCCTCTTGTAGGCTTCCATGATGGATGAGACTTCGGACGAACCTCCCACGTCTGCTGTCCTCTTAGACAACTGCCACTTCTCCCAGGTCATCTTTAACAATGTGGAGAAGTTTTATGTTCCTGGAGGAGATGTAATCTGTTATTATACTCTCACACGCAACATAGTTCCTCGTGGGAAGGACTGGGTGGGCATCTTCCGGGTAAGTGAATACTGTGTAACCAGATATGCCAAGTATGAGAAGGCAGCAGCTGTCAGAAACAAATAATTTGATATTTAATTAATACTTCATCCCTAAGAAAAGCCTTAGGGCTTTGGTAGAACAGGGTAAGAGATTTTTTTTTCAATAATAACTTTGTGTAATACAGCATTTTTCTTGTGCCTTGAGACAAAATGCCAGACGTTGTTACTTGACCGTCTTCAAGACTAATTAAACAGACTGATTCACAGAATCAGTGAAGAATAATTGCAATAAAGATCATGTTGGCACCATCCCTTCCAACACATTTCCTACTTCAGTGCTCTCCTTGCCTCCCTAACGCAGACCACAGAATAAGGCATATGCTAGCGAGTAGCTTTGATTTATGCATAGACTTCAACTCTGTGAAGTCAAGATATCAACGCAAAAATCCTCCCATTAACTGATCTATGTGGAAATATAGTCCAGTTGCCATAGGATAAGCATGAACTATGTGGTCTCTTTTAAGAATTTTGTTATTGCAGGTGGGATGGAAAACAACCCGGGAATATTACACATTCATGTGGGCTCCTCTGTCCAGTGATGTCCATGGTGATACCACTGTGCAGCAACAGATCCAGTTCAAAGGTGGGTTGGGAGGTTGGGTCATTCAGGGAATAAATGTGTATGTGTACACACAGGCACATACACACAAACTCCCACACTACTGCTACTAATAAGTATTACATTCAGAATTACAGAAAATCTGTAGTAACATACTGTAGTAAACTTCAAGTCTCATAATTACAGCCAAAAAAAAACCCAAATCTACTGTATTCTGCCATACTGACTGAGTGATATTGTTTGTCTTCTTATCACTGGCACAAATTCTTACTAATGGTGGAGGAACAATATTGAAGTAAGATATCTGTTTTCTTAGGTGCTGACTTTCTGTGCTATATAGTTAAGAGACTTGAGCAATTACAGGCATATGATGGGGTTGTTGTGTTTGTCTGAAGCTTACTACCTGCCGAAGGACGATGAATACTACCAGTTCTGCTACATTGACCAGGATGGTGTGGTCCGTGGAGCCAGTGTTCCTTTCCAGTTCAGAGCAGAGACTGAGGATGATATCCTGGTGGTTACCACACAGGTATGCGTCCTCTCTTCTCCTGCTTTTTCATGCCTTTGGCTTTTATTGGTATCTGCTCATTGCTAAGTTGGAGAGATCCAGTAAATCAGATGCTGAGCTGGAATTCAGCAGATCTGGATTCTATTCCTGGCTTTGCTACTCATCTGTCACCCAAATTTGGGCAGCCTTTGTTTCTCTAACTGACATTTATCAAACTAGTTTACTTAGATTGTGAGTTCTTCTCAATGGGGAGTGACTAAATACATAGTGTTTCAGGGCATTTTGAATATTTTTTAGTGAACATTTACGTGTTCACTAAAAATGAACATGTTCATAGAAACAGCCTTCCATTAGATGGAAGTAAGAACATACACATGGACAATAACTGAGGTGTTGTGTAGCCAAGCACACTTCTTTTTCAGTGTCTTGTGTGCAGCCCTTTTATTAACTACTACACAGACAGTCCGTGGTCCTAATCTTACAAACTACAAAAAAAAAATAAAATAAAAAAATAAAAAAATTGCAGACTTCTGCCTCTACTGTAAGATTGAGCATCTTAAAAGATAGTCTTAAAAGGTAGTGTGTGCTTGGTATTCAAAGACTCTGTTGATGGTCAGCTTTGTCCAAGCAAATGGATAGTGAAGTAGCAGTCTGGTCTGAACTAATAATGAAAACATGAGGAGGTACATGATGTTCCTTTTTGCAGAATTCATCTTTTTTAGCTCGTCGTACTGTGCTCTTCAGAAGATAGCTTTTCAATATTTCCATTACAACAAAACAAATTTGTTGTTTGCCAGGGAGAAGTGGAAGAGATTGAACTACAAAACAAAAATTTGCTTAAAGAAAATGAGGAGCTGCAAGCAACCTGCGCAAGTCTCCAGAAACAAAACATGGAACTGCAAGAAGAGCTCAAGAAGACACAGGTACGACAAAAGTTAATTAATTAAGTCAGAAGCTTTAAGTCTGAAAGATGAAGAGGGACTGAGTCAGGTCCTGCTCCATTGTATGCTTCCAGGATAAAATTAAGGAGATTTCTCCCCATATTATCTATTTAATCATTTACTAAATATTACAACACCTCTACTACAATAAGAATGATAATGATGAACAAGAGGCATCACAAGAAAAAGGGATCAGGAACATATGGGAAGGGGAGTTTTCAAAACTGTTCTGTAGGCTGTTCCAAAATTGCAAGGCCAGCCCTGTTTCTAATGTTCCTTCATCATTATTGTTTCCTCCTTCCGTTTTGCTCAGGACTTAATATCAATAAAACAGGGCCTGAAAGATGCAAAGGAGAGATTTTTCTCCTTAAGGTGGGCTGCCTGCAAGTGTTGCATTAGAGGGATTTTGCAGTTCCGCTTCAGAGCAGGACTATTGCTTGGGTCCCATTTTACCTCCTATTGACCTGTCTGATTTTCAGGAGCTGCAGAATGGTTTAGAGTCTCTTAGGAGCAGCACAGAAAAACTGGAGCTGGAGCTGAATTCCGTGAAAAAGGAAAATAAACATCTAAAAGAGCTGGATGAGTGCAGAGAGGCAGAACTGCACCAGTAAGTGTATTTACAGCATCTCTTAAAACAGTATTTCATTTAAGCACCTTACCTTTGTGGATTAAATTTCCATTTGTGAAAGTATGGTGTGTTTTGATTTGTTCTGAGTAGATTCAAAGAGCAAATTCACAATGTGACCTCTGAAAAGGTTCACTTGGAAACCAGATTGAGAGCAACCCTGGATCACATGGATCAGCTACAGGTAGAAAACGTATAGCTGCCCTCCTTTGCTTTTGTGAACTCTCTCTGATGGTCTCAGTTTGTCTGACAGAACAGTGCAATCTTGAGCAAATATGTGATGTAAAGGTTTCTTTTCTAGTTATATGTTTGGTTTTTTTTTTTGGAAATTGTCAGCCTCTGGTATGGTTTATGTCCAGGAAACCTCAAAAAAGCTATATTATGGAAGGAAGGATAGTGTGGGATGTGCTAAAAGAAATTATAAGGATTTTACTCCCTAAACACGTTCCCTTTGCATGCTCATTAAGTTGACCAAAATCACACCATTGTTCACCTCCTGCTAGGTAAGGATCCAGGCAGAAAACACTTCTGTTTTGAACAATTTTCTAAAATTATGTTCAATATTGGGTGAAAACAAGACAAAATCTGGGAGGTATGTAAAGGTAGAAGGTAAACTGAAAATAGCTTTTTTGTTAGATGTGGGATATGGGAAACTCAGAATAATAGGCTAACCATCTGGCTAAACAGCCACTATTTTTCTCTTTACTCTCTGAATTCCCAGACCAGAAGTGACATTTTAAAATGCAGAAAGCTCCTCAAAGAACATATAAGTGAATAATGAGTTTTAATGAATTTATCAACTCTGATATATCCCCATGTAACTATCCTCATTTTCTACAAAGGTTTTAATGGAAAAAAGTTTGCAGGAAAAAAATTAAGTAGCCACGGATTATGGTGATTTTCTTTGTGCAGCAAAAGGAGCCTGTGTGTCTCAATCATAGCTATTAAATTTTCACTTTCTGCCCGTTCTTCTTTCTCCCTAGTCTCAAGTGTTGAATTATGAGAAAGAAATGGAAAACCTGGTTCGCATGGACCATGACAAGACTGAGCAGCTTGAAAGTTTAAAGGAAGAGAATCATCAGTTATGCATGACTATAACTCAACAGGTAAAACCTTCCCTGAATATCAAGGTGCTTGGGGAAGCCAGGGAAGAGAGGCTGAGAGGTGTCCTTGGCAGTAACCGGGTACAAACATTGCTCAATCTTATGAAAAGTCTAGGAGATACCATGACAAACAGAGAAGTCTCCATGGTGGCATGGGAATCCACATAGGTGGTTCTGCGAACAAACCATCTGACAAATTCTTACAGTACACACCTATGTTGTGGTTTTGGAAGAAACACCTGTATAACTAAATTTTGTAATTCTGATTCTCTAGCGAGAAAATTCAGTCTCTGTCTTCATCTCTTTTGAGACAGCTCAAGGGATGAAGTAGGTAAGTGGGAACTCAGGACTGATATTTGGCTGATTGGAAATTGTTGCAAATATGCAAAACTGTTTCAGGACTGGGACTTGATGTAACCAAGATAAGTTATCCTAAATCTGCTTAGACTATATGCCATTAATTTTGCATCCAACAGGAAGATGCTAGTAACTGGTGAGAGGCAGCAACCTTGCTGGTCTCCTGTCTGCCTATGTTTTTGCCACTTTCTCATCTTTACAGTCATAGATTTGGCATTGAATAATCAATAAAATAAAAAGATGAAATATGGTCAGAAAGCCCCCCAAAAAGCTGTAAACAATAAAAAGTTTCTATTCTATAGTTTGATGCTCTGCCCCACATCCTTACCTGACACCTCGTTTCTTTGACATTGCCTTTGCGACTCTGCCGTTGAAAATCTGGTATTTCTGTGCAGAAAGAGCAAAAGAAGGAGCTTGAACATCGCTTGGAGAACTTGAAAGGGACGGAGGCCAATTTGTCACTTCGTCTGCAGAATGAGCAGGTGTCCAGCATTTTTGGGGGTGAAGTTGGGGAGGTGGTTCCAAAAGAGCTGAGCATAGAGCTCTGCTGTATTGTATAGAATCTTCTGGTATTTGTGTAGGGAAGCTGACATTTACTTAAAGCACCATTGTCCACCCTTTTTCAATTTGCAGAACCATCAGAATTTCCCTGGGATGTTGCAGATGCCTTTATGTGTAACAAATTTAAGTTTATGGTCAAAAGGCTTGCTTTTCTTAGGTAACTTCTGCAGATCTTTGACAAGTAATCCACAAACCTCAGCACTGAAAATCACTACATGAAGAACTGTGAACATTAGAAAAGGGAAACATGCAGTGCCATTTTCTTTCTACTGAACCATCGCTGGTGATGTCTGAGGCTGTCCCATCATCTTTAGCCTGTTGCCCTGAGTGACCTTCTAAAGGTGCTTCTCTCTCTGTGTGTGCTGCTCAGGACACTTTTGGAGGCTCTACTCTGTTTCTGACATTGAAAGTTAGATGCCTGAAGTAGATTATGTGATTACCTCCACTGTGATGCCAAATGTTCGGGATTCATGTTCATGTCATAGTTTTGTTTGCCAGTTTTCCACAATTTACCAAATAATCCTTTTCATTTATAGCAACAAAACAGGGACTTAATGAAAGAACTTGAAGAGCAGAGGCATTTGTTTCAGATTTTGCAAGCAAAAAAGAATGAATCTGATGAGGAAAAACAGGTGAGAACTTGGCACAGCTCCCTCGCCTTTCTCTTGCATTGAATATGACACAAATATCTTAGTCTAATGTCCAGTTCCATTAACCTTCTACCTTCTACCACACTGATCACTAACTGTCTGTACATAGACCATCACCTAAAACAAGGCTGCCATGCTGTCTGCGTGCACATAGAAGTGACCATGTGCTCACTCTCACAGTATGTGGTTGCTGCTACCTCTGTGCAGCCTAAGAGGAAGGAAAACTTCCACCCTTTTCCCCCACCACAGATGAGACTAGTTCACCCATAATAGTGTGGGGATTTTCAAAAACTCCTGTTATTTCACTGAAGTGAATGGACTTCCTCATTTAAATTAACGTAGCTTTTTCATCCAGTCTAGAAAATGACTCTATGGTGTTGTTTCTTACTCTGCCATTATCTGCATGACTTCAGGATAGTCTTCTGTCTTTTAAAGTGTATTACTCTATTGCAGTCATCCTGTCTGCCTTTCTGAGCAGGTCATAGAATAGATCTTTGCACTTCCTTACCTCACTTTTCCATTCTGTCAAGCAGGACTACGACTGAGCTATCTGAAGGAAGAGCAATTTTGATTCTGGTCTAAGAGGATCTATGTTAGTGCAAAGTATAACTTCTCTCTGAAATGTCTTCTGAGCTTCTGGAAATTCATTCTGTCTTTCTGTCCCTTTGCAGAAACTGACGGAAGAGAATGATACCCTTCTGAGGCATCTCTCTCAGACTAGAGATGTTTCTTCTTTCTCTGCTGTTTCACAAGCTCAGGCCCTAGTTCCAGCTCCTGAAGCAGGGTGCCTTGTGTTTGGTAATCCATATTATGGTAAGAGTACTTGGCATTCTGTCTGAAACCACAAATCTGTGGGAGTAAAAGTCTTAACAAATTGTCCTCCCTCTTGAATTGGATGCTGTGGAAAATAAATTCATAGCAGTATGTCTGCATAGTTTTGCATGTGTGCAAGTGACTTGGCAAAATGCTGCCAGGTGTTAAGAGTTGATTTAAATGATCAGCTGTCTGTTCATCTTCTGTGAAGAGAAACAACTGTTAGATAGTTTATTCATCTGTGAGACAACTAGTTCTGTGGCTTATGTCCAGTTTTCATAGTCCTAAGTATAGAGGTCTAGATCCAGGGCCACATACTCATGTTTCAAGAATTACTATTTATCAGTACATTACATTGTTAATTATTTGTAGTGGCTAAAGGAACTTCTTTCTTTTCCAGCTGCAGAAGCAAACCTGGAGTCAAGAGCTGCCAGAAGAGTAAGTAAAGTGGATGTGAATGGACATGAATTAGTGGTTTACAGGCAGAAATTAACAATTTGAAATGAGGAGCTACAAGTTCAGCTCTGTAGCCTATTGTCTATGTACTGTTTTAGTCCTGGTAATAAAGTGGACAACAAAATGGAATCATGTATGCTTAACCTGTAGGATTAAGTTGTTGTAATAACAGTCGGTGGTGTTAGGGAAGAGAAAGGAAGCTCTGTTCACCTTAATCTTTAAGGAAGAATTTTTGGCAGCATCTAGTGTCAGAATGAGAAGCATGCAGCTGCTAAATGCCTTATTTAATATTGTAGGCATGGACATGCGCTATTTAGGTTGGAAAGTTAGAATACCTCTTAGAAGTTTGACTTGTAAGTACTATTTACAGAAGCCTGGGTACATTTGAAAACTTGAGAATATTGCAAGTCAGAAAGACTTGTCCAAAGCTGATAATGTCTGACTAATAAACTTTTATTTTTCTTCTCTTTGAATGGGAATACAAATCTTAAACTGTCTTTATTTGCACTTCCTTTGTACTTCAGGATTCTGTAAGGAAATGTCCCATGTGTGATGACATATTTCCTGAAGATATTGAAGCAAGTGACTATGAGGCCCATGTGCAGAGCCATCTTCTGGAGTGCCCACTCTGCAGTGAGACCTTTGAGAAGTCCAATCAGCAGGTGTTTGATGACCATATTTTTTGTCATGGCCTGGAATAATTCTGAATTCCTATCTGTTCTGCAGAATAGGTGGCAGAGGCCACAGGATAGAATAGAGCAAAAGTATTCTATAGACTTGATTCATACTAAAAAGATCAACCTGACAAAACTGCATATGCTACTAGTGCTGTGATTCTGAACTTTCTGTTCCATGCAGTATGTGCATAGTTGGGTCAAACATAAATTGGGTCAAATATCCATATCCTGAAACTGAATTGTCATCAACTGAAGTCCTCCAACTTGGATCAAATATATATGCTTTTTAAATGAGTCACAAATCCTATTGTTAGTAATTTAGTTGAATGTGGTACCAGTTCTTTATAACAGGATTGTTTGTGTAGCTGTTCATCTAGGTAGGGCCAAATAATAGATGTAATGCAACAGTTTTCTGTACTTGGCTGATATATCTCTATTATAATTATTTTATTCTTCAGTATAGCACTGTGATTGCTAACCAAAGACAAGAAACATTGCATAGTCTTTTAGGATCACACCTTCAGTCCAGCTCAGCTTCTGGAATACTGATTTAATTGCTAATAAATATAAAAGTCTAAATGAAAATACATTTTACTTTCTTTTGTCATCAGTCATAAAACAAGTGAAATATATTTACAAAAAGACTAATTACCTGTTTCTAGATCTAAAGGTCTAGAGCTCTTCTTACAGCAAAGTAGGCAATACAGCTTGTAGAACAAGGTGCGTGCACTGTTTTCCCTTTTCTCTGTATGACCAAAGTGGTGATACACTTAAACTGTGCTTGTGCAATCACTCTGACACTGTCATGCATCCATCTCATAATGAAGGAACACTGAAATTTCTGAAACGGGAAAGGTCAGCATGGCATGGAGCCCATAGGAGAGCAGTAGCTGAGTTTTCTTAACAGTGGTGAGGACAAATGGCCTGTTAGTCTTGAAACTGGGCATCCTCATTTAATGGAAGTGATGAATCTGGATGATTTCTCTTTTGTGTTTCCAAACCTTATTGATTTAAAAAGAAGAGCTTATTCTGAAACCAAAACATTGATTCAAAACTGCTAAGTGCCTTGGAATATTACAGTACTTTGTGAATAGATCTTCCAGTTACTATTTTTATTTTTGCTTTGGGATTTTCAAGTTATGATTAACAGTTATTTAGTCTGTGCAAACATAAATGGGTGAAATTTTATTATCCAGCTGTATTAGACTGGATTTCCTGCTGAATATCTGAAGCAATAGAAAATCCTAAGAAGTTTACGTAGAATTTTAAGACTATTATGAGTAAGAAAGACTTCAAAATGTTTTACTGTTTTGTTTATACATATTTTTTTTATCGATCTAGGTTTAAATAGAGTATATCCGTCTTCAAGATGTACTATACTGGAAAGCATTATTTTAAAAAAATGTAACAGAAAATAGGAGTTGTTAAAAATAAAAACTGTACTGAGAAAATCTTTGAAAAAGATGACTGTCTATTTTTCTTAAATAAATTGGGGATATTGATGGGGTCTTCAATTACTTTGTGAAACTTCTCTTGAACAAAGTACTCAAGCACATCTCTGAATATTTTTTAGCATGTAACATAGCATCTCTGTGGTTAGTGGGACTGCTGTTGTTTAACAAGACATGTTTAACTGGCTGATCCTCACTGGTTCCTCACAGCATGGGAATATATCAAGGAAGACAAAGAAGTATGACGTAACACAAACAAATCCGGAAAGCAGAATGAGCAGTATGGGATCTGTTTGTTCATATCAGTTCCACGTACTGCTGATCTAAAAGCCTAGAACTGGCTGAATTTCTGCTATGTCATAGGGACATCCAGTGTATCAACATTTATTTTTTCTCTAGACTAAAAGCAAAAGCTGAAAAAGCGCTCACTCTGGACACTAAAATATTTTTTTAAATATTGTGCATATACTTGGTATTGTGCATGTTTTGACATTATTGGTTGACATTGTCAGCATTCCTGACATGACTTTTTCACAATTTTGACAAATATTCTATCATGAGGCCAATTTTTAACTGAACACTTGTTTTCTCAGGAAATGTCCCACTGTTTTTCAAGAAAATCCCCCCTCCGACTTTTTTTTCTGTATGTCCTCATTTTGAATTACATTTTTCTTTTACTGCTTTACATCTTGACAGAAGCAAATCAAGTGTGGAGAGTCACAAAAGCAGTCTTTATTAAAACCCCAATAGTTTACCCTAATACCAGTTACCAGACCTACTGCCTTTCTACACTTCTGCTAGAACTGTCTTTAGTGGCTCAAATCCTAAAGCCAAACCCAATCATTTGGGGTTAGAGTTATGTCACAATGCTGTCTGTGACTTGAACTATCTTGAACTATCAGTGCCAAGTGTCAGTGCCCCTGAACTGCCAAGTCTCCATCCCTTTTATGCTGGTACCTATCATTTTCTGCTTGCCAGCACCTATCATCTACAAATCACAGAGCCTGTTTTGAAGTGCAGGTTATTGTACACTTACAGCAAGCACGTCGCCAGCAGAGGGGGTCAGACTGCAATAAATCTCATGAGGATGCTGAATTTTTAAAGCGTTTTAAGGTATGTCATTTGTTTTCTGTAATAATAATGCAGATTCAGGCTCCAAAGACATATACTTCAGCCTGATGCAGGTCATACCTTCCCTATCCTGGGCAGCCAGGAACCAATTTACACATAATCACAATTTATATTATATATTTTAAGTAAATCTTCATTTTGCTTGTATTTTACAGTTTTATTTATGCTATTGCTGTATTTAGCATTTGGACTCATAAGAGGCTTCAATCCTACCTCAGTTTGATAGTTTAATACAGAAGTAGCTCAAATGGCTGATAATTAGACATAGTTATACTTTGGATGAGGTCCAATTTACATTGATACAAATCACCGATAAGGACATTGAAATAAATTTTCAAAAGAGACAGTGGGTGTTTGGCACAGTTTATACCCAAACTCACATAAAATCTGAATGGGCATTTATTATAAATGTATCTAAAAGAATACATTTACTTTGTGGGCCAAATGCCTGAGGATATAAATTCTACTACCTCCTTACACCTTTACAGGGCTTATTGGTTTGGTCCAGCTTACGTTTGGTTTCTGTGAGCAGTCACTGCCCCAGCACAGCATAGTGTGTTCTGTTCTCCCAGCTAGGCAAACCCATTCAGACGTTCATCTTGCTTTGCTTGGTTCTCCCTTGCTTTTTGTCAGATCTTTTGGCTATGTTTTACAAGAAGTTAGTTCTTCCCTTAGGCTTTCTCTCTCCCACTCACATAGAGAACATTTTGAATATCTCTCTCCATGTAAAATCATTTTTCACTTGATAGGTATTTTTGTGTGTAGAATACAAACCAAATGATAACATCTTCAAGCTGCAAAGGCATGCTGTGGATCCCAGCTATGGTCACAGAGGGTATCACATACCAACTGATGTCAGTTCTTTCCATAGGAAAGGCCATTGTTTGCCTGGGAAGTTATTTTCACTGCAGAAAAAAGAGACTGGCCACAAGGGAGACAGTTACAGATTCCAGAGTCTCAAACTCTTTCAGCCTTGACAGAATATCTGAAAGGCTGCTAGGATAGCTGGCTGCTGTCTGTTCCTTTCACAAAGTGATATTCACAATCTTCCAGCCACTTTCTCTCTTTAGCAGCCTCTTACCTCTGCCCTTTCTCCTCCTGTTTCCTCTTCATTTGTCCATGTCTTCCCCCCCCTCTTCCTGCAGAACAAGTTGGCCCTTCAGCATTGTCTTTATCCCCTGAAATCATAGTGCTGAGATTCATGGTGAGGGAGAACACAGGAAGCATGGAGCACAGTCCATCTGGCAGTGCTGCAAGAACACAGTCTGGGAGCACTGCTGCTGCTTCTCTTCACTTCACCTTATTGAGGCTCTCATGTAAAGCAGAGAAAACATAAAGGAAATAAAAAGATCCCCAACAAAAGGAATGTAAATAGACAAGACACAGATGAAAAAAAAAAAAAAAAAAAAAAAAAAAGAGAGAGAGAAAGGAAAGCAGTGTCCAAGCCAGCAAATGAGTGGTTACACTTGTTAATCAACTTGTCTGATTTCTGATTTTAAGACTCAGCAGAAGAGATGGGTAATTCTTTACAGCATCATAATGCACATCCTAGGATTTAAAGTATTTTGATCATCAAAGTCCTTATATCGGGCCTGTACTGCTTAGTACGTGGCACTGCTTCTGTATTTGTCAAGTCAATGATGGAGAAGGGAAGAGAATAGAGGATGAAATCATGTTTTTTTTAAAAAATGGTTTTAAAATGACACTGGTAGACTGTCATGCTGGTTTAGACGGGGCAACTCAGAAAAATCTGGCAAAGGAAATGCTCACATGTCCCTGTGAGGATGAAAAATGAAGATATTATACTTACGCAGAGCTCTTTTTTTGCTTATAATATTCTGTAAGGAGAAATTTATTTATCTTTGTTTTGCTGTGGAGATCCAAACTGAAATATATTTGCCTGTACAATGAGTCCCTTTCTCTCCAGTGTACTAGCACAAATAGACAGTGGAAAGTGGGTATATAACGGCATGAAACACTACTGTTTATGACCCTCTTTGTACTGAATTAAATCACTACGTGAAATGCACTGAAGAATCGAACCTTTACAGTTTTGTTGGTGAAAGGGTTGGGTCCCAGAATTACATCAGTTGTTTTCTCTAAACAGCTATTAGCCACCTCCATTATACTAAGAGAACTGGTTTCCATCCTCTGGCTCATTTATTCCAAACCAGCATTATTGAAGTGAATGGGGTCTAGGCGCTGGGTATTAGAAGAGCTGTTCGTCTACTCATAAATAACAAGTTGTCAAGGTTTTTAATGGAAACCCTTAGAGTGCTGTAAATCTGTGCAGTTCTGCCTGGATCCCCTCCCTCATTTCCATCACAATATCACTCCAGTGGGACTGCAGCTTGCAGCATGTGCCAGGCAGCCTAGATTGGTAGGACACAGGGGAAGGAGGGGAAAAAAAAAGCTGGAGATGGGATGGGGATTCAGAACAGTTGGTACTGCGGAAGCATCTGCTGGGTGGCCAGTTTTGGAGTCACCTGGCCTATTCAGCATGGTGAGGGGGAAGGGCTATTCATCCAGGGGGACTTGAGAAGGGGAATAACAGAACGAGAGATGCTTGTGGAATAAAGATGGTTGTGTTGCAGTTTACATTTTGCTCTGTTAGTGTGTGAAGTAGTAAATCTCAGCAAATAGAGGGTTTTGTTATTTTTTCATCACAATTTTAGCAGTAGTGCTACTGCAGTGATACTGTGTAGCCTATCTCTTTCTGTTAGTAAAAGAGAACTCTTTTCAAGATGAAATTTTTAACCTTCCTAGCCAGACCAAACTGCCCTCAGGGAAAATTTAACACTGCATCCTGATCCAAATAGCAATGTTTCTGTGATTCACTGAACCTGGCCAGAAACTGGGTTAATACAATGTCCCTTGACCCATATTTCATCCACCCTGAAATATAGCTTAGCTGTGTGCAGAGATCATGGCACCCGGCTGCATATAACACTAAAGTTTTCTAGGAAGGAGCTTGAGCTCACTCATCCATTCTCTGTTGACTATATGATATTATGGGATATAATATGATTGGCTTGGATCAAGAATACTGGTGCCCATCCCACTTGCAAAGTAGATGGGACTGCATGGTGCCTTATTTAAGAGATCATGTGGACTCTCTCTCCTCTCAAGCTCCAGAACTTACTAAAATTTGTATGCAATGTTACTTTAAGCTTAAATGTAGGTTTGCACCTTGGCTTACCATGTAACAGAAATAAAAAAATGAAATGGATGACAAAGCTTCCACTAGGTTCAGAGTACCCAAGGCTTACAGTCTTATATAATTACTAGTCTGGCACTGAGAGCCTAAAATACAGTAAAGCCGTCAACAACACAGATGCTAAATTAATTACTCTAAAATATAACTCCTTTTGTATTACTATGATTCTATAACTCGTTGGACCTCCCAAGCACTGAAGAAATAGGTCTTATATACATATACATATATAAAACACAATTAAATATTGACTCTGTGTAATAGATAGGGAAACAGCTATGTAGACATGAAGGAATTTGGCCAGTCTCACAGAAAATTTGTGGCATAATCCCCCTCTCCCTCACTAGATTTAACATTCATTTTGAGAAAGGCTGCACAGCACGAGAAGTGAGACAGGATGGAGAAAAAAATTGATCAAAATCCCTGTCAAAAGGGATTGATGTCCCTCAGACCCCAGGGAATTTTTAACCCTTCCCAATGGTTTTCCCAGTCTGAAAAACCTGGTGGGGTTCATCAGCCTGTACTTCTCTGCTGAGCCATGAGATTTGCCAGTGGGAGCAGCTGCTTTGAGAGTGAGTTGATAACACAAGCCCTGGGGCACTTATATCTGTATGTCTCATACCCTGCCTGCATCCCTTCCCCAGTAACAGGATGAGACTAGAATATTGCATGTGCTTTTATAGTTTGTATTCCTGTGGGGCCTTGTTTATGATTATGGCATCTAAATGTAACCAGAAACAAATAGTGACAAAGAAAAAGACAAAAAGATGGTGTCTGAACTTTTTTTTTTAAAAAAAAAAAAAAAAAAAAAAAAAAAAACCACTAAAACTGGTTTTGTAATAGTAAGTTGCATTTTTGTAAGCATTATATTGTAGTTAACTCCATTTTTATTAACAGTTATTAATATATTTTTAAGAGCAGGTACTGCATGTTAGACAGTACAGCTGAGAGAGCCGTATGGATTTTTAATCCCTAAAGTTATTACATGGCTGTAGCAGTATATATGAATCCATGCTTGTCTTAATGAATTCATTAAATTTGACAATCCTTCCTTAAAGAGTGTGATTGCTAGGATAGATCTGATATGAAATGTTGAAAAGATTTGGATGTAGGGCTCTTCACTAAATCATCCAGAGAATATCAGCATCTTCTTTGAGGCAGCTCAGTGTTTTTTACACCTTCAAGAAGTTCCTTCTCTGTTATTATAATTTTAATTACCTGTATTGTGGGTGCTTGTTTTTGTTTGTTTGTTTTTTAATGAACCAGTCAAAATGGCGACACTCAAACTTTCTTCCAAGCTACCTACTAAAACACCCCTCTGTTCTTAAAATAATAATTTTAATAAGAATACTCAGGGTTATAGTGCTAGCATATCTTTTGGAAAATACATTAACTTTGAAAGTTATATTAAATTATATTTCTCAGTGCACTTGTCTAAGACAATGCCTAAACACGAGATTCTTGCTTTTTACTCTAAAACATGTTGCCCAGTAGGAGACAGAATATAGATCTGATGCATCACTGAGATCCTGAATGAAAATTTCTCTAATCCCATTAATGGTTCTAACATTTGTGTTTATAAGCAGCAGAAGAGAAAAATAACTGCTTTAATGTAGAAGCTATATACCAATATATCAATTGGATGTATCTAATTGGGTATGCTACGGATTGCTCAAATAAATCTAAGGAGCTCACCGGATCTTTAACTCTATAGATGTTGGAGAACTCTTAACCTTATGACATATTACCAGGATTCTAAAATTTAAAATTAATTCTAGTAAATCTGCTGCAGGCTGCCATGGAAATAGAGAAGGCTAGTGTTTAAAGGAATCAGTATCTGAAAAAAAAAAAAAAAAAAAAAGGAGGAATCCAAGTTTTTTTGTGTGTCTAACAATTAGCTTAGAACAACCTGCTCCATTTTTAGCACTCTCTGTCTGTTTCCACGGCTACAGAATATAACAACTGCAAATTCTGGATATAAGTGGTGCTACCCGTTGTGTCAGCAGGAGCAACAGACTTCAGCATCTAATTTCACTTTCCCAAAGCTGGTAATTTTGTTTCAATATTGCTTATTTCAGATGACTTTTGTGCCTGTTTAAATATTTAAGACAAGTCTGCGCTGCCATTTATGCAGAGCTAGGGTAGCGCTGACAGAGCTAGCGCGGATCAGCCTGCAAACTTCTGTTTAAAACTCCGTCCTGAAGTCCCGTCCAGGCAGAGATGGGCGGCTGCTCTCTGGAAGCACTGCCGCCTCACGGACAGGAGAACCCTGCCTTCGCGGCAGGGCAGCACTCCCGCTGCTACTCGGACATCAACGTTTTAGTTCTGCCAAGGGCTCTGATACCCTCGCGTTACACGAAGCTGGCCCGGACCCCGCAAGCCACTCGCTTCCCCTCACTTCTCTCCTCCTGCCTCCCCCAGTGGTCACAAAGCGGACCAGAGGTACAGCCCTCTCCACGCGGCCTGCCCGCTGTAGGGGCTGGAGCGGGGAACACTCAGGAGCCCGGCCGTGAGGCGCCACAGCCAACCGCTCGGCAGCCAACAGCCCCTCCCAGCCGCCCCTTCGCAGCCCCGGCACCTCATGAATATGCAAATAAGCCCCGTCGTCGCGGCTGTGATTGGCTGTGGCCGTTCAAATGAAGGGGGGCGGTTAGAGAGCAGTTCGTTCGGGGGTGGGAGTTGGGGGCGCCGGAATGCGCATGGGCTGCCCTAGCGCACGCCAGTGACGCCAGCACGTCGTCTCGTTGCCTTCCCCATTGCTACGTGTTTCCAATCACAGATATATCTGGTCGCTCGGCCCAATGGAGCGGCAATATGTTAATAAAGGGGCGGGGCGAAGGGGGTATGCTCGTCGATTTCCCCAATCAGGAGGCGTTAGGGTGGGGGAGAGGGGGGGGTTCGGTTCTGGCCCGTCACGTGAGGCCGTCTGCCGAAGCGGACCCCGCGGCAGGCTCCGCGGGCACCGGCCTGGCCCTGCCCTGCCCTGCCCTGCCCTGCCCTGCCCTGCCCTGCCGCCTCCGGGGCTCGCCGGGTGCCAGCACCTCTCGGTGCCTCCGAGTCTGCTGGCCCTGGATTCGGGGATCGGTGGCCCTCGTGAGGGCGCTCCTGGCAGTACGCTGCCGGTCGGGGCGTCCCGCTGGTGCTGGACCGGTCCCCTCGCACTGCAGCTACACGGGTGGGCGCGGGGGGCGGGGGCAGGGCTCCACAGACCAGCCCGTTGGGCTATCGGGGCTGCCCGGCTGGGCGCCGGCTTCGAGGGGGCGGTGTTGGGCTCGCCTGCCGCCTGGAGCTGAGGCCGCAGCAGTCGCGGTGCAGTCGATTCCTGAAGGAGAAGCGAATCGACGTTTGCGCGGGGGTCACGACATGGTTTTAAAATGCCATGTAGAATGTTACACGTCAAAAGCCTCAGTGTCTGGCTTTGCAGAGTTTGGCAAAGTGTCTCAAAATTCCCCTCCTGATGCAGTTTGCTGCAGCCATACACAACCAGTCGCTAGCCAAATATTTCTTTATTGCCCCCAGAGTGTCCTCTGTTGTTCTAACACTTGCTCTTTGCAAGTATTCACTGTCCCTAATGTTTAATCTTTTTAAAGGACTAGCTTGTGAGCATTATTCATATTTCTCTCGTAATGACTGAAGCTAGGCAAGAAGTCAAAACTTAATATGTCTGTGAGTTCATGCCAGCACTTTCTGGACTCATGCCTTGAGTGCAGAACGTGAAGAAGCACTACAAATGGCTCTGTTCCCAATTCAAATAAAGCATTATTCAGGCTCATATTCCAGGAATCTTTGATTTTCACCACTCACCGGGAATATCAATGGAGCTTTTTGTTCCAGCAGTTATTGCTGGCTAC
The DNA here is from genome assembly GCA_011076525.1 of Nettapus auritus. Classification (NCBI taxonomy): domain Eukaryota; kingdom Metazoa; phylum Chordata; class Aves; order Anseriformes; family Anatidae; genus Nettapus; species Nettapus auritus. The sequence goes on along the minus strand of CM021791.1, from coordinate 5,541,731 downwards.
TATGAAGCTTCTGAAACAGCAAGAAATTGTTTGTCTTGGTAGTCATTTATGACTAATTGCTCAATTTGACATCTAAAACAGGCAGTTAGTAAATAATACATCCACAGCAAACAGAAGCAATCCACCTTGATTTATTGCCGAGGTCTAACTGAAAGGTGATGATATATCTCCCTCAGAGGACAAACCCAGTCTGAAATTGCAAATATTAATTCTCTTGAAACTGCTTCTGCTTTGTGAGGTAATGCATGGAGCTGCTAGATGGTATGGCTTAGGTGAGCAAGAGATAATGAGGAGTGGACAGCATACTGGACAGGCTATACCGTCTCAACAAATTGGTTAATGGAAATGAAAAATAATCAAGTATTTATGAATGTGAACTGGATAGTGTGTTTTTATATGTATGATGGTCCCTTTTTGAATGAAAAAAAAAAAAAAAAAAAAAAGTTTAAGATACTGGTGGGTTTTGTGATTTTGTTGTTGTTTGTTGTTTTATTTTTGTTTTTGTTTTTTCCTTGTTTCTTTACCCAGAAAATTAGCTGCTTTCTTGGAAGCAGTGAGATCTGTAGGAAAGTGTTCCTGGCTAGGAACAAGAGCAGGGTGGTAAAGCTGGTATCTTTCTGAGGAGTAAATTCTTTCTAAAGTCCGACTTTCTTGGCACAGTTATTTTTTTCTGTCTCATTTAATTTCTTATTTGCATGTTATTAACTGCTAACTTAATAAACTTCTTAGAAATCCTATGAAGAAACTTCATAGGAGTCCTATGAAGAAAGAGTGAGAGAGCTGGGGATGTTCATCCTGAAGAAGAGAAGCCTCCGCAGTGACCTCATTGAAGCTTTTTCAATACTTAAAGGAGCTTATAAAAGACAGAGAGCAACTTTTTGATAAGGCAGACAATTATAGGACAAGGGGAAATGCTTTTAAACTAAAAGGGGGGTGATTTAGATTAGATATTAGGAGGGAATTCATCACTCAGGGTGGTGAGACACTGGAACAGTTTGCCCAGAGAAGTTGTGGATGGAACAGAGAAGATGTTCCTGGAATTGTTCGAGACTAGGCTGGATGGGGCCCTGGGCAACCTGATCGAGTGGGTGGCATCCCTGTCCAGGGCAGGAGGATTGGAACTAGATGGTCTTTAAGGTCCATTCCAACCCAAGTTATTTTATGGTTCTATAAACTTCCAGCGTAACAGTAGAAAACTTTCCTGAACTAGACAAAGATTAATATTCTGTGCTGGAGGAGAGCACATAGTTCTGTTTATGTTAAACTAGCGCTGGAAAATAAATACGGAAAAATAAGCAATTGTCACTTAAAACTTTTCCAAGTTTGGAGAGCAGAGGGAAAGTTGTCCTGATTCTTCACCATTATAAGTGCCTTACAATCTTATTTTGCTGTTACAGTAAGTTGCAAAAGATTGAAAAACTAGGTCTAGAAAGTCTACCTTAGAAAGCAGCTTTAATGCAATTATTTCATAACTTTTAAAGAGTCTCTATTCAGTTTCCCTCCTCATAGTTATAACAATTTGCAGCCCAATGGCATAGCAAGGAAACACAGACTTATATCTGCAAACTGGACTTTGACTGTCAGTGGAGAAGCATCTTCATCACCAAAACTGAGAAGGACAAAACCTGGGCAGGATAGGATCTGCCAGGTCTACATCTCAAGGGTAACCACTCCATTCCATGTTTCAAGATTGCTGTTCTGTCACTGAGCTGCTGTTTTAATATCCAGTTTAGCCTTGCTTTGATGTGGTCAGTCAGCCATCAATAGCATTCACTGGTCATTTTCTTCAGATTCATCACAGTCAAAAGAATTCATCACTGTCAAAAAAAAAAAAAAAAAAAAAAAAAAAAAAAAAAAAAAAAAGTCTACTTTACATGTTACTGAGTAAACTCTTGTTCAGAAATGGGTTCTAATATTTTGAGATGGAATCACCTTGACAAGAATTCAGGCTATTCAGGATAGATAAATTGGACAGGGAAAAGTTTATCCCTCATGAGTGAATGAGCACTTAAGCAATACTAATTTTTCATGAGTCTGGTTAAGCCCTGTTGTGCGGTTCCTAGCATTCTCTCACCAAAGTATTTTTAATTGATACTTTAAGTCATGTTCCTAATGAAGTCTAATATACAAACCTCAGGAAGCCTCTAGTTGTTTGGACTTCTAATAATTTTAGAGGAAGAACCTTAATTTACTCTGGTTTATTGTTCACATTTAGGCACACTTTATTGTAAGAGCTAAATTTGTTTGACTTTGCATTGACTTTATTGTTGTTTTTTAGAGAATGTATCAATGAAAGAATGAAACTCTATGGAAATCTGAAAAAAAGCAATAGAAGGGAGGGCAAATGGAGCCTCTGGCTTGTCGAAAAAGAAAGTAGGAAATCAGATCCTCTTGAGCAGGAGATAGGCTAGACTGATGCATAGGCTCCTTTTATGTTGTTAGCGTTTCATTCCTTCAAACATTCATGCATGAAGTGAATTTCAAACACATAGTGAGTTGCATGAAGAATAGCTAAGGCCTTTAATCAGGTGAGAACACTTGCTGTGGTGCAGACCCAAGCTCTAGTCTCGTCAGCGTTAGGGACATAAGCCCCAGTAATAGACATTTACAATATCTTTCATAGCCCTGTAGTAGCTGGGCTAGACCATACTGGAAGCATATCTGTAATAGGAAAGAGTTCAGTAGAGACATTTAACTAGGCTTATAACCTTTGTTCCAGCAGTTAATGAATTACCAGTGTTGTTCATGTATTTCAAGCAAGTTTAGAAGCAAATTGGTTTCATGTTCTCCTTCCCAGACTTTTATGATTGGTAGATATAAATTTGATCTGAAGATTTACATGCTGGTGACATCCTGTGAAACTCTGAGGATGTTTGCCTATAATGATGACCTTACAAGTTTTGCTCTTTCAGCATCCTCTGACCCTTTGCATAATAGCTTCATAAGTAAACAAGTCTATTAGCAGAAGTTAATGACAGATCAATACATTGCAACCAGAAATACAGAGAAACCATAATGACTGGTTTGACTCCAAAATATCATTCTCTTGAGGATATCTAAGCACTTTATAAATGCTAGTAACTTGTCTTTGTAGTATCTGAGTACCATAAATAAAATTATGCATGAAATATTTGAGCAGATTCTCTAGTAGAATACAGCATGTGTTATGTTATCCAGATCCATGCTGAATACAAGTTTTAGTCCTATTAATACTTCTATAAATACATATCTAATTGACTTTTTGCATAATTTTGGTACTTTTTAAATGAAATATTATTGTTGGGGGAAAAAAGGTAGTAATAAGAAATTAAACTCTGGAAGGAAAAAAAAATGTCTACATGATAAGATATTTTCTTTTTCTTCTTTATAAAAAGAAGTCATGGTTTAGTTGATGGCTGGAAAAGGTTCTGGTATGTAGTTCTGGATCATTCTAACACACAATTAGCTCTACTAATAAGTAATTTTAGAACAGGACCTGACTGAGGAAGAGGGTTATCTTCAATTGAAACTGCTGATTTCTTAGAAGTGATGGGATTGGAATGCTGATGAGATTGCAGTGTAGTGAAATTGAAGCTGTTGAGCCTCATTTATTGTGTTCTTTAGAGTAATGGGATCAGTACAGAGCTGATCATACTCAATGCCATTAAATCTTCTGTGCTTAATTAAGATGCTTTGTATATTACCTAGTGTGACCAGGATCATGTAGAGAAGAAGGGAGGAGGCTAATACCTTTCTAACCCTGGATCTTGTTCATTCATTTACAGATAATGTTTGCTTGCATCTGACAAATTATTCCATTAACAAGAACAGTGTTAATTCTGCTAAAGAAGAATACCCTGGTGGTAAGAAGTAAAAAGAAGAAAACATTTCTAAGGTACTCTCAGAGAGGGTAGTATTTACTTTTTCTGGTACATATTCATATGCTTGATTTAGGTCTTCAAAGTATTTCTTTGTGTTTCCCCAGTGCAGCATATTTTTTGCTGTTGAATTAATCAAGTGAAGAAACTCAGATGAGCTACAGAATTGGACAGCAAAAGCAGGGAGGAAAACTTTGCAAAGGGGAGTTAGGACTCAAGCTTGACAGCAACACTGGATTTGTTTCAGTTTTTCTCTTGAGACTAAATGCTTACCTAGCTATATGGATTTGTCTAATGAGATATTGCTACTCCTTCCAAACTTTGCTTGTAATCCTAGATCACTGTGCTGCAATAGCTCTACATCTTCACATCTTTGGTGTATTTATTATCATTGCTGTGATAGGCAGTTTTACATTAGTTTACCTAGACATAATATTTTTCCTGTTGCACACATTTCTCTTGAAATGTCCCTTCTGTTTCCTTCTTTCTAAATACTGAGATCCCTTGCATCTGTCTAGTTCTGCTTAACATCTTATCCTTTGCTAATAAAATTTAAATGTTATCTGTTCATAGCAGCAAAACTCTTAACAGTACTAGTTTCTCAACTGCAGTGCTGTGATTTTGTGAAGCTTGACAATGGTAAGACAATCCAGGAGTATAGGTTTCTTCTTTCCATTTGCCTTAGAATTACAATTTTAGAATATACCAAGTTGTAAGGGACCCACAAAGGTCATTGAGCCCAACTCAGTGCTTCTCAAAAGTCTTTTCTACACTAGGAAATGAAATTGCTATAATTCAGTAATAGTTTGTGCAGTGGAAGTTTCAAGGTATTAATGCAGTTTTAGTGGTATAAAGACGATGTATACAGATTGCTCTATGGCAATATTAGGGTAGAAATACACCACTTCAGTTGTATTTGTGTTAGCAAACTTTCCAGTGTTTCACCATTTCTAGGAAACTGTCCACTTTTAATAACTCTATGCAGAAATGTGGCTGTGATACCTACCAGATGTGTCCAGATATTAGCAGATACTATTGTTAAAACATCGAGATCAGTACATTCTATTATGAAACACAGCTATCACATCTGCCTCCCTAATTACATTGGGGTAGTGGTCTATTTGAAATACAGGAGTTTTATGTTTCCTTGATTCAAAAATTCAAGCTCTAATTGCTGAGGTAAGAACCCTGATAAAAGTGTCTACTTGCTCCTGAAATATGTTCATGTATTAACTGGTCTCTTTTTCAGCCTGTTGGTTGCTGTCATCAGTCTCTCTTTTAACATCAGTTTCGAATTCTTTTGGTTATCCTCTGTACGATCTCCTGCAGAGTTCCCAGAGAAGAATGGCTGATGGGTGACCGGCAGGGGGGGATAGACTACACTGAATCAGCGTAAAAACATCTTGAATTGTGTTCCAGGCCACATGCATTTCTTGCCTGCAGGAGTCCTCACCGTTGTGGACAGCTTCACTCAAGTTCTTTGCATACAGAAGTATTTCAGAGTTAGCCATTACCCAATGTGGAATTTACCTGCTAATGGAGGGTGTAGCCTGTGGTTCTCAGAGGACAGTAAGTTAATACCAGTTCCTCCTCTTCTACACCTAGCAAATACTAGATTGGCATCAGCTCTACATTCAATCTCAGGCCATAATTTCAAACTGAGTGTGTCACTTATTAGTTCCCTCTTTACCATATTAAAATAAAAATAAAAATAAAAAAATAAAAACGGATGGTTTCACTGCTTTTTGTTGTTGTTGATTTGAGGAAAGTCAAGAACATGCTGGATAAGAAGGCATCTTTTTCAGCTCAGGTGACTTGTTCAAAAGTCCGTGGTGAAACCAACAGAAAAACTACAGTTTTCCTCTTACCTCAGACCTATAGACACAGGGACAGGCAAGCATAGTACATCCCCCAACGTGGCTCCACACAACGCTGTCACCTATAAAATATCTAACTTTCTAATATAACATACTGTATTCTAGGTAAACTTCAAAATACATATGAATTTAATTTATATGCCATTTGAGAGAGGCACATGAGGAAGTCAGATTAGCAAGTGAAAAAGGCTCAGAGGACTATATTCACAGTATTTTGTTTTGTTGTGTTGTGTTTTGTTTTTCCTGGTCCTCTAAAACGTTAATCTCCTTATGAAAATGCTAACGGGCTTGTGACAGCAGCATACTAGTTATTTGATGCAAAAAATGGTATTGTGTGCGCTAAGTTACAAACAGTGGAAGCCACAAATAAATTTGAAGACAAAGAAAAAGAGGAAAAGGAGAAACTATGTGGTAATATCTATCTGGCCAAGAACTGTCACCATCCAGAAGTATTCTGCAAATAATAGGCACAAGTCATCCAGGAGTGAAATGCAGTCAGTGAAGACTGGTACATTTCAGTGGTCCTGATCTCTTGTTAGGTTTGACTTCAGACTGTAGGAGCAATGTGAGTCAGCAGGTGATTTTTCTTCCTCTGGTTCAGTATTGTACCCTTAGTAGGCTATTTACAGATGCTAAGGCAAACTGTCAAAGAGCAAATGATTCAAATATTTGTGATTGGTTAAGAACAAGCAAATCGGTTTTATCATTAATTATGTTATGCACGCTTTTCAGCAGATGAGGAAGCACTGTCCTTGTCCAAAGTACTTACAACATCTGCCCTAATAAAAGAAAGACTTAAGGCTATGGCTTCATGTTTCTTCTACTAGCAACTGAACAAATATAACCTAGTGTCTCATTCTACCTGATCTTAATCCTTGTGTCCAGAGCTTACTGCTCTGTTAATTGTATTAGTTTGGTGTTCAGTACTCATGCTACAAAATTCATCTGTGGAACAATGTTATAAAAATGCTGAAAAAATAACCTAGGCTTTTTATTTTTTTGGTTGTGATTTTTAACAATAGCACTTTGCAGATCTCCTTTAGATGTAGCTACAGACACTGTTAAGTTGTTCGCTGTTCAATGGTTTTTATTCGCAGTGGGTTGTCATTGAGGGAATGTGGGGAGCGAGCAGCTGACTGAGGAAGGAATGAGAACCTCAGCATTAGCTCTGCCCTGCAGAATTCTAACTTGAAACAAAATTAAAAGGTAATCAGTGTCTCATCCTCACTTTTTAAATTTTTTAACAATAGCCAACTTTGTAACATAGACTGAGTGGATGCTCTCCATTTCATCAAGAATGAATTTAGCCTATGCAAGCTGTTCGGCTTTGTGAGACAGATGAGTCTGTGTTTCAAGGAGGACCATTCTAATGCAAGATGTCTATAAAGTATTAATATTTTAATATATTTTAATAGAAGTTTTATTAGAAATTAGGCTACCCATCCCAAGACCAGTCTACTTTCAATATAAAAATACAGTACAATGTATTGGAAACTACCACATACTTTGTACGTATTTAATCAGTTCACTGAGAAGAGAGGTAAGTGATTGTATAAGCCTGGAAAGTGATCATGAATTGCCTCCCTGCATTTGTTGTAGTAGCTAGATTCTTGGTGCAATGATCCACTGTCTTGTGCCCATGCAGTGGAATATAGAGTTTTTTTTCAGTTGAAAGGAGATCTGCCTACAGAAAAGGTGGAAGGATAAACTTTGTTTTTTTTTTCCAGAAACCTTCTAAAGACTGGAAGAACATTTAAGTGTGAAGCAGAAGGGAGAAGCACTAATTCAACACAATAACTAAAGGCATTCTGAACAACAGCTATGTAAAACGGACTTGAGGGGCAGCGATCAAGGCAATTAGTATCTCTTCCTTGTATCCTTCAGTTCTGGAAACAAATGTCCATGCAGAAATAAAATAAGGCATATTAGAAACACTGTCTATACAAAGTATCACCAATAGGTTGGGAGAATGTGGCTATGATAGTATTGTGGGTAGGGAAACTGAGGAACTGAGTTTGATGCAAGTTGGCAGAGGTGCTCATCTGTGTTGTTGGACCTCTCTTTAACTTTCTCTGTGGTCCACTGAGTGAGGAACAGAACCAAGTCTCTTACCCTCTCCAATATGGAATAGATAGTAACCTATTTTTGGTTCCTGTTTCAGCTATTAACGGCACAGGCTTGGATCAGATAGCAAAGATACCCCTTACTGGTTTTAGCTCTTACTGACTCTTAAGCAATGAGAGATCCCATAACATTCATTTCTGCAGCCTTGTTCTGACCAATTCAGAGTTGATAATGAATCTCCATGGTGTAGTAGGATACATTCAGTCCCTCAGCCAGCTCTTGCCTTTTAATTCTGGAAAAATGAGCTCCACACAGTTATTTTTCTAAGTCATCTATTTCAAATATAAGAGGTTCTGTGTCTGCAAAAGGCTGTTTACAAGCCGTATGGTTCTTCATTGTCTTGTGTCACTGTGAAAAAAGGGATACAGAACTAATTATTTCCTTTTTGCTTCAACAGTGGTATCAGGTATTAAAATGGACAGATTTGTAAATGTAATCAAGAAACAGCAAATCAAATAAGTTACTATCAGAAGAACTGGATTTTTGAAAGACCTTCAATGTGCCATGCAGGATGCAGACCAGTGAGTTAGGACAGGATGGCATATCCTTGAGAGCAGGTGCATTGGGAATGTACTTGTTATTCAAGAGTTTAAATGGGAAATGGCCATTTCTCATTTCTACATAACTGCTAAATGCTTAAAAATCTGTCCAAGCTGTTATGAAAGCTTAGTCCTTTGAAAGCCCCTTAGAAATAGTCCTCCAGGTTGTGAATATTTCTGAAAAGTCAGATTGCTTCAATTAAATGCCTAAATGAGAATTATAATCCTTTAAATATCTGATCAAAAGAGACTATAGCAACTGCACCTTTTCCCTCTGTGGAAAACCAGCCAAGCTCATATAACAAAAATAAGCCTCTGTCCACTAGATCTGGCTGCAAAGCACATTTTCAATAAGTTTATGCTCTAACAAGCTGTGTCAGTTTCATCTCAGTAGATCTGATGGCTATTGAACAGTGTTCAATGTTCTGCAGGGTGCCAGGCACATAATTGTTTTTACAACACTGTAAAATGAATCAGACTGAAATTAGTGTCACTCAGCAGAATCACTTTCCTTCCCTTTAAATTACTTAATCTGAGCGTTAATCAAAAAGAAAATGAAGTTTTGACACTGCCCTTCATCTAAGGGCAAGTACAGGTTCAGTTGCCTTCACTTCATTTGGCTGTGAAGTAGTATTTTACAATATCTGCACTTGTACATGAGCAACTTTGCTGCTACTCATTTACAGGGGGGAAGGGGGAGTGAAGCAGGATGGTGCTGTCTTTTGAGTGCTTCCCACTTAAACATCAAATTTGCAGAAGAAGGAAGCTGATATTTTTTATTTTAGTTCCTGTGAAATGGGAGATAGCAAAGAGGAGTTGCAGAAAAGATAGGGAAAAGGATATTGCTGAAGGAACAAGAATGGGCTGGCAGCTTCATCGATTATAAAGCACAGAGAGGTTCTCACTCCTCCTTTGGTGCCACTTATCCTCAGGAGCTGAGATGTAAATGAGTTGTATAGCTAGGATATCCTATTGTGTAAAAATATCAAATAGCATCTCCTTGATTTCTCTGGTATTTATTGACTTATTGCTGAGATAAACAGCCTCTGTTGCTCTGCCCACTTTCAATTGTATATTTTGGAAACAATTCCAGTAAATTTCTCTTTCTTGAAGGCTTTCATGTCTCACTGTATGTAACTATTGCTTTCTTACGATCACTCACTGTAACAGGTTTATTATTTTTTACTCTGTCACATTTTGTATGCATGCAGTTCTCAGTTTATCAGTATGCTTTTAGAACATCATCCGGCTGATGAGTTATGTCAATAACATATGGGCAAAGTAAAAAGATCATAAGCTATCATTATTATACACAGCAATTCTGTCAAGTAAAGGCTTCTAAGAAATTATGTAGGCTAGAGGATAGCTGTAGTTTCAATACTGTATAATCCGTTTACAATAATACAATCATGCAAAATGAGATTAAAGTGATTATCTGCATGTGAAAATTGCATCAGTTTCTATTCATATTGCTTTTCAGATAGCATGGATAGTATTTGTCCTCTGATGGCCTCAATTCAAAAGCTAGTGGCATAACAAGACTCAGCATCCATTTTTCCTGCTTCCTGGAAAGAACTGGTGCATTAAAGGTATTTTGGTCCTTTCAAGTTGAGTTCAAACTTCTTCTTAGACAGCTGGTCTGCCAAGGCTAAGCTGCTACACGTCAGTCCTCCTCCATCCTACTAGGGGCTAATCAGTTAACCCAATTTTCATACAATCCTATCAACATGGGACTTGCCCTGCCTGGTGCCAGACACCAAACCGTAAGGTGCTGCAGTCCAGCACAAGCAATATGGATAACCTACTGCAGGTTTAGGATGGGATATGCCCACCTAACAAAAGGAACTATTTGTCCCACCAGAAGACAAACCCACACCAGCTTTAGAACAAGTATAATTAGGAACAAAAGCAGAATAAGAGAGGCTTAACACAGGCCAGGAGTCAAAACATTTGCTCAGCATTTTTCAAGGGCGTGTAATTCCAGCTACTAGCCTGTGTAAGAAGGTGCTCGTCTCTGCTTGTGTGCATGAATGAACTGTGCTGTTCCCAAGACACATCTCCTGTGTTGGGAACATGTGATTCAGGTTTAATTAGTTCCAGCACATATGGGATGGCTTGTTTCATTACAACATATAACTGAAGATTTATATTCTAGCAGAGACAGGGAGGGATATAGCTTGTGGAGTGCTCTGACTCTTTTCTGATGAAACTGTTCTAGATTTCATTCCCTGCAGCATAACCAGAAAAGGCATTGTGTCAGCCATGGTCTAAAATCCCTGCGATATTATACCTGAGAAGCATAGGAGCCAAGGTGAGGTAATACAAATAAAAAGCCTTTATCTGGATACCAATATTATGGTATGAGGAAGAAGTATTTTATATATTTTAAGTATATTTAAGCATACTTACATAATTTTAAGTAAATTATACATTTTTTTAAATATTTCAGTATTTTATATCTTTTATTACTTGTAGTAAAAATATGTGAACTCAAGAGAAGAGATTATTACAGTAAGCCAGTCATGAGGAAACAGTATTTACTTCTTAATCTATTTTCTTATGCAACAATCTATAGCGTTTCTGACAAGTTTAATAGTGAATGTACACTATAAAGCCACTGATGGCAATATCACACCCTGTTTTTAACAGTTGGGACCTGGATACAGAAATATATTATTGCATTAAGTCATACGGGTGGTAACATTGCTAACAACCACTGAGTACCAAAAAGCAGCATTTATTGGTCCTGGCATTCATAAAGTGATCCAGCTCTGCCTGATGTTTTGTAGTACATGACTAGTCAGCAGGAGAAGTTGTATGTAATGACAGTGGAAAGGCAACATTAATTGCAAGCCAGCTGTCAGAAGAGTACTCTGATGTGGTGTACACACTACAGAAGGAGAAAACTCAGATCTGCCTCTCCATCTGGTGAATATAAAATGATTTAGGCACAGGTATTGAAAAGTCTATGCTATCTTGGAAATGGGAAGAAAATGACTAGCCAGGTACAGTCTCCTACTGTGTGTTCTCAACTGCATGCTCATTGTCTACTTCTACTGTAAATAAACTGTTCTGGGCAACGTTGGAAGGAAATTTGACAAAGGGAATGAATTAAACATTTTTTGAAGAACTTTCTATTGAACAACTCTGGCTTTGTGAATCCTTTTTTTTTTTTTTTTTTTTTTTTTTTTTTTTTTCCTATGCCATTCTGCATAAATCAAAGTTATTCCCTGATTGCATTTATCATCAGCAAGGACTAGACTAACATGAGAAGGAAGAACATAGCTGGAGACCACCAAAATGGCCCAAGACATGTTCCCCAGGGAGGCTGTGGGATATCACTGAAGGGAGGTGGATGGCAGCTTGGGTGTCTATGACTGCATGTTCAGAGCTGGGCATATTAGAACTACAGCTTCTTTGAAAATCTGTGCTCTGAGTTTTTCAATGTCCAGGCTTTTAAGAATATCATGCAAGCTAAAAAATCAGAATTCTGAAAATGAGGAATTTTTGAGCAAGAATCACACTGTGTAGACAGCACAAGGACACTGAAAAATGCTTCTGGGTAAGAGAAATATGTTGGTCAGTGGAAACAAGGAAAAGTAACTTTGGTTCAGGCAGATATAAACAGTAGAAAAAATGTCCAGTTTGCATATAACTTTTTAATATCATGCATGCATATGTTTAAATCTTCTATTCTTTATTGTGCTTTAACCTGCTTCAATTTCTACGTCTTGATTGTTTTATAATTAGGAAATGAAATTGATTTTCCTTGCTGAAGGACAAGAAGCTGTAGAGACTACCTCGAAATTAAAATGTGAAAGGATATAAATCGGGTTGGGAAAGGGTGCTGAAAAATGCGTTATTCCATTTCCATTAAGGTTTCTTGAGGACATGAGTGATTCAATGGGGAAAGTTTTTAGTTCTTCCTACCAGGCCGAAGGGTATCTCCCCTTTCTTCGCCTCCCGAGATCTCAAGGGCCCGGATCCCCATAGTTTTCTCCATAATAAAATTACTGGGAAGAAGAAAAAGGAAAGAAAATTAAACCAAGATAAAACACAAGTTAGATGTGGAGGTGCTCCCATGTGAGTAGTTCACAAGCCATCCTCTCCTTAAGTGAATGACTACACTGGCACTTTGTGGGAACCTCCCGAACGCCGGAGTCCCCGGAGGGAGCAGGGGAAGGGGCTGCCCGGGGGAAGACCGGAGCTCTCCTGGGCTCCCTCCCAAGACGGAGGCGAGGGATGGGTTTGGACACCCTGCCCTGCTCCTCGCCAGGACTGTGATGTCGTCCTGGAGACGGCCAGATTCCAAATCCACCCCAAAGTCATCCAAATCCTCCCCTTTTTCCACTGGCGCTCAGGTCCTGCTTCGATGGGTGATCTCCGCGTGGTAGAAAGCCACGACCAGACTTTTCTGGGTGGAAAAGGGTTGTTAGCTTCTGGTGGCACATCTGTTTCTCTAGCTTCCGTGGGCACCCAGGAAAATAGCGAGAAGGCAATTTCCCCGTTCGACGGTAGCTCTCCCCGGCTCCGCTCAGAATAAAGGGGCAGCTTCAATTTCCGCTTATTTTTAATAATCCAAATATTTAAAACAAAGCATTTACCTTCGCGGAAGGGGACTCGATTCCTTTAACAGACCAAGAGAGAGGAGTTAGTTATTAGCGGCAGTTAAATGTATGCTGCCTTCCCTGCCTCTGAGGATACCTTCCCCCTTCGAGAGAGGATTCAGGGGTGGGGAAATGCCCCCTTCGAAGTCCAGCGGGGGCTGCCAGGTGCTCAGGGGAGCCTCAAATTTGGTGGCACCAAAATGTGAGAAGAAAAAACATTTTTCCCCAGACAACTGAAAACAAAACAAACAAAACAAAACAACAACAACAACAACAACAACAGGTAGCGCTAAAATATTACGGAGAGGGAGGAAGGAAGGGAAAGCCTTCTCTCCCGTTCGGGGGGAATTAGTGTAATTCAGGCAACACAGGAAGCAAGTGAAAAAAAAAGTAAAAACGTTTCTTAACCGATTTTAGAATGATTTCTCTGCTTTGCAGTGTTATCTCGGTACTATATTATTTTTTTTGTTTGCTTTGTTTTGATTTGATTTGTTTTGTTTTGATTTGATTTGTTTTGTTTTGATTTGATTTGATTTTGTTTATTTTGGTTTGGGGTGTTTTTGTTGGTGGTGGTGGTGGTTTTCTTTCCGGTTTGGCAAGCAGGGATAAACTAAGGGAAGAAACGGAAAGAAACCTTTCCTATCCGCTCTGTTAACTGATAGAGAAGATACTTATTTGTGAATCTAGTGATTTGCTTTCTTTCCGAAGTCGGCAAAGGCACCTCGCCGCAGCCGCGCACCCAGCTACACGCAGCACTTTGGGTCCACGCAGTGCCGCGCTGCTCTTGCGGCATTTTTACACACACTTCAGGTGTACACATATGAGATACAGGTATTAAATAAAAACATCTTATAGGTGATGTCTCGTTAGCAATGATAATAATAATACATAAAATGCATTAATATTTTAGTATTTATCAATACTGCCATTACTGTATCAATATTAACACTTCATATTAATCTAATACTTGATGTTAATGTTTATTAAGTTGCACAAACCTCTCAGGAAAGCTCGTTAAGGGATATTGGGTCTTTATTTTAACTGGAGAGTCTTAATTGTTACATCTCCATTTGTCAGAGAGGAATGCAGTGGTCTCTGCCCCCGTGGGACGCTGAGTGCTCTGTGTCCCATCCAAGGGGATAAAGCAGCAAGTGCAGGAGGAGGAATCTGTGTGGGGAACGGGCCCACGGGGTCTCCGGGACGGCGTCAGTGTCCTATCATTCAGTCAACTCTGGGTCTGGAAAAATAAAATATGTGGAGAGTTGGCCGTGGTAACACTCGTTCCGGCCAGTTTGCCACAGAACTCGCATAGCTATGATTCTGCAGGGAAACAGCAGAATCCTGTTCCTGTACCACCATTGACTAATTCAGTGACCGGATTTCTTCAGCTGAGTAAGATGTGTAGATAGGAAGAGTCAATTAATGTTATTAATAGTGTTATTATTTTAAATTAACTGCCACTGCGGTAAGCTTTCCAGAGTGATGTCTTCAATACTAAAGCAACCATTACCTTAATCTACAGGAACCGTTTCTGACCTGAGCTTCTGATCCAGCTTCCCTCGTTGTACGCTGAAACCTGTGGGGCTTTGAACTGAGTTCAAACGGCCAGAGTTGCCTGAGAAATCTCTGCTCGTGCCAACAGCTAGCAGGACTAGGGACAGGAGACCCCGCCATCTCTCCCAAGATAGAAAAGACGGGAAGAAAAGCGATTTCAAACATCGGTATCAGGTAATGAGATCTCCTTGCCTTTTGCCCTTTGGAAAAGGATAGAAGTACGTTTCTGCAAAGCGAAATATAAAGCATCCGACCCTGTACGGCTCGTAAACCAATAATCCCTCTATTGTATTCAAGCATGGAACTTTATGTAGCCTGGCACTAGTTGTAAACAAACAATTCACTAAGCCATCGGCTGATACTTGGCGTTATATTTTCCACCATTCTGGCAAGTATCATTTGGGTGCCTGATTGACTCACAGCAGCGCATTGATTCTCCAAACCAAACTAATTGGACATCAGCTGAATTGTCCTAGTAGCCGGGACGTGTCACAGCGTTTAAGCGGCAGTATCTGAAGCCTCGTCCGAGTGAACTCGTCGCTGAAAATGCCTGGAGCTGGATTTGGATTTCGGCTTTCATTTAGGGCTAAAGCTGTTTAGGTCCCGGACCCCCGGCGCCACCGGAGCCGTGGTTGAAGCCCGGCGCAGGAGACGGCTTTGGTCCTTCCCCGGCCGCCTCCTCCCGCCTGCTCCCCGCCTGCTCCCCCGCTGGAGGCAGCGGCCGGGCCAGGCCGCCCAGCCGATAAGAACGGGGGCGGAGCGGGAGGGAGAGGGCGACCTTTGAAATCTCCCCGCTCCCTCCGGCACCCGGGCGTCCCGCGGGCAGAGCAGGGGCAGGGTCGGCGCTCAGGGCCACGCCGGGGGCCGGGGTCAGGCCCGGGGCCCTGCGGAGAGCCGAGAGACACGAGGGGCGAGCGGGCGAAACACGGGGAAGAGGAGCGCGGGGTGAAGCGCGGCCGCGGCCGGGGTTGCTCGGGCGGGGAGGCTTCGCCGCTCGCCCCGTCTGGTTTAACCGCGGGGCTCTCCGCTTCCCCCAGCAAGGTGGGCGGGAGAGGCGAGGGAAATCAAAGCAGCATTGGGGAAGGGGAGCTCTGCAGACCCAGCCTGGCCTCAAAGTGTATACAGCGATGCGCGTCTCACGTTGTAGTCTTGGTCCTTCCCTATCACTATTCCCATTTCACACCTGATCTCAAACTAAACTCAAGAGCTGAGGTAGAGACAGGGGAGGAGACCCTGCTCTCAATCCTTAAACTGCTGAATAAGTAAAAATACACTGAAACCCACTGGGTCCGGGGGCATCGCTCTGTGTTGCCCACAAAGCTGCAGCCCAGGGTGCAGTGGAGCCAGTCCAGTCATGATGACTGGTGTCTTTCCATGCTGCAGTCATCTGTTCTCATTGGGAATCATACTATGCCACAATGCATGTGTCTGAATCTCCAACCCTAGAGTTCGCAGGGTGGGTAAGGAAGGCAGGAGAGACACCCCCCTCCCCCCCCCCCCGATCTGGTTTGGCAGTGGCAATGACAGCAGTGAGGGCAATGCAAGAACCGCTTCCCTGTGGCTGCAATAATATCTACTAATCACAAATGTCTCCCAAAAAACTTGTTATGGTTTCGGCTCTAGTCAGGGGGCACTGAGCCAGCCCCTGTGCTTATAGGTAACTCTCCTTAGGCACTATCGATCCACCACCTAACTCGGAAGGCAGAATAAACCTGAGTCAATCACCTGGACACTTTGTGGACACATACAAATCTCTCCTAGAAATGCAGGTAAAAATCATACACGGTTCAGTCAAAAAAAAAATATATATATATATATATTGTCCCAGATTTCTACTGACTGTGAAGTGCCACAACCTGTACTGCACAGCCAGCAATGTCGTGCCCTGGACAACTCCATCCTACTGAACTCAGTAAGACTTTCCTGAATGTAGGACATGAATCACAACTGGCACATGAGTTAGAGCTTGGCCATTGGTGGAGATCACCATATTGGTGGCTCGGTCCAAAAAACAAAGGTCCCATGGGCTTTCTGCCCTAGGAAGAAATTTCTGAATTATCAGAGAAGCTAGAGTTGAAAGTGATCAATTGCAGTGGAGCCTGGCTAGAGAGGAGGCACAGTCCCACCTGGGAATCAGACGTATAAAGAGCTTCAACAGCTGCAGTAAGTTTGGGCAGATCTCTGCAGTCAGAGCCCTACTGCTGCCCCACAGCCTTCCTCAGCATGTGAAAAAACTTGCCTATAGGGAAGAGGATTACTCTGGTTCCTGCCTCCAGGCTGACCTGGCAGCAGCACGCCTGGTGTGGGAGAGCTGCTCCTGACCTGTCTGGATAACCACCTAGGCTCACCTTCCTCAGGGGGATCCCAGTCTCAGGCACATTTTTTTAGAACAGGTCCCAAACTACTCCTGATTCCACCCAAAATTTGCCTTATTGTGGGCCCTTCCATGCATGTCATCAAGCTGTGCCCCTTTGCAGGCTGCCTGCAGAACCCACGCCCTGCTGCAGGCTCCCATCAGCAGTAGAGAGCAGCAGGGAAGAGCAAAGGAATATGACAGTTCCTAATGAATTGAACATCAGAAGCAGGGCTTAAATACCATGCACAAAATGATTCCCGTTGTATCCCACAACAGCTGAAATAAATTGCTTTAGCTGAGCAGGGACTTGGGGAACACCAAGTTAGTCCCTGGGGTGAGGCCCCACACGAGCAGGGCTGTGGTGCGTGCAGTGGTGGGTGCACATTGCTGGGCTCGCTGCCAAGCAGGGACACATGCTCAGGCTAAAGGGTTGCTCCATCTGGGTGGGACACTCAACAGGATGCACAGCCACAGTGCACGCTGCACGTACATGTACACACACATAGGGGTATGTGGAAGGGGTTTCTAGTGATGCATATTTTGCCATATTTAAAGGAAGTGCACTTGAAGAGCTGGATTGTACATAGAGCTGACACAAGCAGGGACACGCGGGAATGTTTATGAGGCTGTTTCCAGGTCGAGGATGTGCAGACATCTCTATTTGCAGCAGCAGATGCACATTTATATTTCAGATCTCTGCTCCAGGGCAGGAGCATTTGCCTCATAAGCTGCACCCAGGACACATCTCCAATTTTCTTGGGCTTATGCCCTGCAGGAAAAGTAATCGTGGACTCCATCTATGCTTCTTTCTCTCATGGTGGGAGGAGGAGTTCAGAGTTGAG
>CM021791.1:5499422-5523875 GCA_011076525.1 Nettapus auritus | reverse complement strand
CCCCCCCCCCCCCCCCCCCCCGAGGTTTCAGCCTCCCTGCCTGAGAAGCTTGGTGTGGGAGAGGCCAGGGCTGCAGGACAGGATGCAGGAGATGGGCAGGGGAAAGTTGGAAGGGGGGCATTTTCTGAGGGAACATCAGGGTTTGGGGCACTGACAGCTGCAGTTTTCAGGGAACCACACAGGGTTTCATTTTCACATTTTGGCAAAAAGGAGGTATAGACCCAAACTGGAGATTTCAGGTTTGACAGTCCAAGAGCAAGACACAAGTGGTGCACAGCAGCACTCAGCCTTCCGGGTTCCTCAAAGGGAAAATAAAAGGCATGGAGAAGCCTCCAGTCAAGGCTGGGGAGGGCAGAGGAGACCTGGAGGGTTCCGGGATGGAGAGAACAGGATTAAACAAAAGGCCACGAGTTTGAAGTTGCCTCATATTTCACCCCAAAAAGGGTGTGTGTGCAAAAATGTGCCTGCAGTGATTGTGGCGCTGGGGGCTCGGCCAGGGCTTCAGAGTGGAGTGGCAGCAATATACAGGGATAAAAGAAGCAAAGAGGAGTCAGACCATGCTCTCTGTTCCCATGCCAGCTGATTTGTTCAAAGGATCCGAGAGAAATGTGCTATAAAGTGCAGATTCTGGCCCTTCAGTCACCAGGGAGAGAAATATTCGCACCTACCACCCCTGGGCTTCCGGTGATGCCTGTGGGGTGGGAAAGGAGGGGCCGGCAGCGAAGGGGGGAAAAAAAGGAATGAAAAAAAAGGAAAAAAAAAAAAAAAAAAAAAAAAAAAGATAAAAATATTTGCCTTTATTTGATTTTCCTTCCCAGAAATAGTGCCAAAATCAGAAACCAAAGAGCTGGGCTTCCTTCCAGACCCAGAATTCAATTTTCCAACAATTGATTATTTCCAAACGTTAAGTCTTTAAGTAGTTCCAATTTTTGCATTTCCATGCTTGGGGGGTTGGGTTGGTTTTGATTTTTTTTTCCCTCGTATTTTATAAAAAGGACTTCAAATTCAATTGCTTTAAAAATTTACAGACAGTTAAGAGTTATTTCAAAGCTTTTTCGGATTCCAGATGACATAAATATTAAATGGATCCTACCGATAATAAAATAGCAGAATAGTTGCAAACTAATAAGCGTTTTTAATAATTTTAAGCACGATTGTCGAGAACAGAAAGGAACTGGTAAAAGAAATCTCTTTTCGTTTAAAATAATAACGTTCCTCTTGCTTTATTGTGACATAAAATATTACACTGAATTTTCTGCGTAAAATCGTCAAAGAACGGAAATGTTACTATCAGTTTGGAAGCCGCACTAAGCTATTTCCACGGCAAAGTGGGCTCCAAATTTTCGTAACATGTTATAAAGAATAGCTGAAGGGAATCGAGATCTCAGAAGCACGCGGTATGACACAAATTCGAAAATCGGCAATGCCGATAAATAAATTAGCCCAAGTGCAAATTCTCGAGGAGCCAGGTGGAAAGCCAAAGTCCTCTCCGACGCTGCTCCTCCGGCCGCACCCGCGGAAAGCAAAGGCGAGGCTGCTTCTTCCGGAGCAGCGCGGCAGGGTCCGCCGGCTGCAAACTGCCACGCACCGGACTGCTCGAGGGTTTCTGTGAAATTGAGTGAAATCACATCTTCAAAAATCAGTGTTTCCTTTCCCTCTTTTAATGAAGGTGTCTGTGCGCGTTGGGCTGCCTGGGTGCTTCTGCTGGTAGATCCCACTCCTTTCTTTCCGCGCTTAGAATGAACAATAAATAAAAAGAAATAAAATGACACAAACTAGCAGGAAAATCTGCAGCCAGTCGCTTTGTCCGCGGATCCCCCTTCAGACTCAGTCCGGGCCACCTCGGAGGTTCCTCCCGCAAAGACGCCGCGGGTCCGTTCCTCGCAGCCGCCGGGACCCACGGAGCAGACCCGACGGCGGCGGGAGCTCCCGCCGCAGAGAATCCCGCGAAGTAAACAGGCCCTTAACTTTCAACTTGGCCTTGACCTCCGGATTAAACCCGACCTTTCTGTGGAGGAGCACCGCGAGACACGGGGGAGCTGCGGCCCCGTCGACAAACACTTGGCCGACCGTCGCGGCCTCCTTGTCCCAGCGCCCGAGTTGTGAGCGCTGGTTCAAAGCAAACGGGGAGAGGGCAGGGGCAGAGCATAAAAAAGAGCGTCAAAGAAGAAGTGCAGTCGTTAAACTACAGAAAGGGAAGAAAGGAGCTTTGAAATCGGAAAGGTGGAGGCTAAAAAGAGAGGACTTATTTTTTTCTTTTCTTTCCTGTGATTATTTTTTTATTATTATTCTGGAAAAGAAAATCATCGGATTCAGCAAGACTCCGAGATTTTTAACAACAGAGAGCAAGAAGGTCTGAGCGAGGAGCCGAGGCTAGGGGCGCAGCTTTGCGCTGTGGTTCAGCTGTTTTCCTGCGAAACGCGGTGGGCAAGAACGCTGTGCGGGAGCAGATCTCGACGAAACAGACCGGCGCAACCCCTCTCGCAAATCTCCAGAGCTGAAAGGAGCAGTATGGGAGGGGGAAGGCAGCCTGCCGCAGCGAACGCGGCTTTTCCGTTTCGGGTTGGAGGTGATCGAGCCAGTCCTACCCCTCTGCTCGGCGGGAGATGCCCTCGGGGCCACAGCCCGGCCCCGGCAGGCTGAGTGCCCCTCACCCAGCCCCCCAGACACATACACAGGTAGGAAGCCACAAGCCAGGGGCTTTGTCAAGCCGGTGTTTTTCCATCGTGTCCATTTGGGAACAGCCAAGGGGCTCCGGAAGGGACAGGGCATAGGATTTACCTCCCACAAGCCTGGGGGGTCCCCCCGGGGAGGTACTTTGGGCCCGGTAACACTGCCATATGCCTGGCCCAGTATTATAATCCCTGTTTCCTGAGTTTTTTTCTGTCTCTGCGTGTGAAAGGCTGATGCAGCTCCTCTGGGAAGAAGGATCATGATTTGGTGCCCTAAAGACATGACAGAAAGAGCAGTTTTTCTATGATTTGTTAATAAGCAAGGAGAAAATCTCGATTTCTTGAGTTGATCTCTTTGCAAGAAGGAAAAAATGCATAAACACTGCATGAATTCAACTGTTAATTTGAGTACCTGTGGTGAAAGCTTCCACCAGACAAAGGCCTTTGGGAGAAAAACAGAAACAAGAGTGAGAAATAAGTCTGTGTGTGTTTGCACTGTGTGTACAGGTAATGAAAAATGCATGTACCCAAAAGATTTATTAATAGGCACTTATGCATGGGCCTCATAGTATTTACTCCAAACTTTTCTATGCTGATGTAATCCCTCACCTCTACATCCATCTGTCTTTACCCCTTCTGCCTGTCTCTCCACCCGCCTGTTACTCTGGGGCCCAAAGAGGTCTCTGTATTATTTTTCCACCCTCCTTTCAAAACTCTCTCTTAGAGCTACTTAGCCAGGATCCACACTGACCTGCAGAGCAGGCCCGGTTCCATGCCAGCATTGTGCAAAGAGGCAATAGCTGTGTGCAAGGAGGTTTTTGTTTGTTTGTTTGTTTCCCCCACTCTTTGCAGTTATTTTTTCTTTCCTTGTTTTTTTTGTGTCTGCATGGGTAAGATTGGGGTGCATATGTGTGACGATGGGACACAATCCCTGAGCAGGAGTGGAGAATAAGGCAAAGGCAGAGGGGAAGCCCTGTCCCATGGCAGTGCTGGTTCTCCACAGCCTCATGGAGAGCAAAGCGGAGGGCCCGAAGGGGTCCTCAGGTATCCCCAAGTCAGGTTGGAGTTTTTGCAAGGGCAGAAACCCTCAGACCTGTGTGGGAAGAAGGGAATACATTGCTGAAAGATGGCTTTAATCTGATCCTGTATTTTTTCACCAGGACTGCTCCCCCCTCACTGTTTTTGATCCTCCCTCCCCCTCCCCCCTTAATTCCTCCCTCTACTTCTTTTTCGGGGGGGGAGACATGATGCAGGAGGCACCTCCTGTGTACCCACCTGTCACGTGCTTGGGGGGTTCCTCCCTCCTCCTTCTATTGCAATAAAAGTATTTTCGCTATTTCTGCAGCCAGGGTTTATTAGGACTGGAGGGGTTGGGGGGAGGTGTTTTTTTTCCTTTCTTCTCCGTCCTTTTCCCCCCGAGCAGCAGCCAATGAGGCAGGCCCTGGCCATTGCGTCAGGACAGCCCGGCGGGGAAAGGCAGCTCTCGGCAGCTCACAGCCTTTTAAAAAGATCCGGGGACCCCCCTCGGACAGCGCCCGGGTGCTGTCGAGCAGCTTCTCCCCATGCCCCGGCCCCCGCGCCGTCCCGCATGCAGGCTCCGGAGCCCCGCGCCCCCTCGGGCCTCGAGGGGCTCCTGGCAGCCGGGGGCTTCGCAGGCGGCCAAGGTAGAGGCCTGCCCCCCGCCCCGGCTCTCGGCGGCCCTTCGCCTCCCCCCGGGATGAACCCCAGCTACCCGGCGGAGGAGCCGGCCAAGCCGTGCTTGGCCGCCCCGCCGGGTCCCGCCGCTCCGCCGGGCTCCGCCGCCTCCGCCCCGCTGCCCTACGGATACTTCGGCAGCGGCTACTACTCCTGCCGCGTCGCCCGCAGCGCCCTCAAAACTGGCCCGGCCCAGGGCCCCTTCCCCCCCGAGAAGTACCTGGACCCCCCGGCGAGCAGCGAGGACTTCCAGAGCCGCCCCGCGGAGTTCGCCTTCTACCCCGGCTACGGGGCCCCCTACCAGCCCGTCGCCGGGTACCTGGACGTGTCGGTGGTGCCAGGGCTGGGCGGCCCAGGGGAGGCACGGCATGAGACGCTGCTGCCCGTGGACGGTTACCACCAGCCGTGGGCTCTGGGCGGCAGCTGGAGCGGCCAGATGTGCTGCCCCAAAGAGCAGGGCCAGGCCGGGTACCTCCTGAAATCCGCCTTTGCAGGTAAAGTCCCTGGGCTGGAGCTGCAGAGGGGCTGGGAGAGGGGAAGTGTGGGGTGCTCGCCGTGCTTGCGGGTAGTTGGGATCACAGCTTCAGATAACCTCCTGGGGAGCTGCTGCTGCAGCTCCAGTAAAGCTTGTTCGCGAGCGATTCCACTCTAGTCGGTAGGCAGGCTTCAAAACCAGCAATTTAGATTAACACTGCTCTTTGCAACTCATCGCCTTCTCAGAACGGAGGCAATCGGTGATACAGTCCGGGTTCAGGAACGATTCGGGTAGCTGGGGGCCAGCCGCAGTTCGCAAGCAACGGGATGGAGCTGTTTTAAAGGCTGCGTGTACGTTGTCCTGAGAATAGGGGGGGCATGCCCATGCCCAACATCCGCTGCCCATGCCACGGCGGTGGGAGTGAACTTGCCCCGGCCCTGCTCGGCCGTTCACCGGCCCCGCGTCACGCGTTGAACCCGCGGAGTGAGTACGCGTTGAATCAGTGCACGTCATACCAGCTCTCTCACGTCGGTTGCTGTTACGTGGAGTCGTGTCCCCTTCCGCCTCCCCCAAAAAATAGTCAGATATGAATACATGTAACGAAGAAAACTGACTTCCATTAGGAAATAAATTGTCAGGAGATAGGGAGACTCGAGGGAAGAAATGGGGAGGCAGGGAAAAGGTGCTGCTGCTGTGAGGAAAAGCCGGTGGGAGAGGGATGCCGCGGGTGAAGGGGTGGGGATGCCCTCCCACCCACCTCCCGGGCCCTGGCATCGCTCAGACCCGTCTCTCCCTGCGCCCAGACGCCACCACGCAGCTGTCCTCCGACGGCTGCTCCTTTCGCCGGGGACGCAAGAAGAGAGTCCCGTACAGCAAGGGGCAGCTGAAGGAGCTGGAGAAGGAGTACGCCAGCAGCAAATTCATCACCCGTGACAAAAGGAGGAAGATCGCCGCCGCCACCAACCTCACGGAGAGACAGATTACCATCTGGTTCCAGAACAGGCGGGTGAAAGAGAAGAAAGTCGTCGCCAAAATCAAAAGCAGCAGCACTCCGTGAGGACACGGCCACTCCACACCGCACCCCCGAAGAGTCCTCCTTCAGCGGCGAGAGCGAGAGGCGCCCGGAGCGGCCCGCACCATCCCCGCCGCCCGGTGCAGCTCGGGGCGCTGGGCACCGCTCGGCTCTGTTCCCGAGGAGTTAAATCCAGCCTCCAATGAGGGCAACTTAAGAAGATGCAACGTTTCTGCCCGGTCTGCACGCATAGGGCTGTCTCGTCTTACAACGTCGCTATAGACATCTTGTTCTCCGTCTCCCACCGCTTTTGTTTGAACTGCATACTCAGAGTGTTCAAAAAATAAAATAAAATTAATTAATTGCTTTAATTAACCCCAAACACGCAACTCCTGTCTCGCCTCCGTGCAGGAGCGGGCTGTCCAGGGGCGGAGGGGTGGGGGATTTTACAAGGAATTTGGTCTTTAGAGAAGAAAAGCTGTACTTGGAGCATAAAAATAAAATTTCCTTAATTACAGGCAGAATTATCAAAATGTGTGTATACTCCAGGTGTGTTACATAGAAACACACATGGTTTATTTTTTTGGTATAAACGTGTGGTTTTGCGTGAATGCACAGTACATGTGTACTACATGTACACATAGACATACATTTATGAAGGCACGTAATAAGTTTTGTGCTATTATATATAAAATATACATATAGGTATGCACATATTTAGGATTATGCATTATCTTACCTTTTATCGTACATAATATCGGTGTTCGTGTGTTTATATATACACAGATACCCAAACGTATGCACGTATATACATGCAATATAGTAACCAGCTGTGTGGATATAAATATATATACACGTGTTTGTATACGCACATATATACATACACTTACATGTATGTTTGTGAATATATTTTGATACAGGTAAATGCAATTCGTATAATTTCATAGATGGTTTAATTTGTGCATATATACGTATATTTGCATCCACATTTTCCTTCTCTTAATAATGCAGAATCATAGCGATACATTTCATAGCATGTCTGAGATAACCTAAATATATTACTAAATAATATTGTTTAATATTAAGAAACTTTGTGATCGTTTACAACAGCATAAATAGAGCGGAAGTACTCAAACATGCTCTCTTCTCTGCACTTGTATTTTACGGCTTCGGGGAATGGTTCGGTGCAGGACTGCAAACCATGTACAGAATCTGTTCAATATCTCAGTGTTTAAAGGCAGCGGAGTGTTGCCTTGGAGGGTCCCCACAGCAGCGTCGTGTTTAAGTCTGCTTGTAAATTCCATAACAGCGTCTGAAAGGACGAATAAACTTCAAAACACCGTTAGCACAACCCGCGTTTATTTTTTTATTTTATTTTTTTTTTAAATTTCCTGCTTTTTCTTTCACAGATTCGGAGCATTAAGTCGCAGCGTGCCTTAATTAATGGCAGCGATTTCGCCCGTTTCCAATAACACGAGTATTAAACATTGCAGGCAGGGGCAGGCGCAGGCTCCCGCTAGGTCCGTGGCGGGGAGCAGGCTGGGGCCAGCCGGGCTCTCCCAGTTTTTGCGCGTTCCCCCCCGGTGTTTTTGCCCCGAGCCCTGCCGGAGGGGGGGGAGCGGACACAGGCGGGCGCCCCTCCGCCGTGACGTCACGGGGAGCGAGGCGGGAGAGCCAATGGCGCGCGGGGCAGCCCGGCCCCGGCTCTGGCACCGCAAAATAAAAGTGAAAAAGGAGTAAAACGGGTGAGACGGACGGCGGGGGTGCGGAAACGCTCGGGGAACGCCGCGGACACATGAAGGCTTCAGGGCTCGGCTGTAACGCTCCTCGGGCTTCGGACAGGGGCGCAGGCGCTGTCGTGCGGGGAGCGGCTACACTTTGCTCTTCCCCATCCAGATTCTGGTCCGAATTGCTCTGTTTTGAACCAGTTGGAGCTTTTTTTTTTTTTTTTTTTTTTTTTTTTTTTTTTTTTTTTTTTTTAATTTTGTTTTCCAGTTTCTGGCTGGGAGGGAGGGTCGGAGGTTCACCAACTCAAAGCTGCACCCGCCGTTCCCGCCACTCTGGAAAGCGTCTCAAAGGGTTTGTTCTGCTTTCCTGAACGTGCTGGTTGAAGAGAATCTCAGAAGTATCTTTTTCTTTAAGCCTGTAGTACCGGTAATGAATCTCTAGCCCTGATTTCCATGCCTCTGTAGGGGCCGTAGAGCAGAAGCGGCTTTAGCCGATAAGAAGAAGTCCCTCGGATGTTCCTCAAAGAAAAACAAATAATACGATAAAACAAAAAAGAAATCTGTCTGTGATCTCCAACGGCCTGTACCTGCGAGTGACTTCAAAAGAAACCAGGTCTACTCAAGGGCTTGGAAATTGATTATCCACTTAAAGCGCCCCTCTATTGCAAGTTAAGGGTTAATCCTTTACAGGCATGTTTCTTTTTCCCATTCTTTTTTACAGCTGGGGTCTTCCATTGATGTCCCAAAACGTGCACTGGAACGTCTGGAAACGTGGTGGGTGGACCCCAGACACCTCCAGCCCCGTTAGGATTGCTGCCTCCCCCTCCTCCTGGGGAAGTGGGCTGAAAGCGGGAGACACAACACCCTTCCCCCCCCCCCCCCCCGATTCCTGTCCTCCCCTCCGACCCCAAATCCGAGGCGGAAAATGTAGATGGGAAGGGGAGGAGGGAAGTCTCAGGGAGAGCTGTAAAGCCTTTACGCGGCTGCCTCAGCAAAAGGCAAGAAAGTCCTGACATTCTCGTAAAACTCCGGGAAGGAGCCGCTGCCGGGGCCAGGTGAAGGCTCCCGGCCCCCTCCCTTTGCCATTGAACTTGAAAATCAGAAAACCTGGGGCAGAGCAACCCCAAAACCGGGGCAGAGCAGCCCTAGGAGGTCCAGGGTGGGAGGGGGCCTTCAGGTACGGTTTTAGTAAGAGCACTGGTTTTGAAACAGTTGTTGGAGAAGTGCCCTCATCCGGCCCGCTCGCCCCAAGGTGCTTCTCAGCAGGTGAGATGTGCCAGGCCCGGTTCCGCAGGGTCTGCAAGAATGGCATAATTCCCCTTCCCTCTTTTTTTTTTTTTTTTTGTCAGTCTAGTTAAAATATAACACAGATACACCCATGAAAAAGCAGAAGATAGAAATAGTGGGGAAACGTCTTCCAAGTCCTTCCTTCATGCCATTCTCCCAGCCTTTGACTCCTTTCTTTTGTTCAAGTTCATTCCCATTGCACAAAGTGTCTGGACTTTTTTTTCCCCCTTCAAAGGATTTTGTCATTGAACTTGAGCCCATGTTGTAAACATTCTTGGGTCTTACAAGCATCTTGATGAGATGTCATTAACAAGGACCTCAGACTGCTCTGTGCAGTCTGCTGCTTCTCTTTTATGCAGCTCATAACAGAATCCTATCTAAATCTCATGACGGAATCAAAGGTGCATTTTTTACATCCTGACTCCTTTTCTTTCCTAATCTGAGTCCAAAAATAATATACAATGTAAAAGAAATCTCCGGGATTTCCAAGTCTCTCTTTCTTCCCCCATCTCTCTGTTTCTCTTTCCTATCTTATACTGTTTTTCAAACACACGGACGATGTGACTTCCTAGTGAGTGTGTTGCTGTACACCACCATGCAGTTTTACACCTGTACACAAAACAGGAAAATTTTCATTGTAATTACACCCAATAAAAATAAGATAAAACTCCTTATTAGAAAGCAGTGTCAGGAAATGCCTTTTAGATAAATTACATCATTACACTCTGTACAAAAGCAAAATATTATTAAGTTTATACTGGAATCAGCTTTATCCTTCTCGGTTAGATGACCTAATTGCCTTATATAAAAGAAAATAAGATGAAACAGGTTTATTGTCTGCAAGCAAACTCACCAGTGATGAGTCTCACTCCACTGTGGAAGAGCCACTGCGATAAGATATTTCCTGAACAACTACTAAACCCCTCTTCTCGTTAGAGTTCTTGCTCTAATGTACAGAAGCCGGTTTCCAAGTGAGAGAAATATTTCGATTTTCCAAGATGAAATTCAATATAGTAATGGTATTTGAATCGGTTTTTGTTAAATAGCACTCAAAACCATTTCATTCCCACCGAAGAGAGCCGTGTGCTGAAAGTTAATGTACACTTTAGGACTGGGAAATATATGCATTATAGATCCATGTACGATTTTCTGTTGCAATAAAAAAGGGGAGAAAAGGGGGCTCTTTTCAATTCCTTTGAAGCACAATCTTTTCTTTATTTCTGCCTGCTCCTCATCATGATGGCTAAACACACTTTTTTTGCTGTGAAGGGCGAGAGATGAACAAGCAGGAAACCTCGTCTCCACTGCCCGTTTGCATTTCGCCGCATGTCCGCGGAAGAGCGCGGGGGAAGCACCGTGCTCGGGAAGGCGGCTCCGCGCCTGCGGCCGCTCCGCGCTCAAGCTGCACCACCGCCTTCACCGAATCGCCGCCGGTTTGGGTGCAGGCGGGAGGGACCGTAGCGCAAGAAAGAGGCGATTCCTGCTACTCTCGGCCGTCCTGCAGGGCGGGAGGAGAAACCCGGGGCCGGCGGAGAGCCGAGGGCGTGAAGCCCGATTTATTCTTTTCGTACGGCAAACATTTTCTCCGATCTAAAGGGAACGTGGGATCCCAGCTCGCCGGGAGCGGCTGCGGCCTCGAGGCTGGAAAAAATCACTTCTGAAGCAGAATTTTACGCAGAAAGAGTAGAACCCTAGTTGTGTCTGCTCTCACTTTGCACGTGTCTCCCGTTCCTTTGAACAATTTGCAGCTCGACAACTTTGTCCATTATCTGTAGGTTTTCGTTTGGTTTATTTTAATCTTTAACTTCCAAGGCTAGCAGAGATTTTTTTATTGTGATGATGATGATTATTTATTTATTAATATGAGAACACGCCCATTTGCTTTTATTTTTATTAGCAAGAAAGAAAACCTTTCTTCGCAGCCACGAGAAGGGTAATAACTAACGAAAAAAAAAATATGTAGAAATCAGTGCATTAGTTAGTATGAGACTACAGTTTTTGTTGTTGTTTTGCAAGGAGAAAGGAAAGAAAATCCCGGCTGTGCTTATCTTCAGTTTCATAAAGCAACAAAACCAGCCAAATGAAAGGATCTGTTGCATTATCATCAGGTAAATGAAGTGCAGGAGATTAATGCTTAAGACTAGGCAGCTTTCAAGCACCTTGTGGGACATGGGGCTTCTAGCATTGCCCTCCAGCACCCATGCAGCTGCAATTGTCATGGTAAATGTGGCTGTAAATAACCAAGGTTGCTAGGACAGTCATGGCTCACCTGAAGTGCTGTTGGCAGACAAAACAGATGAGAAAAGCATTTCTGGCTTGGAAAATTCCAGTAGGATAAAGCTACCTGGAAGAAATCTGCTAGTGAAATAAGTTGTTTTTAATCCACTAAAATAGCTATATGCCTTCATCCTGCCCAACCCCCAACAAATTAGTGAAGTGCTTTAAATTTCCTTTGACTTTAGCAGTCACTGGGTCAGGTACCTGCATAAACATTCACATCTGCACACTAAGCCCAGAGCCCACTTTTTACGAAGTTTATCAGAAACAAAAGCATTGCATATTTTCCTAAGAAAAAAAATAGAGAAAGAGTAAGAATACCAAAGGCTAAACAAAAAACCAAACCAAACCAAACCAAACCAAAACAAAAACAAACAAACAAACAAACAAAAAACATTTTGTCTTTCAGCAGTTTATTACATGAAACAGGAGAGATGAGAAGTGGAGAGTCATTAAATTATGTTAAATACTATTTTTCCTGTGCCAAGAAATATTTGAAAGCACTGGAGCTCATACAGTGATGAGCTCTGGAAGCAACAGCTTTCAGCAGTGGAAGTTCTTTAAAATGGGGGACATTTTGAGAGCAACACATGTAACCAGAACAAGGGCATGACAGAGATCTGCAGACACTGCATGACTGAGTCACTATTACTCACCTACCATTTCCAATCAGTCTAGACTGCGCCTCAGTTTGGGATTAAATTTCTGAGCAGCCCAGCCTTTGTCCAAGTTAGAAGGTCTAAAAATGCACTAAAAAGACATTGAGTTGTGAGAGGTAAAGCTCTTTTGGCCCTGATGAAGTCAAGGGTGGGCCCTTTTTTCTGTCATGTGGCCTTGGTGCAGCATGTCCCTCCAGCTCTCTCTTTAAGATCCAGACTTATGTTGATGTGAAAAAAACAGCTATTTTGCTGAAGTTCACCAGCAAAATTCTGCAGTCTCCTGCATCAGTTTAAGTTCAAAGCAATCTCTCCAGGTTTAGTGCAGAGGAGACTGGGAACATCATTTCATGCACATTTGCAAGCAAAGAAGTAGGGCCTTTCTGCAGCATGAAATTTATGATAGCTTCTCCTACTTGTCAGTCCACAACATCTCTTGGTTTACATTGCTGAAACACTGACCTAATAATGCTGCAGCTCCACTGAGGATGGAGTTGGTGCTTCTTTCAGTGCAAACAGAGGTGCTTCTTTCAGGCAACAGAGATTTTCTCCTACAATTAATTTCTGTCTCTCTTCTCTCCATCTGTCCTGTGCAAGCAGTGGCCTGTTAAGGCAGTGTCTTTCAGATGGACAAGAGATTAGTGTCCTGCAGTAGCCAAAGTAGCATATGCTCATGTGTTTTTCCATATGTGCACCCAGAAACAACCCCCACAGGCCTGTGAAGATGAGACTGTTGAGAAAGAGGTGGAAATTCATGACTTCATATTTTTATTCACCAAGAAAATTTGTCTTGGTATAAGATGAAGAAATTGATCATGGTTTTGGAATGTTGGAAACATGAGAAAGATGGAACATGGAAAGATGGTCCATGTCAGAAGCATGGAACAAAGGAACATAAGACAGGATGAACTCCATGAAGGTCAAGGAGTCTGATGTGTTTAGAACATGCTGGAACCTACTGCCTGTGAGCCAGTCTGTACAGTACACAAGCAGCAAGTCCAGCACCCTCAGACATGCTGTGTGGTACAAGATCTTTTTGTGCTGGGGGTTTCCAAGTAGTAACTGTCCTTCCTGCCCCTCCTCCCTCCAACACTAACTTCCTCCCCTCTGAACTTGAAGGGCTTCACAGCAAACAGATTGCAATCCACAGTGTACTGGCTCCAGTGGCAAAGGCAGTTGAGCAGGGCTAGCCGCTGGGACCATTTGCTGGGCTATTGCTTCTACTGGTGTCAATCAGACAAAAAGTACAGATCAGCTGTTGGGTCAAACGCATTTACTAGCCCATGTTCTCAGATCTACAGTATTCCTAAAGTATCTGTGTGAAATCTTGGGTGCTTGTGCTGAGAGTATACAAGTTGCTGACTGAGAACACAGCATACAAACTGCCTGAATGTTTTTGGCTTATGGATATTTTTTTGAAATTCAATACACCACCAGTACCTTCACCTATAAGGTAAACTAAAAAAAAAAAAAAAAAAAAAAAAAAAAAGTGACAGAATTTAATCATTAGAAACAATATGTAAACTGATGTGCTTGATTAAATTTAACAATGTGTGTAAATCCATAAAGGCCAGTGCTGAGTTAGAAGAGACAGGCAGGTGCTTCTTGTTAAAATTCTTCTCTTGAATTACATGGCAGGTTAGGGTGAGTTTCCTGTCATTTGAAGGATCACCCTTCTTGCAACATCCATCCATCTACACTTAGATTTTATAATAGTCAATTTTAAAACAATACTTAACATCTCTGTATTTCTTAAACTTTTGAAATACTGACATTTTTCTTTTCTTTGTCAGCTTATCCCAGATTTCAAAATATTTTCCTGAAAAAGATTTTATTCTTATTTATAAAGCTCTGAACAATTATTTTTTTCTTATTTCTCACTCCAAGAAGTCAAGCATCAGAATTTAGCACTGACATAGCTTCAGCATGTTTTTCCAAAACTCAAGGAAGTAAATCCACTCTCCAGCATTTCACAGCAGCATGTTTGCCCAGCCCTGATCCCTTCCTCTCCATGAGAGGAGGAATGACTTTTAAAGAGAAAGTGCTTTTGTGTAAACAGGGAAGCAAACACTGTGGTGTTGCAGCTCCTCAGACATAAGGCTTTTGCAAGCAAAGGAAGGTCAGTAGTGATTTTATGGCAATCCTTGGTTAAAGTATGTTACCATCTCTGATAAGGCCTCCTGCTTTTCTGTTCCAGTTTTCATGAAACCCCCTTCTCCTTAATCCTGAATAACTCATAACTTACAAGGTTTTTCAAAGAAACATGAAAGTTTGTACACATCACCAAACATGCCACAGGTACAGATTCTCTTGAAGAGACCACAGAACTGGCGTCTAAATAAATGTTTACATAAAAATCACACACCTTAGTCTTTATGATACCTTACAGCTCTGTTGTCTGTCCAGGTGATCCAAGGCTATGGTCATTTATGTGCATCCTGCTCTCACGAACAACCTATTGCACTTCTAGGGGGAAGCATAAGCCTGGCCATGGCACCTGAGCACAGACCCAGGCACTTTTCTGTCTGGATGGACTGGGCATGGCTGGATCCAAGAACACTGCTGCCCTCTGCTCCATTAGCAGGTGAGGAGGGTGCTGATGATCGGGACTTTCAGAGTAACCTCAGGGAAATTAGTACTTGTTTTTGATGACAATCAAAAAGATTCTGATCTCAGTCTTATCACTTTGTTCTCATTACCAAATAAGCTTATCCTCTACAATGACTCAGTTCAGTACAAATGAAAAAAGGACAAAGCTTGTTCCTACAGGGATGCACAGTCCTGGTTCTGAGTGGAAATGGCATATCAGGATTAATAAATCATTCTCCATGCCCTATTAGTCCCTAATTCTGGATAGCTCATGGTAAAGTGTAAGAGCACTTTACTGTACACCTTTGTTTATTCTGCTTTACCCCTTCGGTCTGAATTTGGCTCCATTTTGAAAAACTGGCATCTGGGAATCACAGTAGTCCTAGCCCATCTGCACAGTGTTGTCCATGCACTGAGCAAACCCCCATCATTGTAAATCTGTGGAGATGGCATTTTTTAACTCAAACCATTGAGCTATCCTCAGATTTTTCAGTTCTGTTTTCTCACTTGCTCTGCTTTTGTTGCCAAATCTAATGCTGAGCTTATGTCTGAGATGCTGATGTTGGGACACCAGCCACCCCATTTCCTGTCTCTCACCCAAGCTCCCCATCATCATCAGTCTGTAAAGGATGTGAAATCTGCAGTGAGATTCCAGGGCTCATAGGCTCAATTCCTGCTAATGCGGCTCTATTCATTGCCAATCCCATGTCCTTTCTTGGAGTGCTTTTGGCAGTCTTTTCCTACATCTGTGCTCAACCATCATTCAGACACATTCCACTAAACCTAAGGTTACACAAAAGCATGAAACAATGTGAGATGTACAGAGCAGTAATGGAAACACAATGTTTTGTTTCTTTTTTAGTATTTGATCACAACCCACCACTGCCAGCACCTTCCTCTATGTTACATATCTTTAAACTTCACGGAGAGGTAAAGTAGGTGAGTTAAGAAATCTCCTTAATGTAATAGTTGGAGTTTTTGGACTTGAACTGATTTTTATTTTTTATTTTTTTCAAAATATTTTCCAAAATCAAGCTTGTCCTTTCTCCTTCCCTACCCAAGTTTTAGAGGAAAAGGGTCTGAGATTCCTCAAAGACAAAAATAAATGTAGTCTGTCTTTGTTCTCAGTGTGAATTCAAGCCCTAAGGCTGAGTGCTCTTAAAAGATGTATCCCAAGATTTGGTTTGCATTTGGTTTACAGCTTTTGCTTGAAAGGAATTAATGTATTTCTGAAGACCCAAGAGGCCAGTGGTTGGGATACTATCCTGGGTACTTGAAAGATTCAAGTTGTACTTTGTGCTTTACCATGATCTCTAAATTTATTCCCAGTTCTTACAGCCATTGTAAAATACTCAGAGATCTCCATGGAACTCAACTATATAAGGGCCAATATCGTTTATAGTCTAAGTTGCAAAGGGAACTTCCCAAATCTGCCCAGTGTCTATCTTGGCTGCCAGCAGCAGGCCAGAATCACAGTGAACTCTGGCAAAACTGTGGGGTCCTCAAGCTTGTCTGACAGCAGAGTTCATAAAAAAAGTCTGAAAAGATGCTGTGTGAACCAGAGGCATTTCTCTCTCTCTCTCTCTTTTTTTTTTTTTTTTCTTTTAATTATTATTATTATTTTTCCCTTTGTTGCAATGTTAGCTGCAGGTGGGAGAATAAGTGGATATCAAAATTCTCTCAAGAAATTTGGGGACACCAGTTCTCTGTTCTCTCCCCTCATACTTCTATAAGTCTCTACCACTCCGGGACACTTCTCACACTTGCTGCTCACTTCACCATCAAGCCCTTCAACGCCCGTCGAGAGCAGAAGGGCCTCGGGCACAGCAGAGCCCCACGGGGAGAGGCGGAGCTGGGCCGAGTTCTTCCAAACCCACTCCAAAGGCTCGTGCCTCCTCCCAGGCCGGTGGTGCTCTCAGGAAGCGTAATTCAATCCAATAATGCTTTGGGTATAAATCAGGATCCTTTCCCCGTCAGAGAGCCCGTGTGTTCAGGGACTGACAGAAGTGGGGGTTTGACAGCACCGGGGCAACCCTATTGCCGGTGTGTGTGTGTGTGTGCTCCAGGGGGAGCCGGGGTCCCACCCGGAGGGACAAAGCTGCCGAGAAACAACCGGCCGCATAAGCGAGCCCTTCCCATCACGAACCCGGACTCCCTCTTCCCCCCCCGCCGCGGTTCAATTTGCTGCGTGCCAGAGAGGAAATTTATCGCCGCCTGAACAAGAGCACCGTTTTTTGGCGAAAGCCTCTGGCTAAGCGACATTCCCAGGTTCAAGCCCCTTCCGGAGAGGCCGCCGCAGCGTTTTGCAGTAAATCTGCCCGGTATTTCGGTTTCCAAATGATCGCAAGCAGCTCCCCCGCCGCCACCCCCCTCCGCTCTGCTGTCCGCGGCCGCGTTCGGAGAACGCTGAAAGGCAAAGTCGGGGGGGGCGGGGGGCTTTGGCCGTGGAAGGAGCCGGGGAGGGAAGGGAGGGGGGGATGCCGCATATGGCCGATTAATAAAGGAAATAATGCTCGTGCCCGAGCACCGTGGGTGCAGTCCCCAGCCCGTACCTCGTGCGACGGCCGAGCCAGGGCTGGCGGGTGAGGGGACAGCGGCGGCCCCGGCAAAACGACCTGAAAAAGTTTCAGAGAAGCGGTTGAGGGCAGCAGCCGGCCAGGAATGAACGGGAAAGGTTTGGGTGCAGGCTCAG
Source organism: Nettapus auritus (assembly GCA_011076525.1). Taxonomy (NCBI): domain Eukaryota; kingdom Metazoa; phylum Chordata; class Aves; order Anseriformes; family Anatidae; genus Nettapus; species Nettapus auritus. The sequence goes on along the minus strand of CM021791.1, from coordinate 5,506,793 downwards.
TGTGTAATCTCTGCCGGGTGGTGGGCTAGGGTCCTCCGTACTGGGCACAGCACAGACGGCAGACAGCGATAAAGGAGACAGAGCGCGAGGTCTTCCCCAGCCCGTCGTTTTTCTCCCGGTAGTTTTCCTCTCTGGAGCCGATAAAAGTCATCGCCGTAAACACGAGCGTTTGCCTTGGCGCGCTGGGTGGAGGTCACTCAGCACACGCGGGGGACGACGACGGTGTCTTCTCCCACCTCCGAAACAGCCTGGTGAACGTTTAGAAGCACAGAAATCACACGATTTCATTTTCTTTTCCAATAAAATAAAGGAATAAAGGCAAACAAAAACGAACAAGTTTCAGCAAAATCCTTGATTTATTATAAAAGCGAAACTCGCAAATTGAGCCAGTTTAAATTTAATTTCTGAAAACAGCAACTGTGTAATGCATAACTCCCGCCCCAGAAAAACACAGCTTAAAGCCCCACCTGCCATCCTGACATTTTGTTCACACACCCTTCAAATCTGTATCCCAAAATTCTCTGTAGGCTGAAGCGGGAAGCAGTGGTGTGGCTGGCTTTGGCACATTGCTGGTTGCTTCTTGTGCACGGTTGCAAATCCTCTATTAAAACAAACAAACAAACAAACAACTCCTCTCAATTTCTGTTCTTTTCATTTTAATTTTCGTTGGGTACTTTTTTTTTCTTTTTTTCTTTTTTTCTTTTTTTTTTTTTTTTACCTGCACACATAACAAATAATAAGGAGGCATTTCAAAGGAAGCTCAGAGACGTGTCCTTCTCACAGGGATAACGATTTCAAAAAACGCTCCTACATTTCAGCCTTGGAAATATTTCCATTAAAATAATCGTACTCACGCTGTAGAAAATGTTGTACTAATTCCCACATAATCACTATTTTCCTTCCAGAATCAGAAATCAACCTCTTTTTAGATAGAGAGTTTTTAGGCTACAGATAATTACTTGTCTCTATTTGCAGTTACACTTCCCACAGTGTGAATTAAATTATCCATACTGATTCCATGTGTGTAAGGCTTTCTTTTGCCAGCTGTCTGACTGAAGAAGAATAAAGGTAATGGGGTACATGCAGTTAAAAAACAATAGGAATGTGTAACTCATGGTAAGAAAGGTCCTGCAGCCCGAAGTTTCACAATGAAAAGAGGAGATGGTAACTGAAATGAGAAGCAGATCTGAAATTACACTGTAATATCTCATGTTGCCACTTTGCATCATCCTCAATTCCTATTTTGGAGAAAGTTGGCATTATATCTGTGGAAAACAAAATTAAAAAAAAAAAAAAAAAAAAAAAAGTCATTTCTTCCCCATGTAAAACATAGTTTATTTTGTAATTTTCCTCGTGCATGTGTTTGGCTCACAGAGACATTTGCAATCACTCATATCTATATTCTAAGAACAAGACAAGGCAGCAGAGCTTCTTGTGCCCCTAACGCAGGGTATCTCCAAGCAACAGCTCCCTCATTCTGTCTATTTGCAGATTAATCTGTCAGCTTCTAGAAAGCACAAATGCAGCAGCTTTGTGTTACCTTTTTTTTTTTTTAACCACTTATTTTCTAGACTTTCCCAATCCTGCAAGAATAATTAAAAGTCATTCTTTCAGTACATCAAAACATCACTTAAGGTAAGCGAGTTAAGTTTGTGTTGTTGTTTCATTTTTTACATCTTACTTCTGCAATTCAAGCTGTTCGTATTATTTTACTTTCTTAATTTACATGGTGGTGCTCCTGTCTTGTTACATACTGACCTCATGCACTACTACTAATTAATAAATGCAGGAAACAAAAGCAAAGCACCAATCCAAATAAATGGAGTTATTTAATGTCCGTGTTGCTTCAGGAAAGTGAATAGTAATGCTGGCTGCACACAGAACATGGAGGACCCTTCCCAGTTGTGGACTGATGTGGACTCACAGCCAATACATCTGATCATATCCATCATTACTGTTCATCGCCTGCCATGGAAAGGAGGGTCAGACCGTCACTGTGGACTCCCCTCCTTTCTTTGCTAAGAGCACTGGATTGGAAAAGAATCTTGATGGTGTAGGTGGAGCTGTGCTGAGAGCCAGCATGGACATGTCCAGACCTGCCTGTGCTGTCACAGAAAATCTGTGGCTGGCCATGACCAGACAGAACAAGGCTTTCAGACATCTACCTAACTCCCAGTCGTCTCCCACCAGGGTGAGCGATCCTCTGGGCCGGCAGAGGCAGGGCTGCCCCATAGGGTGTGGAGCTCTCCACGGTGCTGCAGGACCTGGGTTCAAGCACTGCCCTGGACAGTGGCTGAGCTGCACATCTTGGTTGGCAAGGCTGCCTGGGATGCCAAGACTGTAAATTCCAGTTGACACCCGTGTGAAGTATTGCTTCATGTTTAGCTAACAGTGAGGTGGGGTTTCTGAGCTGCATCTAGGCACAGGTGTTCCTTCAGGACAGTTAATAAATGCTAATAACTTCTGATCACTGCTCAGTGGTTGGTTCCATGTCAAGTTTTGAGACTGTGTATTTTCTGAGCATTTTCTGGGTGATTAAGTAAAAAGTAAAATTTATTATATATGTTCTGTCACAATGCATATGGAATTGGACTTGATTTGCTTATAATTTTCTCTTTGATGTCGTTCTTCAAAAGAACAAGACCCATCTGCTGGGCAGAGCAAAGCTGCTCAATTTTAATTCATTTTTGTTACCATTTCAGGGGTGTAACCTTTGACAGAACATAGTACGTGTCTTTGAACAGAACAGTTGTGTAACTAGCATTAAATGGCCTAATTGAATCTTTCACTAACCACACCCACTTGCTTTGGGCAAAGGCTTTCTCTGTGCAAATATAATTGTGACCATTTGCCATGAAATTTATTACCTTTCGAATCATGTGAGTTCCATACTACATGCAGACTTAAAAGAGTAAATGCCATGGATTCATCTTCAGCATAACCACGTGTTTCATTAAGGTGTCTCATAAATTCATTCTGACTTTCATTAGTTTGCCTTTGCTTCTGTGTTACACTTGTTTCTGCCTATCCAATGCATCTCAGTTTGATTGCCCCTTTAAGCTCTGCCCCTATGAGATGGAGACATGATATTTATTCTAGTATGCGTTAAACACCAGTCACTTCTGTTGTTATGAGGCAAAAGTAACAGTAAAATTAATTTCATTTACTATTACTTTCTGGTTTAGGTGTCAGCATTAAGTAAACTGACTTTCAGAAGGTGCTGAGCATCTGCCATTTGAGGGCAGCAGCCAAAATCTTTTCAAAAATTTGCCATATTCTTTCTTCTTGCTCCCAAAATGTCTATTAACACCAGTGATCCAAACAGGGATGTCCAAAGGACAAAAACAGAAGGGGAAGTAGGGACAGGCCAGGGCTGGTCTGTAGCCTACTCATCAGCTGCTCCTGGTCTGCATGATCAGAGGCACTCTGCAAAGAAAAGGCACTCTGCAAGGAAAGCAGAAGGTGAGATCTGTGAGAATGAGACTTGTACACTCTGCCTAAGGTTTTATTTCCAGTCTCAGCTTTCTACATGGTCTCAGACAATTTTACCTTGTTATTACCATGGCATGTATCCTTCCACTGCCAGAGATCTCACGTTGCCTTTAGACTCCAAATCCATGCTTTCTGTTCCTTGCAAATAAAAAATCTTTGAAAACATGTAATATAAATCTTATTGGTTGTAATCTAAACTATTATTTAATATCCTGTCCACTGAAAGTGACGAACATGACACACACTAGTCTTGCAGTCACCTTCACATGTTATTTAGACAATGGTCTGAAATTTCTCTTTCTACTTTACTTCTTTAGACTAGTAAGCCTTCAAATATCTTTAAGAACTTATTAAATTTATAGAGAGGAAGAGAAAGTGATGTGTAACATAGGCATTCACTGCTCAATGTTTGCAAAGTGTTTGAATGAAAAAAAAAAAAAAAAAAAAGCTATTGGAATTTATTTTTTCCTACTTTGTTATCAGTTTGAAAGTCCATGGTAGCGTTTGGCTTCATGCAGCTACTGGAGTGCAATAATTTTTGTTAACAATGATGGTAAAATGAGATGTGTATGGATTGTATTGTTACAATATAACTTGATTATATTGTTATGATTATTTTTGAAAGAATCATTAAAAGTGGCTATGAAATGGAAGTTTAAATTAAAAGACTGATCTGGAAAAATGACTTATTGTATTGCATAAAACACTCATCAAACTGCTTGATCTGCCTTTTTCTTCTTTAAAGCTTTCTGGGTGATGGCTAAGAGGGGACTTTGCTCAGACTCTGCACCTCACAGAAAGGAAGACACTCCTGATGGTTATCAACTGTTTTGTAGACTTTAAGGAGTTAACTCCAGACCTTGTTCTGGCTCCCCTTCTCATGAGTGGATTTTACGGGCTCCTTTTAACTCACAGCACAGACTTGACACTCTGGCCTTTTGCAATAATCCTCTCACTCATGTTGTTTCTTCTGGAAACTTCTCCTGCTCTGCTTGTGCCAAAAAGCTCCACATTCCAGTTCTCCCAGACTTGAGTGGTTTGTGTTGATTTTTTTCCCCTCATTTCTGCTTGCTTTGTGTAGTTAACAGTTAGCAAGAGACAGAATGGACAACGGACTTTTTAAACAGGCTTTGCTCATTTATTTTCCAGATATTTCAGACATTCTTTCTCTGAGTACCCATTTCTTTCATGACCACACACCCTCACCAGGATGAAGTGGCCCAGTGGGATGCACACTTGTGTTCCAATGTCCATACATTAGGTTTCCACACCTTCCCCCAGGAAGCAGTTGGGAAGTCACTGAAGTGTTTAGCAGCTCTCTTCAAATGGGTGCTTTTTTTTTTTTTTTTTTTTTACTCAGAAGCTTCTTGAAACCCTTTCCCCTCCCCTGCTTCCCCTTCTGCCAGGTCCTAGACACATTTGAGTGCAAAATTATAATCATTCCCAAAAACAGTTTCACTGAAACATATGTAACACCTGTGGCACTCAAAATAAAGCACATTTCAAATATCTGCTTGGGTCTTCACTGATGTCTTAGGGAAGAGGAGATAGGATTTTTTTTTTTTTTTTTTTTTTTTTTTTTAAATTCATAGATTCTCCATATGGAATTTTACAAAATTTTCCAGTTTTGTGATCCTTATTTTGCAGATGAGGAAACAGAGGCAGAGAAGAAGCTGAGTTATTTGATCTGTTTCACACAATGTTATAGAATATACCTTGGAATAAATATTGCCAGTGTGTTGCTCACCAGCCTGTCTCCACAGGGCAGAACAAGAATGTATTTCCTAGTTTGAGGGTGTATTGAATAAATAAAACTGTGTCTGTGGCAGAAATCAAATATTTGGTGGAGGTTGAGAGAAAGTCTATAAAAATCTGCTTGTTTCACCAAAGATAAACCTGCATCTTCTCTCTGGGTCTTTAAAATGATAGAAAATCAAAGAAGATTAAGTAAAAATAAATAAATAATAATAATAATAATAATAATGAAAATAAACAGTGAACTATGCTCATGATTGGATCATTCAGCATGAAGTTTTGACTGGTTTAAAAGAAAACACGCTTTATTGTTAACTCTGTTTTTTCCTTTAAATTAGAGCCAGTTTGTAATAATGAATACCACTGTGTAAAGAAACATGGGCTACTGAAACCCACAATCCCTGTAAGATCCCCCATCTGTGTTTCCATTTTACAGCCTTCCTCCATCACAGTAATTTGAGCTTTTCCTTGGAAGGAGCAGTGAAAGAGGAAAAATCCTCTGAAGTATCTCTTTTTATCTGGTGTTTTTCATTTCAGTTCTAGCCAGGGATTGCCCCCTCCTGGATGATAGGAGGAAGTCGAATCCCACGACCTTGGAATCTTTCCCTTTAGGCTGTAACCATGTAACCATGCACCTGCCAGACCTCAGGGACAATTTGCTTCTCCCAGGGCAAGCTGTCCTGCAAAGTAAGATTAACACCACAAAAAAATGTGCATAACCACACCATCCATTGGGGACTAAGCTGCCAAGGACAGAGGGGCAGCCAGGATGGAAGATGATAGAGATCTGTCCCAGCCTGGAAGGCAAAAGGAAGAGTTTGGATGAATATTTTTTCACTGTTTCTGGGGATGGACAGGTTGTTTCTCACATAAAAGGGATCCAGTTCAGGGACACATCTACCTTTGGCTTTCAACCACAACAGTCCAGGCAGAGACACCAGGTCAAAAAGTTCCTTACCCTGTTGATTGTCAGAGGCTGGGACAAAGCTGCAAAGCTGCACTCCATGCATACTTCTTCTTCCCTACTTATCTACTCCCAAGCTCTGCTGGAAGCAGAATGTGAGGCTCCACAACTCTCAACCAACACGTGACAAATCTTGCTCTACCTACCAGCATCAATGCTGCTGTGTTGCACAGCTTTTGTAAGACTTGTTTCTAGGTAATGGCCAGCCACTTTCCCACTAATGACAGGTAATATTGTGACCGTGGCTCACACCTTTCACCCACCTGTGGAATGCCAGATAGACATATGGACATGACCATGGCCTACCACAAAGCACATGGCGCTTCCCAGCACTTTGTTGTCCACTTGTTCTCAGTGTTTTTCTAACTGGAATCTATAGCACTGTGAAAATCCATCCCAGTGGCATGCTACCATGCCCTGGCTGTCAGTCTGGTTTGTGTGGACTCTTTTGTCTCTGTGATTGTGTTCCCACGTCTTTCTCTGTTCCCATTTTCAGCATCTACTGCCACTCTTGTGTCATGTGAGCCAGGAAGTTTCCAAGGTGCTTGGAGACTTTCACCAGGTGGTGAGACAGAAATGCAAAGCATACATTCTTTATGTATTTAAGACTCATAAAAAGGAAGCCTACATCTATTTCATCTGCCCTCTGCAGTCCCGGAGTTGGCCTAATATGAAATGAGGATGGGGGCGCCGCGCCGCCCCCCCCGGGTTTGGTGTTGTTTGTTCGTTTTTTATAATGTTGCTATTTAGATAAGCAGGAGAGAAGGTCCATTTCTCTGCCTAATGGTGATTCTAACACTTGTGAATTTGAATGAACAACACTAAAGGGAAAGATTAGAAGTCACTTTAAAGTGGCTCTAGGGGAAATTTTCAACCCAATCTATTTGCAACCATGACACTTTTTAAAGATAGAGCTAATGTGAGTGCAGTGAAGTCATAAAGATAGGCAGACTTGGTTTTAAATTAACAGGAATATTGTTTATAGTCAGGACATCAGATAAAGGAAACCTTTTAGAGAATCTCTGCTACTTCCTAATCATCCACCTCCCCTCCAACAATATTAGAGTAGTTAATTAAAAAGTCAATATAAAACTTCAGAAGCCTTGACACCCCCCCTTTTTTTTTTTTTTTTTTTTTTTTTTTTTTTTTTTTTTTTTGGT
>CM021791.1:5478449-5488479 GCA_011076525.1 Nettapus auritus | reverse complement strand
CAGTATTTTCTCTCTACTTTGCTTTTCCTTTCTTTCGCAGAGGGAGGGAGGGAAGGAAGGGAGGAAGGAAGAGAGGAAGGGAGGAAGGAAGAAAGGAAGAGAGGAAGGGAGGAAGGAAGAAAGGAAGGAAGAAAGGAAGAAAGGAAGGAAGAAAGGAAGGAAGAAAGGAAGGAAGGAAGGAAGGAAGGAAGGAAGGAAGGAAGGAAGGAAGGAAGGAAGGAAGAAAGAAAGAAAGAAAGAAAGAAAGAAAGAAAGAAAGAAAGAAAGAAAGAAAGAAAGAAAGAAAGAAAGAAAGAAAGAAAGAAAGAAAGAAAGAAAGAAAGAAAGAAAGAAAGAAAGAAAGAAAGAAATGATTGTGTTCTATTTGTCAGAGGAAACAAAGGCTGCACCTCTAGCTGGCAGCTGTCTGGCGCGGAGGATGGCCGGGCCGGGGGCAGCGCGGCTCCCGGGCTGATCCCGGCCGGCGAGCGCCGCCCCGAGGCCACCGAGCCGCCGGCTCCGCTGCCGCCTGGAGCGGCAACACGCAGCGGGGGTGGCCGGCAGTCCCGGCTAGTTTCTGCCGTGGACAAGTGGTTAAATACAGCCTCAGTCAGCTGACGGGGGATAACTTTTTAATAAGTATTATTTATTGCTTATGATTTATGCTTTTTACCGGAGCATTATCTCTCTCTCTTTTTTTCTTTTCTTTTTTTTTTTTTTTTTTTTTTTTCCCAATGGGTATTTAAGAAATATCACAGTGCAGTTTTCCTCGCATTGCTTTGTATCTTTTGGTCTAATTGATAGCTAGAAAAAAGAGAGAAAGAGCCCACACCGAGCTGTTTCTCATTCACATGCAGTCCAGTGAGGTGGAGAGGGACGACAGAAGGAGTGATTAAGGCCAAATTTTTAATCTTTTTCCTATAACTGCGACAAGCACCTCCCGTTTGTAACGTGTTCTTCTTGGGAATAGCTGCACGATTCCTAAGGAGGAGACACCAAATAATCCCAAAGGCTAATGCTGATGAATAGAAACTGTGAAAAACAGCTGCTATAACCACATTTTAATAAAAATACTACTTTGTGAGCACCTAAGTAAGTCACAAAGAATCCCGCAATGATATCTTGATATTCAGTGCCATTTCACTTAGATAATCTTTAATAGATTTTTCTATCATGTAACGGTGTATGCCTGTGTAATGGATATGTACACATATATATATTTACTGGTATATGCTCATGCAAACACTTGAAATCCCTCCCATTCCAGCCTATTAATTATTTTAGCACTTATTCCCCTGACAAGCAGAAGTTATCTTATAGCTAAGACATCCATTTACTGTCTAAGAGCTCTAACTTGCCTTTGACGTTTAAATTTAAAATGTCTTTAAAACTTTAGCAACGTCCAGAAGGGGAAAAAAGATCTCATTACCTTAAAATATTATTCCATCCAAGGAATTAAAGCTAATACATCACCTACTTCGATTTTTTTCATTTATTTTCCTTCAATTTTTTAAAAACCAATTGTTATTTATTTTAAACCTAATCATGAAATTAAATGGCACATGGAGTTTTGTTTTTCATTTTTAACTTGAGTGGTTTTCCTTATTTATGCTTTCCATTTGCAGCTGGGGGAGGGCTTCATTTCCTTTTCAAGTTGCAACAGTGAAAGCTCTGTTATATATATATATATATTCCTCCTGCTTGATTTGTCTGAAAGAAAGGGCTTTTAGTAGAGCTTTTAGTAGTACGAGTTCAAGTGTGACTACGACTTTTGGTTTACAGATTGTATTGGCATAAAAAGTGCAGCATAAAAACCTCCTAGTGAGGTTTTTAAATCCTCTTTGCAGGAAATAGAAAATATTCAACAAATTGTAAATATATTGTAGATGTGATACATGTAAGTATACTAGACTGTACATATACATCCCTGCAAACTTATTATATCTACAGACCACAGGAATGTAGCACTATAGGTTCCTAATTTAATATGTAATATAACTGAAGTTTAATAGTAAACTTAAAATACATTCCCTCCACAAGTTTGATTTAAACTTGAACCTGCGTATATTTGTGTACCAGAATGGTGAGAAAGAGAAAAAGGATGATTTGTGAAGTAACAGAAAAATCTATATGCATTTCAAATTGTACCCTTTACCAAGACACAGAATTAGACGATTTTTTCTCCCCTCGGGCATTTAGAGACCTCTAACCTAACAACATAGAAGTAAAAACACAAGCTGCACAACATTCTCTCCCAGAAGACTTTTTTTCCCTATTATCTTTTAAATGTTTGTTTGTTTGTTTGTTTTTCCTGGGGGTGGTTGTTCTTTGTGGGCTTGTTTGTTTATTTTCTCATTCTGCCCTGTCTTTCTGCTCCCCACCCGATGTGGTGTAAACTGTTTGAAGTTCAACAACATGGCTAAGTTTTATTGTATTTCCGGTACAATAGATTTATATACCGTACTATCCAGTCTCTTAAAGGCTTTTCAAATGAAATGAAACTAAGTTATAGACAAGTTTCTGGCTCCTGCGTGCATCTCTTGAACTCGGTGAATTTGCTTCTTCAATGAACTTTTAAACTTCACTAAACATGCACTTTCAGGACGGCTGTCTTATTGCCTTTCGTTTAGTTATTTAATTCACTTGAGGACAAACCCGATTTTACAAGGTAAGACTTTGACTTTATTTTATATATTTATATAAGTGTGTGTGTATCTGTTTGTGACACGAAGAAACCTAACCTGATAATCTGGGGATGTTTGTTCCATTTTTGCCAAACGGGAACTTTTGTTCTTTCTGCCAAAACTCCACCGCTGAGGTTGCTCGGAGCTCAGCAAGGCCCTAGGGGCTTGCATGCCTTCTATTTCCTCTCCTTTGCTTTCTTCTTTCTATCACCACCAAGTCATTACTCTATAACATGTTCTTCCAACACATGGTGCACGTCGGATGGAGGAAAGGACAATTTAAGTTTCTCGGAGTTGTTATTTGCACCTATAAAATAGTCACAATAACTCTTTTTCTCATTTTTCTTTATTTATTTGTCCTTGGCTTCTTTTTTCTGTAAATGAATCACCTTATACATGCATTCAAGGGATGAGAATATGAATTAATAGATTATTATTATTATTATTATTATTATTCCGGAACTCACGGCTTTGACTTCATTTTCTTCCCCGTGGAAAGTTTTTCAAACGCTAATGTTTTTAAACAATAATAATATTATCTTAATAGTGTTTTAATATGAAGTCTTGATGAATCAGCTTGAAATCGGAAAGGATCCTCTAAAGTAGATTTCCAGAGGAGGTGGGGGAAGAACTTTGAGAATTTTTAGACTTTTTTTATAGCCTCGATAATCGCTTGTTTCTCAAAGTCAATAGCATTTTACTGTTTCCTCTGGTCTATTTGTAAACTATTTGTAAAGTCCTGCAGGAGGGATCTGCTGTAGACACTGTACATAGGAAATCATTTGAATAGATTTTTCGTGAAATCCTAGGGGTTTTATTTCGTCTTTGAAAAGATCCTTTTGTTGCTTTTGTTTCCTAGCAACTGTTTTCTATTATAAAAGTTCAGATTGCAGATGATGTCAAACAAAATGGCCGCCCAGGCGCCTTTCTTGGTAATTTTAGCCTTTGACCCAAGAAAGAACTAGAACTGTTCTGTGAATTAGGTAGTTTCATGTTGTTGGGCATTTAGTTTTAAACACAAGAACATCAAACTACCTGATTTACTCCAGTTATCCTCCTCGGTGTGTTTGCTGGGGGCAGCTGTGCGGGGAGGGGGACGGCCTTATCCCCCTGCCCCGGACCGGACCGCAGCGGCACCGGGCGCGGAGCCGCCTCCCCCCGCCCCTGGAGCAGACCACGCCGCTGCCGGGCCCCAGCACCGGGCACCGCCGGGCAGGGGTGCTAGTTTCTTTGTTTGAAACCCCGTTTCGGGGACCTTTTGTGACACAGCGCAGTCACGGCCCAAATACTAAATAGCTTACTAAAGGTCTAACTTGGCTGCGGCGCCACTCGGAGGCCCAAATCCCTCTCCCCAGAAGCAGGCAGTCCTGTTATCAAACCTCTCTGTGCAATGACGTGTGACCACCGCATAAAACATATACATATAAAATATGTAAAATATACACACAGTTGTAAAGTAATTTAAGTGCTTCTTATTTTAGTAGCTGTGATCTACACCACTGTGTAAAGGGTAAAATGTGGATTCAGGGAACGCCAAAGAACCGTGTCCAGTTGATGAGTTTAATTGTCCCCATTGATAAAATAAGTTTATTAAAGGCCCTGCTGCACATCTCCGCAGGGTTTCCAATATGTCATTTCGATGGCAATTCTTTAGGTATTAGGACAGAGAACAGGTCTCTATGGCTTCTCCTGTTGAGGTAAAAACACCCGACTTAGCCGTACGTGTTGGATATTGAATTCAATGTCATATTTGGTCTCTGAGGAGCTCCTGCATCTCGTAGGAAACATGCCTACATCTTCAGAGTATATAAAGCTGAGGTCTGTAGGCGTGCACCCCTGCACAGGCTTGTGTCAGCTGCTCACTGCTGAGCGCTCGCTCGTCGCTCTGAAAGCTCATCTCCGGGCCCTAAATGCACCATCTTTAGACAAGCTTAAGCTAGAAGCACGCCTGCGAAGTTCACTTAATGAAAGGGTTCAGATGGTATCAGAAATGTCCACACACACTTTCCACATCCTTCTTCTGTATTTCAAAGTGATGCATGTGGTAATATGCTGATTTTATTGTTTTTTTATTTCAATCAACAAACAAAATCAGTGTGAATATGAGAAAGAGGGAGTGCAGAAAGCTTTGCGTGTCAGCTTGTGTGGTTGGATGAAGTCTACCCATTCCTTTTGGACCCATCTACCTTCTACAAACTGGAAGATCGTAGAGTCGGGTGTGTGTATGTTACCCCTCAGCTCGTGGAAGCAATTTTCCCTGCATTGGTGTTTAAAATATCCATAAAAACAAGTTTAACATGGTCCAGGCCACGGCTAAATAAGCTTGCGACTGCATGTTCCTTCGAGGTTTGAAGAATTAAACTTTGAAACGATATCCAGGGTCTAAACCACCATCTGCTCCTACATTCCATTGCCGATGGATTACTTGGGATTTTTTTTCTCTCCCTCTCTCTCTCTTTTTTTTTTTTTTTTTTTTTTTTTTCGTTCAGAGTGTTAAAACACAACGAAAACAAGCAAAAAAAAAAATTGTATAGGTTGTAGTCTGGTGTGTGCTTATTCCCGAAGCTGGCGATTGTAGCACGCATATTGCCTATCTCTCCTATTAAACAAACAGCTACTCCAAGGGGAGGAGAGGGAAAGTCAAACAGCGTAAAATAGCTCGGAGTTTTCTACCTAATTCACCAGTCCTGTGACTCCTTCCTTAGAAACAACGTGCTACTTGTGCCCTGACTCAAAGCCCTTAAACGGAAAAGGACAATCTGGGAAAGTTAATCATAAACTACTCGGTAATAATGTCCCCACAGGCAACCACTAACCTGCCTTGTAAATGTCTGGGCTTCTGATTTTGATCTCCCTCCTACCCACGTAAATAGAGGAAGCAAGGGCCAGGGAGGAGAATGGGGACACAGAGCTGGGACAGATCAGAATCAGACCCAGTCTGTACTACTGCCTGAAATCGGTAACTGGGACTCGTTTCCCCAGGCTTTGGGAAAGAACTAGGGAGAGGAGGGTGCAGTAGGCTGGTCCCTCTTGTCCCACAGGCACGGCTACCTCTGGAGCGGTTTGTTTCTCTTTTCCGAATTAGAAAGATAAGAGCGACCTTACCTGGAGAAGGAGCTGTGTGGGGATAGCTAAAAAAATCCTCCGCGTATTAATTGTCTCTTTTGAGATATCGTACACATTGCTGCTCTAAGAGTCAACGAGCAACTGTGGTTAATGTAACAAATTTCCAAGTTGCTCTCCTGTCAAGGTCCAGTCTGTCTGATATTACCCGACTCAGGATCAGTTTTAATTATGAGCAAAACTGTAGTGAAAAAAGCATATATATAAGAAGCTCCACCTTTTATTTTCCTGAGGCTCAATGTATGGATTTAACTGGAACTCTTCCATCAGTTCTTGTACCTGTACGTTTACTTTCAGACCTTCCTCCCCCGCTTGGGGTAGGAGAGGCAGATATCTCACCCGATGGGCAGTTACTTCCCTTCCTTCCAGAGGAATGCGATTTGGAAGTTTCGGGGGGCTCCAGTCATGTCGTGATGACCCTAGAGTAGATCCCGGTCTCAGGGAAGGGGAATGAGCAGCAGTTGCACCAGCAGCTCCCGGAGTGTAAAACCTGCGGCAGCAGGAGTGAGGCAGGCGTCCAGCTATTTTATGGGGGTTGAATATTATTTCAGTGAGGGAGGCGGGGGGGAGTTAGTAGCCAGAAAGTGGGTTCCCGAACAACAATCAAAGTTTATTTTAACTTTCCTCCACCTTCCCGTTTCAAAAGCACATACGCTTTTACTTTACAGGGGATCTAAATGCTTTATTAACTGCTGAGATTACAAACTTCATTTGAAATGGTGTTTTAGCCAGAGTGTACTTTTGGTTCTTGGAAAATTTCCAACATGTGTAACTTGTTTTTGCTTCTCCTCAGACAAGGAATTCCGCCCCCCTTCTCGACCCCCCCCCCCGCCTCAACACACACACGCTCCCTTTACGGATTTTTAACAGACGGCACCATTCACACTGAGACCCAGCACAGGAAATGGCAAAGGTAGATTTTTCTGCTTTTAGGCTACAGAAACTTATTTCACTTTTTTTTTTTTTTTTTTTTTTTTTTTTCTCAGAGGTTTCACTCTTCAAGAGAGATTTTTTGTTGCACTCTCGTGCAACAGGGTATGTGACTAAAGGGTATGTGACTAAAGTTTCTTTCTCTTAGACCCATGTAAAAGTATCATACATAAATTATTTGCTTTATGCTGAATTTTTATTTCTGTTTCCTGGCTTTAAAGGGTTGTTGTTATTGTTGTTATTAATGTTATTATTACTGAAGGTTTTTATGGCCTAAAATAAATGCCTTTGAAATGCCGGGTAACCTCTGAATCTGGTCTCCAGACTCTCTACAGCCATGAAGTTCACGCTCAGATTTATCTTCTCTAGCTTATCCTTATCGACTTCAAAAACTAAACTAAACATAGTGAAAGCACTGCCGAAAGTAACGCACGTTACACACTGATGACACGTTGGCCTCTGAGTCTTAACATTCTGGTAGACCCCCTAGTTCTGTCCTGTCTTCAGTGCAGGAGAAAGCTCTGCAGCCCCCAGTCTCCTCCACCTTCATATCAGTAATGAATAGGCAAAATTATTTGGAAGAAGGTGCCAGTTCTCATAAGTGAGAACAACAGTCTTTAAAAAGTGGCTAAATATATTTCAGACAATAAATAAATTATCTTACATTTTATTTTTTTTATCATGCCAAAACTTATACATCAGTAAAAAATGGCAGCTGAACAGACTTAAAATCTGCATATTTTGAAAATATTTTATATTTGATTGTTTTCAGAGTAGAAAAGGCAAGCCAAAGAGCCGTATGTTAAGGATGAATTTTTGCAGCTGTGTATTTCAAATGGAAGCACTATTTGGAAATGAATCCTTCTCTCTCTACAAACAATAAAGATTATTTATAAGCAGCATCTGAGTTCAGAAGCCTTTGGCTTTCCCTTGCAAGCTGACAATACTTCAAATTTTTTCCTCACAGCCAAATACACTTGATGCTTATTCTGAAAGCAGGAAAAAGTTTCCACTTCAGACTTTTTTTAATAACTATTTCAAGTTCCACTTCCCTTTACTAACTCTCAACAATCACATATCTAAAATTAAGTCAGCTACTACGCAAAACGAGCAAAATTCATATCCTGTATCCTCTTGCTCAAAGATTCATCCCTGCAGCTGACTTTTAGATTTTGCTCAGAGGTCACTTTCTCTTTGGCTCTTCCTTCTCTAATTTTTATTTTATTTTATTTTATTATTATTATTTTTTGCAAACAGAAGAGCTTTTCATGCAATTTCTGATGGGCTCTATTTCAGGCTTTAAAGTATAAATGTCTATATAACAACACCAAAACAGCACCACACGACTTGGTCTCTCTAAGCAAGCAGATCCGGAATAAAATGGTAGCTTGCCTTAAGCCCCATTCAGAAAAGGTTGCAAAGAGATGAGCTATGGGGATATGCATAAAAAATAAACTACTGAACAAACGGAAACCTCCAGAGAAGTAAAAGCAAATGGATTTTGCAGATCTTCTTGTGAGGTTTCCATCCACTAGGGATCTGAAAGCCCTTAGTTTCTGTCTCACAGCCATACTCATAAGAGTCTTTTCGGTTTGAATTTATATACTACAGAAAATTATATACTCACATGCTGACACAGTTCATCGTTATTTATAGGAGGCGCAACAGGATTTTTTACAAGAATATATTTATTACAGGTAAGACATAGCCAATCTATCTAGCAGACAGAGAACAGGTGTTTTGTTTCAATTAACGTTCAATATTTTTATCTATACTTATTCAACACACTGATAACAACACGGCTGTTTATCCGTCAGTTGTATAAACACTTTTCCATGTGCCAAGAGAATTTAATCTCCACAATACACTTAAATCAGCCTTTTCCAAGCTCTCATAACATTTTCAGAATCACTCCGAATCTGTTGTAAAATGGGTTGATTAAAAACAAACAAACAAACAAACTCTGAAAGGCAATAGAGCCAAGAAATATGACAACACGAGCAATCAGCTCGCATTTCGTGTCTGATAACACGGGACTTCGAAATTTAAAAACTCCCTAAGTCATAAATAAGTTAAAGAGAAGAACAAATACGATGGAAAAGTTGGAAAAAGCATGAATTCCACCCGTCGTTCTATACAACCGTCTTTTCTGAGATGCACACTGGAGAAAAGTAGCGGTTCTGCCCCACTCTGCTCACTGGTAAGAATTCCTCTGCTTTTACTAGTTTAAACGCAAAGGGTATGAAGTAGAGTTACTTTGGATTTACCCCCACGAAAAGGAGAAGAAAGTTTGCAAGCCAGTGGGGAGTACTCACCTGCTCACATTTGCTCACGGAGGTCTTTGCAAGATCTTAGACCAGGGGCAGGAAAGAGCTCTCCAACCGCAAATCTCACCTTGGCTGGAGACTGGATCTGTTTCTTAAGTACACAGAGAATTTTGCTCTGGCTGGGGTGCTCTTCCTACTTTGATTGATTAAAATATTAAAAATAAATCTGACCTCCGGCATTAGGCTACAGCTCTCCTTGCCCATCATCCTGACCCCCTTGATTTTAATTTTTATTATTTTAATTTAAATGATCAGCTTCTTAATAGCGCCTCTGTTAGAGGATCTCTGGTTCTGAACATGGGGAAATGTGTCCTTCCATCACGCTGCAGGGAAGATACTCATGGAAAAGCACCACTTACACGACCAAACAAAAATCTAACAATTTGGGTGTCGGTATTCAAGCGTCTTTTATGATCTTCCTGTATCAGTAAAACACCTCTGATAGTAATTTCATACATACGTTTCGTATAGATGCGGACATCGGGAGTCCTGTACGCACATGCACACACAATATCAGAGAGACGCGTAATAATTTTTTTCCTTGGTTTCAGGTGGCTATTAACACATCCCAATGTTGTTATTAGCCTGCTAATACAGACTTACATCCCTATATACTTCAGGAATGATTCGCGATGATTTATCATTGCTAGAAATCTCTTTGCCCTTCACATTAAATATCCTTCTGTTTTGGGGTGAGAAGAAGAAGGACGGAGGTGTAATAGATTAAAGGAGGAGAACTGATCCAGACTGTTACAGCTGAAGTCCAGAGAAACACTTTTGCCCTAATCATACAGTGCACCTTTTCCTTAACCAACATTTACGACTCCATCAGATCATCTTGCAATAAACGCATTTGTCATAATAACTTCGTAAAACTGACCCTGCTACCCTGCATCAGACAGGAGCAGAGCCACACCGCACTATAGTCCCCTGTCAATCACTTACGATGGTGCTGGCAAAAAAAAAAAAAAAAAAAAAAAAAAAAAA